>RJWH01001240.1:174370-367133 GCA_004363575.1 Solenodon paradoxus | reverse complement strand
GACTTCATGAGCTGTTCCTCTTCATCTTTTATAAAAAAATAAAGGCAGGAATGATAGAAGAAACAAAAGGAAGCAAAAAACTGAAAGTTGTCATTTTCCAGTCAAGCATGAGAAATGGAACGTTTTTGCTGTCTGAAGCAAGATCAGCTGTTGTTCAATCCCCGTCTTGTTTACCAAGCTCAAGGACTCCATCCTCAGGCCTCCACACTAGCCTAACATTCCAGCCCATCAACTCCCTACCCCTAAATCAACAGCTCAGCCAGATGTCCTCATGAAATTTCTCCTCTAGTCCTCTCCATGCTGGTCAGACTACACCTTAAAAGCCTCTCTCTCACAGCTTCCCTTGGATTGTTCTCTTCTGTCTTTTCTCAGAAAGGAGCTTCCCTGGCCTGCACATGGGACAATAAAGTCATGCCTCAGAGTGTATCAACTCCCTTGTCTTGGTCTCTTTTGCCAAGGGTCTATCAGAGACACAGACAAACTGTGGATGATTGCATGCTATCTTTTCTTAAAGCAAGTTCAATATCAGGAGCTTCATCATTTCCCAACCACAAGGACAGCTGCTAGGATCTCTGCTGAACCTGTTTTTGTCTGAGCACCAGTTATGGGCAAAGTCTAGGCCTTGCCCTCATCCAGGAAAACCTGTAAAATTTTCTCTACCGACATATGCAAATAGATATAAAATAACTCTTCTTATAGAAACATGTAGCTCTTAGATCTAAGCAATTAATTTTGGCTTTTCTCATGGAAATTTTTATAATTCTAACTGATATTCAAGGAATGACCACCAAAATGTAGAAAAGAAAAACATTCTAAAGTAAAAAGCTTCTAAATTTACAGCTGTTACTGAAAACTTCCCAAATTAGAGCCAGATTACCAAATTTCATAGCCTTAACTATCAATTTACTACCTCAATGACCTTGGGCAGGTGTGTTAGTTATCTATATCTTATCTATGTCTGTGCAACACATAACTACAAAATTACTAGCTTAAATCAACACATTTATCATCTCTCAGTTTCTCTGGTTAGAAATTTGGGAATAGCAACAGGATTCTTTGCTTCAGGGTGTGAGTCAGGGCTGGAGACTCACAGAGGTTAGACTGAGGAAGGAATCACTTCCAAATTCCGATGGCTGTTAGTAGGATTCAGCTCCTCTCAGGTTATTGAACCAAGGACATTAGTTACTTGATAGCTGTTAGCTGGAAACCGCCCTCAGTTCCTTGCCACAGGGACCTCTCCATATGGCAGCTTACTTCATCAGTCAGTATAAAAAAGAATCATAGAGAGTGTGCTTGCAAGTCGAAAGTTATGATCTTATGAAACATACTCACAGAAGTGATATCCTATCATCTTTGCCAAACTCTCTTGGTAAGAAGCAGTTCCCAGTTCCCACCATGCTCATAATAGGAGGTGGGGATAAAAGGTGACCATCTAAGAATCTATCTACTATAATAAGTTGCTTATCTTGTTTGTGATTCATTTTTTAAATATGTAAAAGGGAGAGACTAATGAAGATAATAATAGTGCCTACCTCATAGATTTGTGAAAAAAAAATCAACTTACAAGCTAATGCATGTTTGAATAACAGAAATGTGCCTATGTGTGGCATATTCTCAACAAAAACTTATTTTTGATCCAATTGATGTGTCATAAACTTTGATCAGTCCAAATCTTAGGCATACTCATAGTCTTCTTTCTTAGATTATGCAGTTACATTCACCATTTTTGCCTCTTTCCTGAAATCTAATTTAAAAAAATCTTAGTCATCCATCATTTTCCAAGATTTATTCTGAATTATTTATAGCTGTCAATCTTTCTTTTCTACTACACAGCTATACTTAATGAATAAAAGTAGTAGTTGTCTAGTGTTACATTGTGCTTGTCTCTCTACCTACAAGATAATAAACTATTTGATGCTAAGAATTCTTTTATTACTGATTATATCCCTCCAATGACTTGAAGTTCAGTAAAGATTCATTATTGAATCAAAAATTAGAATTGGGTCTAAAATGTTATACTTTTTAGATAAAGAAAATGTTAGAATCACGGGACCATTGTAAGTTGAATATATTGTTAAAGACTAAGATATAAACTCTGATAATTGTCATACGAAAAGATACGATTTACAAAAGTAGCCTCTCATGACTGACATTTAATTCCAAATCATGTACCTGTTTCTTAAATTTCTGTTCTCAAGAAGTTCTTACAGGTTATTGAGTAACTCAAATTTCTTTACAAATTAGAAGATTTGAACTGTCATTTCATGAAAGAATCTATCATATTTGATGAAAAGTTTATAAAGTTTGTAATAGGGATAAATTTGGGTCAAAGTTTATCACAATAAGTGATAAAAATAACAAGCTTATTTGGAAAAGCATGAAGCAAAGTTAGAGCCTCCCAGTCACGCTTCATGTACTTTCCCAACTTTCTCCAGTACCCCAGTATCTAGAAGCAACATACATATTGCCTCTCTTATCATTCGTTTCCTATCTACTCATTCCAAGGTAGTTATATTTCAGACTCTGTATCCTTGACTTATTACCTCACGATTCAGACTTTTAGGTGGCTGCATTCAACTAACAAAGCTCAGGTCTGTGGTTTACTTACAGTGCTGAAATGTGACTTACATTCATTTCATTAACTGGATTTCCATTTAGGAAAGAAGTTGGCATGCCAGGTAGCCCCAAAATATAAATATCCATTGTATCTTATTAATTTAAATACAACATTTGTGTACATGGTCACATGTGCCTTACTTCCAGTGTAATAATAATACTGAAATTTGAGAAATAAATATTTAATCTAATACTAATGGTAGATTATTTTTATTACTTTTCTAAGAATAAAAGCAATTGACGTTATGTTGCAAATAGATGGATAACCTCTCTAAAATGTTCTCACACAGAAGGTATATCTATTAATTTCACATACTAGAAATCATTATAAGCCAAATTATGGGGCCTGTGAGTATATGATTATAATCTAAAGCATGAGTACAATAATAAATTCCTTTTTAATCACTGAAATTCTTATTTAAAAAGTAAATTATTGAAGAAATACTTACAGAGTAGCTGATTAAAGACTACAGAATTCACAAGGGTGAACTTTGTGGTCATTTCACATACCTGTTTCTATTTCCCTATTCTCAGTTCCATGGTAGTCTTGCAACGAAGAGCTTCACAATGGTAACTATGAAAGTCAACAACCTGCTAAGCAGTGAAAAGGGAAAATCTGATTTTGAGCACATACAAAGAGCCCCATTCCCAGATAGTTTTCAATATTTGATGTATTTATCAATTATCCAGAAATCTCCTCTGGCAAGACTGCTCAACATTTGTCCTGACTCGGTGCTCATTCAGTTCATCCTTTTACCTAAAACACTGGATGAAAACAATTAGCAGCAATTTTTTAATATCAGAATTGCCTAGGGCAGCATTACTAATTAGGACTAGCAAGAGCCTACTCCTCCCCCTTCTCGGAAACAAAAACAATACGAAACAAACAAACAAACAAAAACTTAAACAATTAAAGCTAAGGAATAATGTCCATTTGGAATCTTGAAAGCCTCAACATATTATTGACAACCTAGAAAGTCATGCAAATTACTGATATTTGCATGTCTAGAAAAGATCTAAAAAGGCTCTAATCTCTACTCCAGCTGATAACAGATTCTATGAATGTAAGAAATAAAAGTGAAGGTAGAGATTTTTAGCTTTCTAGCAAAGCACAGATGGCAAGATCCAACACGCACACATAACTAACTGGAGATTGATTGGTTCAAGACCTATAAAATATTAGAGTTGGAAAGTAAAATAACAAGTTAAAAACATTATAAAAAGTCACAAAATTCACTATAAATTTATTATAAAAATCACAGAAAATTTGAGATGAAAGAAAACTAGTGAAATATACATAGATCAATTGAAAATTTTCAATCTGAAGAAGAACAGCAAAAGAACGAAGTAAAATGAAGTCTTAGAAACCTGTGAGACACCATCAAACTACCAACATTTTTTTGTATTGGGAGTCACAGTAGGAAAGGAGAAAGAAAAAGGGGGCAAAAATAATTTGTGAAATCGTAGCTTAAAACTTCCAAAATTTGATGGGAAAAATCTATACATATAAATTTAAAAAGATCTATACCTGGACATATTATAGTCAGTTAAAAGCAAGAAATGAATCTTGAAAGAAAAGTGATTCATTGCATACAAGAGAGCCTCCCTTATATTAATAGCTGACATCAAACTGGACAACAGAGAAGACAAAAGACAGTGGATGACACTGACATATTCAAAGTGTTGAAGGAAGTTTTAAAATTCTATAGCCTGCAGAACTATCCATCAAGAACAAAGGAGAAATGAAGAATTTCAAAGATAAATACAAACGGAGAGAGTTTGTGGCTGATAGAACTTCCCTACAATAAAAACTAAAATCAGTCCTTCAGGTAGAACATAATAAGTGTTAGGGAGGTTGTAAAGAAATGGGAATACTCTTGCATTATTGATAGCAAAGTAAAATGATACAGCTGCTTATAAAACATTTCAGCAGTGCCTCAAAATTTTAAGCAGGCAATTATAAAATCACCGTGAAGTTCCATTCCTAGGTATATATACAAGAGAAAATAAACATGTCCATAGGATTGACCTCAAAAAAGAGCAACAAGTTATTCCAACAACAGTGCTTATTTAGAAACTAAATGACAGAAAAGGGGGACAGATTGAAGAGTGTGTTCATGGGGAGACCCACATGTACTTTCTCAAATTCAAAACCACAACATCCCCTATAAATTCCTTGGAGGACCACACTCTCAATTCCACCAGAGGGGTAACCAGCAGGAGATGCAAGGCATGTTAGGTTCTCTAATTTGTTGATTTACACACACACAAGCAGTCTCTTTCTAGCCTCCAAATTTCATTAAATAAATTCTAAATATATTCAAAATAGAAACTCTTATACAAGAATATTCATAGTCACAGACTTCAAAATAACCCCTTAGTGGAAATAACCTAAATATTCATCGTGTAGTTTAACTGCACAATAGACTTATTCGGCAATAAAAGCAAATGATACTGATACATGATACAACATGGATGGATTTTGTAAATGTTATGTTAACTAAATAAAGTCAGTCACAAAAGATGACATTTTGTATAATTCTATTTATATGAAATGTAAGGAGCATAGAAACAGCAGGTGGATTGCAGTTTTCACAGGCAGAGAGGAGAGGGGAAATGGAAAGACTTGCTAAATCATACAGAATCTTTATGAGGGAGTGGACTTTCTAAAATTAGATAGGGTGTGACTGCAAAATCGAACATAATGAAACTTACTGAATTGTACACTTAAAAAGTGAATTTTGAAAATATATCTATCTCTTAATATTAAAGATATATAAATCAAAACAACAAAATATCACTTCACACTTACAAGAATGGCTGTTCAAAAGACTAGAAACCACAAGTGTTGCCAATGATGTGGAGAGAAGGGAATTCTTACACTCTATTGGTGGGAGTGTAAAACTGATGCAGCCATTATGGAATGCTACATGGAAATAACTCAAAAATTCCATACCATCCAGTTTTTATCCACTTCTGGATATTTACCTGAAAGATATAAACAACTAGAGAGATATCTGCACTCCCATATTTATGGCAGCACTATACAGTAGCCAAGAACTGGAAATAGCCTAAGTGACAATCAGCAGATGATTGGTTGAAGATGATGTGGTACATACACACAGTGGAATATTACTCAGCTATTAAAAAGATGAAATTCTGCTATCTGTAGCAATCTGTATAGATCTAGGTGGCTTATGCTTAGTGAAATAAGTCAGATCAAGAAAGACAAGTACCATATCCTTTCACTCATATGGAATATGTCCTTTGTTTGGAATGAACAAACAAAGGAATGAAGCAAATAAAAAAAATAAACTTTTAAGCTATAAGACCAAATCAGTTGTTACCAAAAGAGAAGCTGAAAGGGGATGTCATGATGAATGACAGAATGGGACTGTTAATGGTGAACTTAATGAATATAGAAATGTTGGTTTATATTGATGCACATATGAAATGTATATATTATAATGTAATATTACTTCAATAAAAACTTATTAAAGAAAATAATGAAGCATTTAAGATAATTTTAACAAAAGAAATGCGGTACTTATATACTGAAAGCTATAAAACATTGTTGAAAGAAATGAAAAGACCGACATAAATGGAAAGCTATCTCATGATCATAGATCTAATATTGTTAAAATGGCAATAATTTCCAAACTGATCTACAGATTCAAAGAAATCCCTAGCAAAATTCCTGTGACACTTTTGCATAAATTATAGTTGAACCTAAAAACCATATGAAAATAAATAGATGAGCCCCAGAACAAACGAAAAATATTGATATAGAAACAAAGTTACAGGAAGCACTTTCAGATTTCAAAATTTTTGTATTAAATTTGTACAATATTAGCATAAGTCTAGATCTATAGAGCAATGGAATCGATTTGAGCATCCTTTGAAATAAATCCTTAATTTATTGTAAATTAATTTTTTAAAAAGATGTCATGATAATTCACTGAGGAAAGAAGAATCTTATTAACAAATTGTGCTGGAATAACCAACTATCTACATGCAAAAGAAAAAAGTTGGACCCTTACCTCACGCCATCTATAAAAATTTAACTTAAGACGTAAAGGTATGAAACTATTTGAAAAAACTTAGGAGTAAAATTTTATAAACTTGGAGTATACAATGGTTTCTTAGATATAGCACCAAAAGCACAAATAAGAAAAGAAAAGTTAAATTGGACTTTATTACATTCAAAAAAATTTTAAAGGATACCATCAAGAAAATGAAATGCCACACAATAAATTAGAAACAAATCTGTAAATAAAACATATAACCCGGAATGGATAGCCACAATAGATAAAGTACACTTGCAAGGCAAAAATAAAATGTTAAATAACTGAAAAGCATAATCATACAGAAATCTTCACAGGGATGTCTAGAGCAGCTTTATTAATAATTTCCAAAATTCGGAAGCAACTAAGATTTCTTTCAATTGATGAATGGATAGGTAAACTGTGGTACATTCAGATGGTGAAATATTATTCAGTAGAAAAAGAAATGAGATATCAAACATGAAAAAATATGAGAAAACCTTAAATGTATACTTAAAAGTGAAATAAGTCTATCTGAAAATGATGCATATGATATGACTGTGACTACATGGTATTATGTAAAAGGAAAAACTACGGCAACAGTAAAAAGATAAGTAGTTGTCAGGAGTTGAGGGATAAGAAGTATAAATAGATGGAGGACGGATTTTTAAAGCAGCAAAATACTCTATTTGATACCATAATAATGGACACATGTCATTACATATTTGTCCAACCCACTGAGTGTACACCAAGAATGAAGACCAATGTAAATATGGACTTTGGTGATTACAATGTCTCAATAGAGATTCATCAATTTTAACATATGTATTCCTCTGGTGGAGGATCTTGCTAATGGGGGGAGCGATGCATACATGGCAAACACAGGATATATAGGAGATCTCTGTGCTTTTCCTTCAATTTTGCTGTGAACCTAAAATTGCTCTAAAAAGTCAATTAAAAAGACAAACTTGACAAAGAAACTAAATAAGAATATTTCACAAAAAGATACACGAATGTCTAGTAAGCAAACAAAAGGATGTTCACCATTATGAATCATTAGGGAAATGCAAATCAAAACCAGGGCAAGATACCAATCACTTTCCACCCACCCAGAGGACTAAAACAGACACTATCGATGTTGGCAAGGATGTGGAAAAATGAAACTCTTGTGCATTGCTTGTCAAAATGTAAAATAATATGGTCACTTTGAAAAAGTCTCCTCAAAATATTAAAGATATCATTACTATAAAATCGATCAAGACCCACTCCAAGGTATCAGGGGAAAGAATGAAACAAATGTCCAAGAAAAAACATATATAATGTTTATAGTAGTATTATTTATAATAGTCAAATGATGGAAACAATCTGTGTGCACATCGACTGACAAATGGATAAACAAAATGCGATATCCATAGTATTTACTAATAAGAATCATATGACAATAAATCAGAATGAAGTACTAATATGAGATATGCACCAATAAACCTGTTATTTGAAAAAACAATTGAACTGTAGAACGCAGAATGACCCAAAGAGGAAGGGAAACTTTTGAATCTATGTAAAGAAATGGTTTAGCTTGTTTGTATGTTTTTAATTTTTGAGCAGTCATAAATAGATCCATTGCAGATTATTTGACTGGAATTATATGCATTATTTGTCCACATAAATACGTGTAAATAATTTTAAAACAAATTAACTCATTCTCTTAATACTATTGTATCAAAGCTAATCATGTTGTCAAATCTGTCAAACCATGACTAAATACAGTTGACGTTTGAACAACATGGGTTTGAACTGTAGTGGTCCATATAGGGAATTTTCTTATAAATAGATACAACAAACTTACAGCGTTAATAAATATAATACTGCATACATATTTTCTCTTATGATTTTCTTTTTTAAGCTGACTTTATTGTAAGAATATAGGATATAATTCATATACCATACAAATAATATGCTAATTGATTATTTAATTATTGGTAAAGTTTCCAGTCAACATCAGGCTATTTGTAGGTAAGGTTTTTGGGGTCAAATTTATACATGGATTTTAGGCTGAGTAGAGATTAGCACCCTCAATCCTTGCACAGTTCACTGCATATGTGTAAACAGAAATATATTTAACTTTAGCAAAAAAAGAGCAAGAGATACCTATTTATTAGTGGAGTTAGAATTCTGGTCATCTTAGAAGTATAGTAACCAAGTTATATCACGTATCTAAAATAGACTATAGTTGCTTTAATTTCAGAATAAACCACTTGCTTTTCCAAGAGTGAGAGAAAAACAAAGAATCAGCAAAAACAATGTTCATCTCCCATCTCACAGTTAAACTACATCTCTCCTTTAAAAAAAACCTAAAGTTTTTTTTAATGTCAAGGAATAAGCTCCTAGATGTTTCTAAACTTGAAAAATAGTCATGGACAATTTGTTTCAAATATCCCACAACTCTGCTAGCCTATTGAATAACCATCCCACTTATTTGCTAGCCACCTGGGGACCGGGGGTGATGTGGGTTTTCCAACTCTCTTTCGATTTTATGTCCTTGGAAAGAAGTACTACATGCCATGCCAATATTCCTTTGGGATCCTCTTAATGCCAAATAGATCATGTCCTAAATTTCCATCAGTGTCATCCGTTAATTCAGACGAATTCAGCCCATATTCATCAAATAATATTGTCACATATAAAAGTAGGGTTACTGCAGTGGTCACAAAACTGTGGCCAGAACAATAAAAATGTGAATCAGATGTTCTTGTTTCTCTCCTAAAGTTTCGCGGCAGATCTACATATTCAAACCACAGGCAGCAATTTGCTTATTCTCTCCCGGGACTGCATTAAAAATTCCCCAATTGAATCAGCTTGATGACAAATGCCAGCTGTACAATTACATAGACTGAAATGTAGGACTCACAATATAGTCTTGTTTCTTTCTTTCTTTTCAAAATCTGTCTGGTTTATCACAAGTCTGTATATCCCACATTTATGTATTTATCTCATTTTTGCATGTTATCTATCCACCCAGAGGCTATTGAATTATAAGCTTAACCTTCAAAAACTAAACTAAATGAATTAATAAAAGCAATTACACGACGGGAGTCATAGGTAGTCTTCTTGATCCCATCACAAAGCATCTAAAATATGGCCAAGGAATCTGCATTTTAACAGTCACAAGTCTAGGTTTGCTTGCTAGTTCAAAGCCAAAAATTAAAAATTCTACCGTAATTTTTTAATTTTTGTGGGTGAGTTACAGGAATCATTAGATATAGAACATTATATTTACAAAACTATACAGAACCAGAGAGGAGGAATTTAATTGCCAAAGCTACATTTAGGTGTAAGTGTCCCGTTCTCTCTGTTTTTGGTCCTACTGCAACTTTTTTATTTTCTCTTTTAGCATTCCAAGCTAGGCTGGAAATACGAAAGCAGGTTTCTTTATAACATTTTCCATCCCTACACAAACCATGACATTTGGAAAAAATATCTGTTAACATGTTATTTTTGACACTTCCAATCTTTGTCCTGAAAGGAAATTGGCAAATGAAAAAGAATAAAAAAAGGAAATTTCAAAATATTGTAATCAAAATGAGTTTAAGTTCAGCCATAGAAATAAACAATTCATTTTCAGAAATCATTCATTTTCTTATTTGTTTTCAATTCTCTGTTAAATGTTGAATTTTAGTTGCAACTAATGACTTCGAGATCTTTCTCAGTTCACCTCTAAAAGGTGATCGCCTTTAAAATTTAACTTTTAAGCTTATAATTTATTGTTATTACATCAGGAGCAGATTTAGAGTTTCATTACAAATTATAATTACTTCTTAATAAATATAGTGCTCTTTAATTAAATTATCAAGCTTGAAATTGAAATATGACTTTAAACTGACATTTCTGTGTGTATAGAACATCTGTTATGACTTGTCAGAAACTTTATTAAAATCTGCTGTAATTAATTGATTTATTTAGAAATGATCAGGAGCTTTTAACATGTACAGACCCATAAGTTCCTTAAGATGAGTCTATTTGATTCATCTTGGTGATTTCCTTGCATGATTCATACATATAGGTTGTCAATAAATATCTCTGTAATCATTTTCTGCTATGAGTTTTGGAGACACTCATACCAGCGACCAGATTCTGAATCGTCTACTTATTAATTTTCTCATTTTAGACAAAATAGTAACTTCATTTTCATCTGTGAAGTAAGAATTAAAAAAGGATAGAGTTAGCTTGAGACATCAATGAGATAATATAATGTAAAGCACATACAATAGAATACTATATTATCATGAAAAAGTATAACAAAGTGATTTATGTATTATGGAATTTGCTACAAGATAGTGTTTGAGAAACTAAATCAATCAACAAGAGACTTTCAATCTATAGAATTGAATTAGAGTCTACAGAAAGGAAAGGAAAAAAGAGTGAGTGAATAGGGTAAGAAGGGTCAATTATCAGTGAAAGAAAGAAAAGAAAAGAAAGAATTGTTGATGGAAAACTTAATGTGTTGTATGCAGATGTTGATTTAGGGTGATGCGTACCTTAAATCTATATAATGTCATGATGCAATGTCAATTGTCATTGTTTAGCACAGAGTAATAATCGTTTTTATCTGATTTTATAAGAAAAGTATAACATTGAAAAAAGGGAACAATTCCTGTCATCTAAAAGAGCAAATATTCATTACCCTTAAGGCTTCTGCGTCAACTTTAGGTGGTTGGTCAATGCAGAGTTTGCTTTGGAGTAAGCAAATATAAGAGTAGGGCAAATATACTGATAACTGGTTATTCAAATAACAACATTTTTTCATATTATAGAAGATAAATGTTACCATTCTGTTGTAATTTCTGTAATATGATCAGTAACCAAACACACAAGCCCCTTCCTGCAACCATGTGGGCTAGAATCTGTCTAGTTGTTCCTGAATTGGTTTAGGTCTTATGATAGCCTCTAAATGCCTTTGAATGGTGACATCATGAGAAATTCAAGAATAAGTCCAAAAGACCAAAAATGTTTCCTTAAAATGTTCTCCAGATCACTAACAACACTAGTTGTACCATGAAAAATTGAGGATATGCAAGCAAATGAATTTGGAAGACACTGCACCCCCTCTTGATGATTAAAAGACTCTAAGAAGTTAGTTCTCTAACATGTGAAACATCCTTGACTTTATTTAATACACTGATTTCCAAATATACTCTTCTACAATCCTTCTTTTTGAAGAACACTGAACATAAGAGCATTACATATAGAGAAAACTTTATTTGACCTTTTAAGTAATATTAAATGATATATAGTCTAATTATAATTTAAAGTCTATAATTTATCCATTGAAGATAATTTATAGAAATAAATGTAATTCTCTGAGTTAAATTTTGCTAGTTACAAGACGCAAACTGTACCCTTTTATAATTCAATTTGTGGTAAAGCTTCCAAAATGAAATTCCAAACTTCAAATTTGAAAAAGCACTATTACATATAATTTTATCTAAGCCAGATATTCTAAATTAGAGTTAACATTTATTGAAATTTTAAAATAGGGGAAATAGTATATTCAAGGATTAGCATATGCAATTAGGAAGACAGGTATCCAGTATATTTAAAAAAATCAGTATATAAGGAAACATTCCTTACATGAGCCTTAATTATGCTTTGGAATTTACAACTTAGATATATTGTTCAATGTTATAATGTGGAACAGTTCTCTAAAGATACACTGAAAAGACCGTGTGTATTTCACCGGTGACTCTTTTGTCATGGGTTACTTTATAATTTTAGCAATTACAAATTTATTAAGAATTTGATATACCTTTCTCATGTAAGTTCCTTACATTGAAATGTAATAGGTTTTTAATGCTTCAGTATTGAGTGAAGATGAACAAAGTTAATTTTTAAAGAAAGGTGAAAAATGAGAAGACATTTATTAAGAAAATTATTTGCCAAACTTAAAACAACATTTGATTTACTGAAGGCTTATATCCTAGGTTCTTAAGTGGAAATATTAAGTACGAAATGAAAAACTACTAATTATCCACTATCTAATTCTATTTAAGACATTGTCTACTAAATATTCTTGCTCTCATTCTATAATGTGAAATATTACTGATCAATAGTTACCCAGTTATGAATTTTATTTTCTCTTTCCTGGTTACCAAAATGAGACCATGTCATTAACTCTGACCAATGAAATGTAGGATATATTGTTATAGCATAGGCCAAGGAATCAGTGTCTGTTTTCTATGAAAATCCATGTAAATCCATCAGGCAAGTTTGCACCTTGTAATTTCCATACAAACATTTGTGACAGAGACAGCCATATAACTTTTCAATGTTTCTTAGCTCAATTGTTAGCTAATCATTCTGTGTGTTAAAAGGTAACTTTCAGGCATGCCTGGTGGAGTACTGATTTGGTCAGTTGCCTTCCAGCAGCGCATATATGAATGTCCCAAGGATCCATGTTGCATTTCAAGATAGAGTGTGTAGGGATGGGAGGTGGGGGACAACCAAGATGAACAACAAATAAAATAAAAATGCTTCCTCTTCCTCTGTCTTCCTGCTGCCTCCTATGCTTGCCTTCATCCCGGCCTGTATCTTTTTGGAAAAAAAAAAAAAAAGGTAATTTTCAGAAAAAGGTAAAATCATGTCTCTCATACAGATAACGAAAACTTATTTAAGATGTTATTTCATTTATTGAATGAGAGAACCAGGTAGATTTTATAAACACTTCAGAGGACAAATCAAGAAAACATAGATATATATGAAGTAAAGGAAATGCTGAAATGAATGGAAAATGGAAACTGGTATTTTAAGGAGAGTAGAGAGGTTAAAAAGGTCAACTAAATCTCTACCAGATAGGACAGAATTCATAGTTACTACAATTTAAGAATTATAAAATAACTCAAAGACAACAGAAGTCTAGAATCAGATAACCTGGAAGGACATTTTCTATATAGGCAGTGCATAGTACCCCAGTGAAACACAAATTGTTTCTACACGTGAAAGGAGAGGACCTGCTAGTTAAGGCTCTTATCTAAAGCAAATAACCACAGCTTGCACTGATATATTTTAAAACAAGCAAAAACTAATTTTAATTTGTCTTTAAGTGTATTAGCATTATTAGTTGTGTTAAAAAGTAACATGCATATGACTATAAGTAATAGTGGTCAGAAGTGAACTAAAGTGAATAGTATGAGAAAAAGCAATTTTCTTTTAGTTGGTATAGAGAAGTTTTCCCAGACATTCTTATTTAGAAAGTGAGTTTTTATTGCCTTTATCTTGGTCTCTGCTCTACCACTGTGTACAGGATGTTGTTAGGGTGGGGAGTGAGTAGACAGATAACTTTTCTTTTAGTTCCTTTGTTGTCAGAGTACAAGGAACAATATCTACTTCTACTAGAGAGAATTATTCATCACCAAGAGATCCTGGACATTTAGTTAGATATGGTAACTGGATGAAACTTTTTATTTCATTCCTTATAGAGGATATGATTATATTTTGTGTAGGAGAGAGTTTAGTGGCAAGAACAGCAGAATGTGTCAGAGATGTCTACTTGTATATTCAAGAGTCATAGTACTACTATGCCATAGTCATAGACATACTACTTAGCATAGTATAACCATTGCTGGTGAGCATATTTTCAGACAGAAAATATTTCTCAGATAATATTGCATCCAAGAGGGATCATATGATTATTTTTCACTGATGGAACAAAGGAGAACATCTGGTTTATCATCCTGGGCAGTGGAGACCAAGATCTTCATATGTTTTATCCATTCTCCTTGCTGATCAACTGAATGCAGAATACCCCTAGGTCCTAGAGAAGGATAAAAACATAAGAGGGAAAGATTTTATACTTAACTCACCACCTGGAGGAAGGATGCCCTTGGGACACCCAAAATGCACAGTTTATGTGAATGAATTATCCTTTTCTATTATTATATTAAGCTACTGAAGTCAGAAGTTTAGAAGGTTTGTTTATCAAAGCAGCTAGTGTTAGCTCAACGAATTAATTACACAAGTGGAGGTTCTAGGTAGATAGTGTATAGAGCTCAAGGAAGAGGTCAAGATAAGAGACCTTACTGTAGAAGTTAACATTATATCTTGGCTTATTTTTAAAGTCATGTTAACCAAATATTAAGGAGAGAGGGTATTTAGAGATGAGAAGTAGAATCTGGGTTCAGCTTTGAGAACCTCATGATGGGAGGTTATTCAGAGAAATATGAAAGTGATCTTGAAATTGCCTCTGAATTAGAAAACAAAAATATGTGCATCCCAGAAGCAGAGAATGAAATATTTCAAGAAGCAGGGAGTGGTCAATGATACCTAATACTGCAGAGAGCCCAATCAAGATAAGACCATTGAATCTGTAACTTAAAAGCTGAGACCTTGACAAAAACAATGTTAGTTAATTTATTTATACTTAACTGTTTTGTGGCAAGAAGGAAGGTCAGACAAAATGAATATGGATACATGTGAATTTATTGATAAATGATTATGTCTAATTTTGAGAATTTTTATGATGAAGAAGTGAGGCAATCACTAAAGAGAATGAGGGAAGAGTTATTAGAAATTTAAATACAGATGGCATGAACATTTGCAGCAAAACTGAAATTACCAATAGGGAATGGGACAGGGTTGGGGAAAGCAAATGGTGGTGAAGCCCACTGGACAATGGTGAAGAACACTTGATTTGGTGGAGGACGGGGTGTGTTGATATATATATATATATATAGATGAGTAGTGGGGGACCTATACAAAAAAAGGAAAAAAAAAAGAGCATGAACTAGTCATCTCAGAAACGGTACAAGTGAAACTTTTAGCCAAACTTAATAGGATTTCTGAATACCAGACTTTATGAATGATTTTATAGTATATTCAATCATAAGTTATATGAGAATACATATTTTTTCATCTGTAATGAGTGAAAGCAGATAACTGCGTTCAACAAAGGATGTAATTTTTTTCTACTGTATTTAACAAAGAGAAAGCAAAAGATTAATGGGGTGTTTGTATGAAAGTGATACGATGACTACTGACTATGAGTAAAGAGGAAGTTGAAGAAAGGAGGGAGTAATAATACTGAAAGGTATATTGATCGAGATCAAAGAATTGGGACAGATTATATTACCAGAGTAATTGGACTGGCGGCAGCTACCAGAGATAAGGGAAGATGTTTGAAATAGAAAGTTCTCTGATGGTGTAGTTTGTATTAGTGATGATAGGGCCCAGAGTAGGAGAGAATGATAAAAATATCTGGCAAAGATGAGAGCAGGGGAAGAAAATTGAAGATGATGAGATCCAAGAACTGAGAGTTCAATATACTTACCTTGACAATGGTCAGTTGGAAAGAAAAGGAGTCCAAGTCTTCTGTGAATGAAGAATGACCCAGAAAACAGCTTACAACAAAAATGAAGAAAGTTGGTGGTTGTTATATCATAGTGGAAGAACTTCCAAGTTGTCATAATTTTGAAGGAAATTTCTGGTAAGGAGAGTTTACTGGCTCCCCACATTCTGAATTCGGGTGAAAGTGAGAATGAGCCATGTGTGCACTCTGAGTTTTGTTCTTCAAAAATTTGGGATTCCAAACCAAATACAGTGGGAAGATGTTTGAATAATGTCCAAAAAATTTTCCACCAAAAATTCCTTGTATTATTCCCTGTGGCCCTTCCTCATAGTCCAGGGTGATTGTGGATTACATCTTACTCGTTCAAAAAAATGAAAGGATTCTGCCATAGACACAGAGAACAGAAAAGCAAGTCTTGGAATTTTTTGCAATCTAATATGTTTCACAAACCTATATATGTAGCTTATCTCAAAAAACAAGACTTGCATTTACAAGAACTGAGCATCTCAGAGCAGCAAAAATGTTTGAGAAATGATATAATTATTTAAGAGCCGTATTTCTACCTTAGACTTGGTAAAGATTTTCATGAAAAGAGTGTTATTTCTGTCAATAAACAAACTGTTCAGAGAAACCACAATACTGCACATGTGAAATGCTAGAGATTTTTAAAACATTCTGTTTAGACAAAATGATAAAATACTGGAAATACCAAATGCTGCCAAGGATTTGGAGAAAAGGGACTATTTTTGCATTGTTGGTGGGAGTGCAAGTTAGCACAACCCCTATGGAGAACAGTTTGAAGATTCCTCAAAAAAATGAAAATGGAAATCTTATATGATCCTGTCATTCCTCTTCTGTGCATCTACCCAAAAGATACAAAAGCACCCACCTGCAGAGATGTATGTATCCCCATGTTTACTGCGGCCCCATTCACAATAGTTAAGAACTGGAAATTACCTAAATGCCCAACATCAGATAAATGGATCAAGAAGATGTGGTACATATATACAATGGAATACTACACAACCTTTAGAAGAGATGAAACCCTGTCATTTAAATCAACATGGATGGAACTAGAGGGGATTATACTAAGTGAAACAAGTCAAAAGAAGAAAGATAGATACCAGATGACCTCACTCACAGGTGGAATGTGAATAGACAAAACAAAGGAACAAATGAAACAACCAACCCTGAAGCATTTGCAACATAACTGAGGTTACCAAAAGGGAATGGAGAGGGTGGGGGCAAATGGTGGTAGAGCCCACTGGACAATGGGGAAGAACATTTGGTGATTTGGTGGAGGGCTTGGTGTGTCGAAATATACCTAAGAAATAGGGAACCTATACATAAGATACTATTTTAATGTGTAGAATACTTACCACAATAAAAATACATTTAAAAAACAATTAATATAAACTCTCATGGAGAAAAAACAACAGCATAGTAAAAATATATGGGAGCACATAAAAGTTAAAGCTGGCAATTGTCCTTCCTTCCTTCCTTTCTTCCTTCCTTCTTTCTCCCTTTCTCCATCATCTCTCCTCCCTTGCTTCCTCTGTCCCTCCCTCCTTACTCACATAGCTTTCTTACTTCCATCTATATTTAATTTTTTAAAAGACTAAAAGCTTTTAGATTTTTGATAACCATAAACATGTTCCAAATATTCAGCTCACTTGCTATTGTAAATGACTCAATGATGAAAGCTCCCCAACACTTAAAATCCAGGGCATATGATTTTTACCATTGTCAGATCACCTTTCTGCTTCTCAAACCCTCATAGATTTTGGTAATTTTTAAATCACCAATTAAGTGTTCCATGTAGACTGATCTTTGGTAATGTCTTACTCCATTTGTTACCTTCGTAATGTTTCTCTATAAAATTGATATATCACCTGAAATATTATCAAATTTTTCAGATTACTTTTAATTTGTATCACTCGTCTTTTCCACTGTTAAATTCTAAATTGTTTAGATTCTACAGACAGAATTGTATGTGTGGGACTAGGTCACTAATTCTCAATGGAGCTTAGAATTATCCCCAAATCATGTCTATGAAGTAAACTAACTATAGAAAACATCAATGTAAGCCTTCCTTAATGTATTATCTCTCTTTTATTACTGTCAGTTCAAGAGTTTAGTTTGAAAGCTAAAGGTTTTTTTGTTTTGTTTTGTTTTGTTTTTTTTTTAATGGAAAGGTGCAGGCAGGAATGAAGGTGAGTAGGCAGGCATTTCATTTATTTGTATTTAGTTGTTCACACTGGTTGCTGTTTCCCTGAGGACCTGAAACTTGAACCTAGGAGTGTGTGACTTGCTATTTCAGAGGTGACTGACCTAACTGCTGCTCCACCAAGGTGCACTGCAATGTAAAGATTAATAAAATCCAAACAATGTAAATGTATAACCAAAAAATACCCTACCTGTAAGAATGTTCACAAAAATGCTAGCTATAATTATGTCCAGCTGATGAGATCATAGGTGATTTTTATTTTTTCTTATTGTAGATCTGTATTGTTCATAAAAATAAATAACTTTTACAAAGATAAAACTATGTTTATTTTTAAATGGAAAAAGATGTAGCCACATTTTCTTACAATTACCCTTAAGTGAGTCTGTATATAATTTAATTCTATTTTAGTTGAGAAAACATTTTAAATTATGATCTAATCGCAATTTTTACTTTTTCTATTTCCTCTAAAACTTCTGGATTTTTATAGATTTTCTTTCTTTCTTTTTCTAAGTTTCCAAGTTTCTTTTCTGCTCTCTCTGCTGACCAGACGGTCAAACTGTGCTCTGTATTTGCTTCTTGTAACTTTTCAGCTTCACTAATGATTTGCTATTCTTGGTCATCCAAATCCATTAAAATTTTGAATCTGTTATGTTCTTTCACAATTTCTAAATCATATAATGCCATTTTTAGTATTTCCATAAATTCCTTAAAGTTTTTCTTTTATTTCTTTTTAAATACCTACTGTAAATATCTTCTACCCAAAGATATTAGGTAATGAGACTCCCACCACAGGCAATAAATAATAATTCTGCCCTTGACTAACATAGTTTTGCTACATCTATTCAATGGATTGGAGGTATTTGTTTCATTCATGCTCTCTTGGAGCTCTCTTGTATCGTGCTCTTATTCATCTTTGGGTTTTCTTTATGTGGAGGATTTATATGTGTGTGATTTATAGTTGGCAAGCTGTGTGATGTGTTATATTTATGTGAATGTTTTCTTGGAAGTGACTTGATTTTTTTGTTTTCATATGATTTCCACTATACATTGGATATTTATTTTTTTCTAACATTAACATTGATTGAATCATTATTCTTATGTTTAAACTATGAATTTTTACTTTACCGATGCCTATTATATTAATTTCAAAACAATACAATTTCAGGCTATAATTGCAAACATGCTAAAGCCCAAGAACAGGTTCCTACATTTAATGGAACCTAGCTGAAATTGCTACTGAAACAGATGTTCTCTGCATCTGAAGAGCACTACGTATGTCCCTGTCATGGGGAGAGGAGGAAAGGAGTCAAATACAAGCATTTTTTTCAGGTTCTGAAATATATGATAGGCTATTGCAAGCTGATTTTATAAAGAAAGGACCCAGGTGCTTTTCAGACTTCATTTATAGACTCACAAAGACCAAATGAAGAAGGTATAGAAGCCCTCACAGGATAGTTTCTGCTTTAGGCACAGAAAGCACACAAGAGAATGATGGATGATTTTAAAGCACTTTCTAGCACAAAGCTGTCGTTCAGTAAATATTTATTCTTTAATCCCAAACACACCTCCTTAGGAGGAGAATAATTCCCTGCCCTTTTGATGTTGGTATTCTCCATGTGACCTTGTTCTGGTCAATGGAATGTGGGTAGAAATGATAGTTTTCAAGTTCTAGTCAAGATCTTAAATATCACTGTTTATTTACTGTTACCAGTCTACAAGTCTGAGCTCTCCCAAAGTAGCCCTTCCTGGGCCAGAGAATGAACATCCCTAGAGCGGAGTCCCCTCTGAAAGCAGAGTCATCGAAGGTGATCTTCATGGTCTTGTGTGAGAATCAGTATTCATCATATGGTAGAGCGACAGACTTAGGGGTACCATCCACCCCAGTCTAGCAATGCTGTACTGGGGTCCCACTCGATTTGAAAGTCTGTCCCCATTTCAATCACACTTTAACTAAAAGTTAATTTGTCCTGTCTGAAACGTAAGATTTTCTCACACATTTTAATATCAGAACTTTGGTAGTTGTCTAATAGCATTTTTAATGTAACTAAGATAAAAACTACTTTTAAAGTCCAGGATGTTTGGAGCTTTGCATTAATTACAACAGGTTTGGTTGCTCAAGTGTGGATTAACACACAGAGATGCCTATCACATAGGCTTCACTATCAGCGAAGAGCAGTTGTTCAAGCTACTCAGAGTTCAGCAGTGACAGCTCATGAGTATGGAACTGTGGCTTTTGTATATTTCTGAAATTTACTTAGGCAAAGAGTTCAGTATTTGTAGTTTTTAAATTCTAATTTACTCTAATAATACAAAAAAGAGCATGCACATTTACCAAAGAACAGGACAAAATATGATTCGATGGTAATTGAAACAGTTTTAAAAACTGAACCTTTAAAAAAAAACTTTGTGTGAACAGGGCAAAATGTGACCATAGCCTTACTGAGGGCAGTGGCACACAGAGTTGTCAGGTGTCAGAAATCATTTGTGATCTCAGAAGCAATAGCGAGTATGGTCTCAGTTCGTACATCATCACTATTAGATACTTTTTTTCACTCACTGCTACTAAACAGGTCACCTTTGCTTTTCATAGAGTTCCTCATGACTTGAGTTTCAGGACATCTGAATCGTCATCAGTGTTGATCTCAAAATTCTTTGAACCAAAATTTCACTGATCACAAGCAAAATATGAAATTATGATTTTGAATCTAATTGCACTAGTGACCAAAACTGAACTTGCTAAAGATCTAGCTGTGGCAAATTTGGGGACAATTACTACACATAGGTCAAACAGAAAAGCTGTTAAAATTATATCTGTCTTGTTTTGATACTCTACTCCTGGTCGAGGGTACAAGAAAGATTTTCAGATATGCATACTCTTCCTATTGAGACGGTTTAGACCTTGACTGTGCCTTAGTCTCAGCTAAGTTGAATGGGAATGTTGATAGATTTTGTGGACACAACTATAACACGAATTTTGAAAGCATGAAAGAAAAAGACAAGAGCAACATCTTCAGTCACCTGAAAACCAAACTAGAAAGGGACCATGTTGGCATTGGCCGTGCTGCACACAATTTCCAAACACTCTCTCCAAATAGCTGCCGTGGATTTAAAAATTGATATTGAAGCACTTACTGTGAAAAGTTTCAAATATTTCCACATATACACAGTTCATGCAACACAGCTAATGGAATTTTTTCACTTTGCTGGCGTGAAATATAAAAACACTATTACAATCTGGTAATACCAGATTTGGGTCAATGCTGCCAGCCATTGAAAGAATTCTTTACATTTTTGATAGCTTAAAATCCTACTTTTGTTTTCAATAACACTGCCCAGGATTGATACAGCCATTCTTTTATAATGATTTTGGCAAAATACATGGATGGTGTGTACATGGA
Organism: Solenodon paradoxus; assembly: GCA_004363575.1. NCBI lineage: Eukaryota > Metazoa > Chordata > Mammalia > Eulipotyphla > Solenodontidae > Solenodon > Solenodon paradoxus. The sequence goes on along the minus strand of RJWH01001240.1, from coordinate 345,512 downwards.
AAATGCTGCCTTTTCAACAAAGTAAATTTAATCATGGAGAAGGACAATGTCAGCACAGGATATTAAAAAATGGAAATTCAAAACCCTGATTTAAAAAAATATTGAAGAACAAAAAGGTGAATTTGTACATCAAGGAATAAGGGCATTGCTGAGAAAACTTGAAGAAAATTGTGAAAGTATTAAAAAAGTGAAGGGAAAATTTAGAAATTTTTATGAAATATCTTTTATACCTTTATCTTTGGAAAGAAAGCTATATATATATATATATATATATATATATATTAAGCTCTTTTAAAGCTAGAGTAATAAATACAACGTGGTATGATTTAGGTGGCATCCTGAGAAAGAAAATACAATAATATATACTTTGACCAATAATAAATAAGAAACTTAACTATATGATTAAACAAAATATTAGTTTTCTAATAAAAGCACGACTGATGGATTTACAAAAGAAAGATTGGCAGTTGGCACTCTTAACATATAGTCTCTATCCCTAATTGAAAAGATTAAAACTATTCCTCATTAAAATAAAACGAGTTAAAACGATTGTTACCTAAAACCTAAACTCTCTTGGTAGGCAGCACTACTCAACAGGGTTTTAGGGAGAAGGTGATGGCTGGAGATCCAAGCATGTGGCCAGTCCAGTAGCAGAGACCTGGGAAGATGAGTATCATGAGGCTGGTGTTCAGGAATAAGACATAAAATTCATGCTGTAACCACATGTACATTTGCATAATTTGAGCACGTAGTGTCCACAAAGGGGTCACTAAGAGTTAACTTCCAATCTTGTGAGTCTTAATCTCCAGCTTTTTTTTTCCACAGAAGATATATTTTTCTAATTCACATAAATATGTTATATTGATGAGTGGGAACTCTTCAACCAGGTCAGTTAGTAACAACAGCAAGACCAGCTCCAGTTGCAGTGGACATATGGGGAGAGCTTTGATCTTGATTACAGAAACAAGACAATAGTCAGGCTACTAAATTTAGGGCATGAAGTCAGAATGAGAAGAGCAGCAGGGCTGACCTGGTTTTTTTTTTTTTTTTATCCCTTGGGCTCTCAGGCCTCCTTAATTACCTCTGAGTGTAGACAGAGGTCTCAAGTCCTTGGGCAAGGACAAGTCTGCAGGTAAGAGTCAAATGACTCCAAAACAAATCTAAAAGCACAGAGGGAGCAGGTAGAGAGTGAGGTCATTGTGAGAGTTCTAATTTGTCTCCACTCCAAAACTCCAGATTAATGACCAGCGAAACATTTTGCCATTTGTTTCCTGAATTTAGTCAATGGATGATTTCCTAAATATGCACGGACTTCATTAAATCTATCCTCTAAATCAGTGCTATACCACATTTAAGGACACACTCTTTTGTGAAGAACTCTGCTCCTTCCCTACTGTGTTAAAGAATAAATCTTAAGATGGCTTACAAATGCCTCAATGCCATGATTCAAGCCTATTTCTTAAACTCTATATCATTCTCATCTCTACTTCTCAAGCTCTACTCCATAATCTCAAATCAATTGTTCCAAGAATTTTCTGAGCAGTCGTTTTTTTTACTGGGAATGACAAACCTGCTTCCCACCTCCTGAATAGTATCCTTGTAGCAACTCTGACCTACGCCCCTTCCCCCATGTTCTCATACTACCCAAACACATCTTAACCATGGCTTTGACTTTATTTATTTATTCATGAAATATAGTGAAGCTATAGTCCACCATGTTATAGTCAACTATCTTCAGAGATAACAAAAGAGAAAGCTGAAAGACAAATAGGCAAGATCCTCTTCTTAGAACTCCACTTTGTCTGCATGACTACTACCACAATACAAAGCCCCCTCATTGTTAGGTTTTGCTTTTTCTTTGACTAAATTGCGAGTTCTGTGACTATTTTACAAGTTATATCGCTAACACCTAGCATACTGTAAGTAATCACACTGAAATTGATAAATGTTTTTCAATGATTTTCTCTTCTAACCATGTCTAAATTTAATTACCTGCCCACATTTGAGTACTTCCATTACACTAAAAGTCCTTTTATTTTTAGTAGGGTGAGTCTTCTCATTGCCTACTCAGTCACTTTCCATTTATTACACTGTCATCTGCTCACAAGCCTCCAATGAATTTCAATCACTTTTGAGCAAAATATAATTTTCTTAGTTTGACTGAAAAAGCTCTTTTATTTTCTGGATGCTAAAGGTCTCACACTCAATTTTTTCCACTGTCTTCCACTACTCCAATCACACGTGCCTTCATCATTACTCAAACACAGTAAGCACATTCCCATCTCAGGGTCTTTGTAGCTTTATGTCTTTATCTCGAATGTTCTTTGCTTGCACCTTTGGAGCTCTGCTTACTTTCATTTAAGCTTCTCCTCAAACGTCAGATCATCGGAGAATCTCCCTCATTACCCTATCTAAATCAGCCTCTATTTCAACTTTTCTCTATGCCGTTTCCTCTTTTTAAGTTTCTTTTTGTCAGTTAACATTACTTGATATTATTCAATACTTGCTTTGCTGCAAGCATTATTCTAGGTGGTGAGGATATAAGAATGATTAAAATAGAATGATGGCCTTCTTCTAGCTTATACTTTAGAAAGAGACCCACAGGCATGAAAAAGTTTTTGAAAGATCACTATTTGAATACCAAATGATTGCAAGAGCTACATGAATAAACAAAGCAGGAAAAAAGGTAAAGAGTACTAGAGGAAGAGGGAAATCTTCAATGAGGTCAGAAGGTATTCTGATTATCAGTTGGTATTGAGTAACAGGCCAAGTCCTTGGCCCAGTCTCTGTGTCTGTGAAGGTCCTCCTACTTTAAATATCCAAGAAATTTCTGAAGTCCCACTGTAGTGCTTGGGACTCTATGGAACCAGGTTGCCATCAAAGGACTTGTGCCCTGGTTCTACTTTCTCCTCTTTGATTTCCTGCCTTATGAATGATGTCAATCAGGTGCGTCAAAGAACTCTGGGACGTGTGCCTCTGAGGTCACTCTGGAGTTTCATGGCCTGACCCAAATTTCAGGAAGATGATTGAATAAGCATGTCACTTCTACTGTCTGGTATTTCTCTCAGGGTCATGAGACACTGGATCACCAGAATAGTGTTGACCTGCTGATTGGATGTGACTCAAACATTGGTCAGACACAGATAGATCATTATACCTTACAAGGATCCATGACTTCTGTAATACATTTTAAAAGCAAATGTTTTATATAAGAGGGATCCACAATAAATATTTCACTGGGGTTCCACATGCCCTACTGGCATCCCTGACACTTACCTCTAACAGAGTAACAAATGACCACAAATTTAGTGGTATAAAACAACCATTTGTTATCTCGGGTATTTGTGAGTCAAGAATTGGATAAGACAGAGATAGCTTGTTTCTGTTCCACAACATCTGATGCCTCACTGGGAAGAGTTGAACTGAGGGATAGAATCTTCTCATGGCTTACTCCCTCAAACATCTGGTAGTTGATACTGAAATGCTTACCCATATAAGTCTTCTCATGGCTTGACGACCTCACAATATAGTAATGGGTTTCCAAGGATGTGAGAGCTAAGAAAAAAAAGGAAATCCAAGCAGATGCCCTCTGTAACCTGGTCTCAAAGTCATGTAGTGACTATTTTATGTCTTTCTATTTGTTATGGTTCTTACAAAGCATGCCCAGCCTTAAGGAGGTGGGAAATAGATTCCACCTCTATACTGGAGAGTGGTGAGTTTCTGGAAGAGCATCGGGGACTGGAAATATTTTCATCTTGTAAAAAAAAAAAATAGTGTCTTTTAGAAAATTGCAGTTTGCTACAGAAAGCCTCATTGAAAACATTATTACTTTTGAACAAAGACTTGACCTGACATTTGAAGAACAAATGAAAGTACTTCCCAGAAGAATGAGCAAGGGCAAAGCTCTTTAGCTAGGAGCATGGATAACATATTTAAGAATTTTAGGAAGAGTGAGGACACTAGTGTGATAGGGCACCATCTAGCTATTCCTCCTTCAGGTCCTGTCACCTCCCTGTTCCAGCTACTCACAAAACACACAGACCTTTATTCTTTCTCTAGACCGAGGGAAAGTTTTTCCAATTCTTGCAAGTTCCTCCTTGTGGCTACTTTAAGCATTCGCATCATAGGGTGGGTTAAGAGTAACTTAGTCTACTTCAAAGAGTTAATAGTCGGCCTGCTACAGAGATACAAACCTGTATTTAAAACTTTTAATTAAATATATTTAAATCACTAGTGTCGTGACATATACATACAAGCAGGGCAATTTAATGAAAAATGTAAATTTTGTCCATTTAGTTTATCATAGCGTTTTAAAATGTGGTTAGCAAATTTCAGTCACTCAAGTCTAACATTTTTCTTAAAGAAGACAGTCTCAAACTTAAAAAATAGACCTAAAATGATTGAAAATTTATGATTTTTGTTGAAAAATTTTGTTGGTACATAGAACATTTTTACTATTTTTCCTATAAAATTCCACTAGTGGAAGCAGGTATTGCTGATTACAGTGAAATTAGTCAAATCAAGTTAAAAATCTTTTAATGTAATATTGTTCAGATATAAATTAATAAAATCTCAATTTTTGTTTTTATGAACTTTACATAATTACTTTTGGAATTATTAACATTTTGAATATATTCCAACTGTCATTTTCTAAGTAACATTGATATTAAAAATTTAAATGCAAGAAAAAGATTTTCTTAGGTAAAATAGCTATTAATACAATGCCAAGCAGTTTTTATATTTTGTGCAGTCAGAAAAAAATTGTTTTTCTGTAGGCGGAGTGATCTCATAAGCATGATCAAAAATCAGAGAAAATCTGCAAGAGTGTCTGAAAAAATATGGACAAGATTCTTTGGACCTGGAAGGGAAAACTTTACATATCTTAAAAGTTAACCTGATGCAACAATTCTCTGAAGTGCCCATATAGAAAAGAACGTAAGATTTCAGTGAACGAAAGGCAAATTAGTTCAGCTGTTAAGACTAAACTCTATGTGAATTTTGATGTTGGTGACCTGGTAAACAAAAATGGAGGCTCAGATGACAATGAGACCAGTTTCTGAATGTCCACAGATCCAAGTCTCCTGCCCTACTCAAATCTGTGATTTTCTGTAACCTCAGTTCTCTGGCCATATAATCTAAATTCACTTCAGGTCCCCCTTTCCAGGTATCTTTTCTCATTTATGTATAGTATGGATTGCCCCCACTCCCAATTTTATTTTGTTCCAAAATATACAAAACAGAAAATGTACTACCTTAACCCTTCTGAAGAGCACATTCCACGGTATCAAGCACCTTCAGACTGTTGTACAACTATCACAACCACCCATTTCCAAAACTCTTTTCACCATGTAGAATACTATGAAATACTATACATTTTAGACAAAAACTACCCATTTCCTCCTCCTCTGACCCCTGGCAACCACCATTCTACTTTTTGTGATTCTCACTACTTAATGTACCTCTTATAAGTGGAATCATAGAGTATTTGTCTTTTGGTAACTGGCTTATTTCATCAGCAGATGTCCTCAAGTTTCATTCACGTTGTAGTGTATGTCAGAATTTTCTTTCTTTTTACTACTGAAAAATATTCTGTTGTGTGCATAGCACATTTTATCTTATCCATTCATCCATCCATGATCTTCTTAGGCTGCTTAGATGTTTTATCTATTTTAAATAATTCTGTTATGAATGCCGGTGTGCAACTGTCTCTTCTGGACTTCAATTCTTGTGAGTATAGACTCATAAAAGCAATGGTGACATTTTATCCTAATTCGAGGTGCAATTCTCTGAGGAACTGCCTATTCTTTTCACAGAGGTTGTACCATTTTACATTCCCACTAGCAGTGCACAAAGTTTCCAGTTTCCATCTCACAAACACATGTTATTTTCTGGTTTGGGCTTTGGTTTTTGGTTTTTGGATGATAGCCATTCAATGGGTGTTGTATCACTTTTAAACATACTATAAATCATATAAAATTTTAACTTACGTTTTTTTCTCTCTCTTAAAAAGTTAAACTCCATGACTACGATTCGCGTTCCCCCTGCTTTGTTTCTGGGTTCTCCTCAGTGCCTAGTTCAGCACCGCGCACAGTAGGCATTAAAGAAATAACTGTTGAATGAATGAGTGAATGAATGGGGTTAGGTTTTATATTTTTGTTTATATTTCAAGGAAAGGTACAGGCAGGAATGAAGGCTAGTAGACAGGTAGACAGGAAAAAAGAGGAGGAAGAAGTAATTTATTTTTATTTAGTTTTTCACACTGGTTGAAATGTGAGAGGTGCTAAGTAGTTAAAAGATATTTTTTAAAAATTATCTCTTAAAAGTGGTCATCAAAATGTATTGATCTTACAAATATACAGGAAGATTGTGAGGTGAGGTTAAGTGCTTAAGAAAGTATCAGGATTTTAAAATCATAAATGTAACAGATTGATTACACACACGCAAACTTCTGAAGTTTTTTTCTACATATAAATGATCTGAGAAGATACCAAATAACTCACATGAACAATGACAAATGTGATGTTTTTGATGATGCTTTTCTAGAAAAAACTATAACACTTTCAATAAAGATTATATATTTAAGGAATATCTAATTGAAGGATTTGGGGAGAGGGGAATAGAAGTAGCATTTCTTGTATTAGAGGACTATTCATAAGACTTTCATTTATCTGATCAAGTTCAAACAGTTCATAGCATTGTTACTGAATACAATAAAATAGGAATCCTTGCTTTAAAATAAAGACCACTAAATTTAAATAGAAAACCATTAGCCACTCTAAATACCTCTTACCAAAGATGCATATTCTTCAAGTATTCATTATTATTTTCATCATTTTAAAGAAAGTTTTGAAGAGTCAGTAGAAAGCAATAAATAAAAGAAAACATTGGTATACGATGTTGATTAAAAAATAACTTTACTACATTGAAGAAAGATATTGTTAGAACATATTAAAAATGCTTCCCAAACTTCTACTTTTCCCAATTTAGTTGCATTTAGTGCATCCCTGCATTTTGCCATACTATACAATAAAAAAATAATAACTGCATTAACATTTCAGAGAAACAACAAATTAGTATTAAAATATTATAAACTTAATTTGGCACTGATTTATGGGGACAATCTTGAAAAATATATTAAATCCCCAAGGCAAATAATTACTTGAATCATAGGAAATCTAGAGCTTAAAAACTCGAGTTACTGCATTATTTGTATTCTTAATATCGTTATTTTTACTATTTTCTGCTAATTAAATATTTCCCAGAATTTCAGAGTTGATTATTTTGCCATATTAGATGTTGGTAAGAACACAGGGAGAATATTGTGCTCAGTTTGTGGTTTCTTATATTCAGGAGACCATGGAAAATCTAGAGATATGCCTTCTGCTTCTATTCATTCATTTGGTCAGACATATGCCACGTATTTATTGAGCATTTTCAAGGTCCAAGAAGCATAAAAGTCACTAACAAAAACAAGGGATCTGCCTATATAGGAGCATGTAGTCAAAATGAGGCAACTTTGGAAAGCTTACTCATTTTCCCATGATGATTGCTAAAATATGCAAATTCATTAAGGCTGTTATCAAAGTCTCTGTAATCTGAAATGGAACGAAGTGGTTGTAGAGGCTTTAAGAGAAAACTCTCACCTACAGAGCTTGCTGTAGAGAATACACAAAGACCTGTATTTAATTGCATATGATAACTAGAGGTGGCTACTTGCCGTAAAAATATTGTTGCCTTACCATAACTAGTGTTTGCAAGGGAATTTTGATGGAAAAACAAAACAAAACAAAACTTTGTATATAGCATATCTGCAAAGCATTTCTGGTGACATTTTAAAGAATATATTGCAAAAATAAGCACATCGTACCCCTACTATTCTGCCCCCAAATTAAGTACTTAATACCATTTTAAGAACAGACCTATTTGATACTTTAATTATTATGGGACTGAAATTTCAGATCATTAAGATATTAGTATTTTAGTCTCTATAGTCTTATTTGTTTATAGTAAATAAGAAATAAAGAGAAAATAGAAAAGTTACAATAACTCCTCTCTGCCACATGGTCTCGCCCCCAATTTTCCTTTATTCTGGTAGTCTCAATTCTATTGTCAAGTTTCTATGGTCATAGGTTTTTTCTCAAAAAAATATTTTCAGTAATTCTAATCCTAGCTGAGTACTAGAAGTTCTAGACAAAAATAAAGCAAAATAAAATGAACTCAAAAGCATAAAAAAAACTCAAATAGGAGAGATGTGTAAGACTAGAACAGCAGCTCAGAGAGGTAAATCCAAGATCTGTCAGTTCCTAAAAGTAACTACTAAGGCTGCAAAGCTAAGCAGAGACTTTAAAGATTCATCATATTCCAGTGACAAAAACAAACAAGCAAACCCTGAGTTTTCAGGTGTACTAAGAAGGAAGAAGCCTAAGGAACATCACAGGTTTTAAGCTAGAAGCCTGCAGAGTCCCACCCTATGAATCAGGTTGAACTAAAATTAGGGATAAAATTAAAATCAGTTGCATTTCTGATTAGATTAGATAGCATAAGTTTCCTAGCTCCTTAGTAAAATAAGAAAAGTAAATTCTTTCTGTGGGAAAACATTATCTAGAGATTCAAGTTCTTATAATTTTTAATATATAATATCTGATATTGAAATAAAAATCACCAGGGTAACAAAATAACAATAGAAGATATGAATTAGAATTTAGGTCATAAAAAAAGTCTAAACTAAGTACGAGAACCCAAAAGAAAGAAAATTTCTAAAAAAGCATAAGACCGGGGTATGCAAATAATGAAGTGTTTTTACAATGTAGCACCTTATATAGTCTCCTGACAAGTTAGCTAACTCTCCCTTATACCCTTACTCATCAGATAAATTAAAAAAAAAAAAATAGCATAAGAAATATGTGTCACTGTAAAATTGTCTATCACATGTACAACTGAAGTCCCAGAAAGAGAGGAGTGAGGTAATGGGGCAGTGGGGATATTTGAAGAGATAATGTCTGAGATATTTTTCCAAAAACTATTCTCATGATGAAGACCTGAAAAAAATCCTCTTGTGTTTCCATGAGAGAAGAGTAATCACTGTGAAAAGTGCACAGAACTTTCTGCATAATAAAGACTTACTCTGCAGCGCTTCAGCAGCGTTTTATCCCACATGAGGGAAAAACACTTAATTTTAGTTCCCTAGTTTTTATGTCTCACATCAGAGTAGAAAATAGTAAGAAAACACGTGGGAAAATACCAGTCCAATGACACAGGTCCACTAAAAGAGTGAGATTTTAACATAAGGTAATAGAATATTTCCTCTCCTACAGGCAACATAGTAACAGTGTTCCAATATAAGAGTGGATTACATCTAAAAGGGATTTAAAGATTCTTTCTAAGGAGAAGTATTTAGGGGAACCTAAAGTCAATATGGAAGACAAAAAAGGATGTTAGAAGAACTCGAAGCCTCATATAGACATTAAGCACAATTGAACTCCTAACCAGGTCAACATAAAATCTCCCACTAGAGACTTATTTAGATATCTTATTGCCTGATATATTATGTCCAGCTTTTAACAACAAAGAAGACAGCTCATGATAAAAAGTAAGAAAAAAAACAGTCTGAAGAGACAAAATAAGCATCACAATAAGACTTACAACACAAGATGTTGAAATGAGTCAAGGTATTAAAAACACAGTGATTAATATATTAACTGTTTTAATGGAAAAAGTAGAAAAATGCAAGAACAGATACAAAATATAAACAGAGATGTAAATTCTAAAAATGAGTCAAAAAGAAATGCTGAAAATAAAAAACATCTAACAGAAATGAAGAATGCTTTTTATAGTTTCATCAGTACACTGGACATGAGAAGATCATGAGCCTGAGACAGGTTGATAGAACTTTTCCCAAATGAAATGCAAATGAGAAAAAATAAAAAGAACAGTATAAAGTATCTAAAAACTGTAGGACAACATCGAATGGTATAACGTGTAATTGTGATGTAAAAGGGAGAAAAAAAATGAGAAAATGGGGCAGAAGAAATATTTAAAGTCATGATGACTTGAGAACTGCCCAAAAGTCCTGTCAGAGCAAATCACAGATTTAGAAAGCTCAACAAACACCAAATTTGGTGGTAATCAAAAACATGTGACAATCCAATGAGTAGAAACGAGTTTAAGAACTTCCATTGTTATTTATTTACTTCAATCCATGTCTACCACCTTCATAACTTACACCTGACCTGCCTGAGCCACAGGAAGTAGGGCATTTATATTTACTTTTTAATTAAAAAAACTGGCAAAAAAATAGCCTAACTGGGTGAATACATGGGTTTACATTGTTGGTCCCATTCTATTTTTAGATTAGTCAAGGGTTTCCTATAATAAGAGACATATTCTGGGAGAAGAATGATGTTTCCAGAGAGAACTGTCAACAAGAGTCCTCCCTTGACCCCCTTCCTGTAATAAAAGGTAACACATCAATGTTTATATGTGACTTAGGTAGACTGAAATATGATATCTGGTTTTAACAAAAGTAGCTGTCATTAAATTTGTATATGCTGCTTAAAAAGATTGCTCCAAAGAAATCAGGATTTGATATACTACTAAAGCAAGCATTCTGTTTCTTAAAAATAACTTTTTAAAATTAACATTATTATATTATCATCTTCAAAGTTGCTGAGAGACTAATCTTAAGAGATCCTAACACAAAAAGAAAGATAATTGTTACATGACAGAAACACTGATTGACACAGTGATGGTAATTATAATATGTAAATATATCAACACCATATTGTACACCTTATACTTAGACAGTGTTATATGTCAATTATATCTCAATTTTGAAAAGAAGAGTTTTTTTCAAGGGACCAAAGTATATGGCTCCAATTCTCAAAGGCACTCAGGTATTAGAAAATTGTATGCTGTATATTTTGTTCCAGGAACAAAGAAGTCAGCATAGTCATTTGAAAGCATAATGGTTTTATAGAAGATAGTACACTCTTTTAAGAGATAGGATAAAGGCTGGCCATACATTTTTAAGAAGTCTGCCAGCTCTTACTCCTGCCCCCAATCCTTGACTTCAAGATAATTTGATCTAGTCCCAATTGTTCATTTATTGCTATTGATTCCCTTGCTGTTGGAGTTGGTTCCCAAAGACATTTCTTAGGTCAATATCAAGGGATATATTGCCATTTTTCTATGTATTTTATAGTTTCAGGTCTTATATCTGAGTCTTTAATCCATTTTGAGTAAACTTTTTGTGTATGTTATTAAGAAGCAGTCTAATTTTACTCTTTTGTTGTTCAGTATTTCCAACATCATTAATTGAAGAGACTGTCCTTCCTCCATTATATGCTCTTCTCTCCTTTGTTGCAAATTAGTTGTCCATATACGTGTGTATTTATTTCTGAGCTGTCAATTCTGTTTCACTGATCTGTTTTTATTCAAATACTGAGTGATTTGTTTACTACTGCTTTGAAGTCAAGGATTGTGGTATCTCCACTTTGGTTCTTTTTTCTCAGGATTCTTTTTGCTATTTGGGGTAATTTTTGGTTCCAAAAGTATTTTTTTTTTATGATTTTTGTTCTGTATCTGTGAAGAATATGATTGATATTTTGATAGGGGTTACAATGAATCTATATATTGCTGTAGGTAATATTAAACTGAAGTTATTTATGTCTTTAAAAAAGTTTCAGTGAAGTAGATATGCCATAAGTATACTGTAATAAGTTATGAAATGAAAGATGGGAAAGTGGAGAAAACCAAGGATGGATTTCTTTTTTCAAGAAAGTTTTCCCATAAAAGAAAATAAAGAAAGATAAAGGGAAGGATTGAAAAGAAAATATGTTGGAAAGGACAATAAAGGAAAGAGAAGAGGAAGATAAATGTTGATTTGAATTGAAAATTAAATGATTAAGATACAATAAATAATAAAAGTCCTTGTGAAGGTGGGAAAAAAGAATCCTTAACACATCTGAAAGAATTCATTTGAGATTAGAAAGGATCCCTTCGTTTTTGATAGTTCTAAAAATAAACGATAGTTGTAAGAATAATAAGGGTGAGGTTTACAAATCTGGAGGCAGAAAGGTGAGTGAGTTAATAACCTCATATACATTTGATAAGAGTAAAAGGACTATAAAGGAGGGTTAGAAGTATGATGAGGTTTGAAATAGCATTAATATTGTAGCCAGGACAACAAAATGGACTTTTGGCTCTAGAAAAACTTAATCCAACAATAGCTGTGCTAGCTGGAATGTTTAGTTATTTTCTGAAGGAATATTTACATTTAAAACAATAAAAGGAAAAATGCCATTCCTTAGTTGCCTTAGCCACAGTTAATTGTTCAATAGCTAAATGTGGCTAGTGGCTATGGTATTACACAGTGCAGATATAGAACATTTTTATCATGTAGAGATTTCCACAGGACAGCACTAGTTTGGAATATTCTTTGGGGGGAGTAGAACATTTGCATTGGTTATTTAATATCAGAGGGGCAAGGAATAGCTTCTTAGCATTAAAAATTCATTTTTATGTATGCTGCTCTTCCTGAACTCTGACCTTTAGAGGATGGACTTTTGGGCAGCCAATACATAATCCTTTCTTCTCCTTCTAAAGACACAGCAACTTAGAAATAAGAGCTGAGAGATATTTGAATGGAGAAAATTAATGGAGAATTTAGCTACCAATAAAATTAATTAGAATTTTGAGACTACTTACACTTGCCCATGAAGTCTCTGTTAGCTGGAATTTTCATGTATCTGGGGGAACATACAAGACATTTATCAGATGTGTAACCTTGGGAAACTCATGAATCCTCTTTGAGTTTGTAGTTCAAAGTTCTGTGGAAATAATTAAATTTATAAAGTGTTTAGAAAAGGTGGCTGTCACATGGTAAATTCTATGTGTGTGTTTGCACTTATTGTCATTATTAATGGAGGAGAGCTCAGAATAGCTTTGATGCCAGTAGGGATATCCTAAGTAGCATCCAAAGTGTACTAGATCGAGCATTAATTCATTCCTTTTCCCGACTTCACTAATCTGGTAAGTCACTATCTTCACTTGTTTGATGTGAGAGGAGCTGTAATTTTCATACTTGTCAGTCCTGAGTAGTGGAGTGGAAAATTTCCCTCTATGGAAACATGGAAGGGAGTGCTGTATAGTTATTCTTTCTAACAACAGACTCATTCTTGGTAAAGGTTTTTCTATTTTTTTCTGTCCACACTTTCAAATAAGTCTACAAAAATATTTTAGATTGAAATAGCCTTTCATTTCTCTACAGCATTAGTGTGCAATGAAAAAAATCAAATTGACTCAGCTTTAGTGCTGCAGTACATGAAAACAGATATCACAACCTGCTTAAATAATCACATTACCTGTTTCTAATTACTAAGGTCCTTCCCATTTAAAAAGAGTATTGTTTTAACTGAACTGTATGTGTGCCTGTTCATGTCTTTTAAAAACTGCCTTCTGACACCAGGGGAACAACCAAGATGAACAACAAAATAAAATAAAATAAAGTTCTTTTACAGCCCCCAAATGTAACATATTTACATTATATAATACTAATTGACAGTGAAAATAAATGACCTGGAATCACATATATTAACACTGATGAATTTCACAAATTATATTGAATAAATACATTGGTTAGGCATAAAGTAAAGTGCCTGATAATTACAGATAAAAAATTGAGATTTCTGTTTCCTTCTGATGGAGGAGAATATAAAATGAGAGGTTTATATTCTATAGTTAAACTGACTGGCATGTTAACTATATTCACATAATTTGAAATTTTTCACAGTAAGATGTACAAAAGGAGAAAAAAAGCTACCTAAATAATTTCTCTCCTATCTTTTATTACCATATAGTCTTCTAGCCTATGACACCATTTGGTGATTTTCATTCCCAGAAAAATTTTATCTGAATTCCTTCTTGACTAGTTACTCCACCACATGGATATTTAGCCTGTGTATCTCTATCTTTACTTATGCTTTTACTGTTCCCAAATCACAAGGTTTCTCAAGCAAACAGTGTGAAATTGAAAGTAATGTTTGCCATACAATAAAAATCTAAAGAACATCAAAAAAATAAATAAAGTGCTTCTTTCTTCACTCTTTCCCTGCATGCTTGTCTGTTCATCTTCATTCCTGTCTATACTTTTCCTTCAAAAATAAAAACAAAAACCCCTGAAATATATGGAGATCACTGTGTCATCTATAATAATTCAAAAATTTAGAAACCAAAAAAATAAATAAAGTGCTTTTTTCTTCACTCTTTCCCTGCATTCTTGTCTGTTCATCTTCATTCCTGCCTGTACTTTTCCTTCAAAAATAAAAACAAAAACCCCTGAAATATATGGAGATCACTGTGTCATCTATAACAAAAAATTTAGAAACCAAACACAGAATATATATAAAATGACATTTCTACATTTTAGAAAGGCCTTACGTTTCAACATTTGTGGGTTTTTTTCTACTAAATCCTTCCTTCAGATGAAATCTTACTTAAAGTTTAACAGGTGTAAGGGATCTGAATGCCAATCTCCCCTTTCCCTAATTGTTACCTTGACTGACAAGTTCAATGAGCTCTGCTTGGGTGACCATTCATCAGTAAAATCTGAAAATGTATATTGTGAGTTCCATAAGTTCAAGGACCTTTTCTGTTGTGTTTACAACTTTATTCCCAAACTAGCACAGAACCTGACACGAAGTTGATGACGGGTGAAAACTGAAGGATTGAGTGAAGGAGTACCAGATAAAGGGAAATTAAGTGACCTGGATTAAGTCACACAGCAAAATGGTGAGGCTGATACTTACTGTATAGTGAGACATTGGGTGGATATTGGTGGCCATTTCCAGGACAGGAGATAAAGGAGAGTATGATGGAAAAGATGCCAAGATCAGTTTTGGATATGAGAGTTGAAGTACTTGTGAGGCATCCCAGTAGAAGACTCAACGATACTTATTCAGTCTATTCAGTTCAGACTCAGTGGTGTAGCACGACAACTCCTCTTGGAAAAGGCTTTAAATCCCCTGCATTCTTAAGTACTGTGCTAGTTAGGGATGTTTCAATCTTCACTCAGTCACAAGGTCAGAGTTTCTTAACTTTAATGTGCATGCACATCATGTAGGGAATGCTGTTAAAAGATGAATCTGATTGAGAAGGTAGGACTGAACTTCTGCATTTTAAACAAGCTTCCATGTTATGCTGAAGCTACTCACCCACTATTGAACTTTGAGTAGCAGCAGCAGTTTGCAAATCAGTAAAAATGGCACTAAGATTTAGTGAGCAGGTTTTTGGGTTTTTTTTTTTTTTGTAGAATTTTACAACCTTTTTAAGTAGATGCTTGCAAAATTGTTTGTCAAGTAAATACCTTATAAACTTTATTTTTTTTCATTTTAAAAGTATTAAAGGAGCTTTACATACTTGCTTACAATACGACTTTTAATTCATAAAAATAAGAGACATTCTTTCAGAGTCTTTTTTTAGCTTTTAGCCTTAGGCTAAAGACTTCAGGCTAAGTTTAGCAACTGCTAGGAATCATGAAGTAGAGAGGTAGACTCAGGAAGCTGGTATTCAAAAAATGTTTAAGCATTCAAGCACTTAGAATGTATCAATTGCAAAATAGTGACCTAGTTCAGAGCTAGGCAGAGGTACAGCTATTCTTAGCCTGAGAAAGAGACCAGTTCTATGCCAAAAATAAAAAAGGACTTTTTAGCTGTACTCTGGTGGCTCTGGCTCCAGGTGGCTTAGTCCACATAAAGCAAGGACCCAGGTTCACTTTCTGGGCCTGGGGAACAACAAACATGAACAACTAAGTATATAAATGCTTCTTTCTCCTCTCTCTGCCTGCCTGCCTTCTTCCTCTAAAATTAATAATTCTTAAAAAATGATTTTATTGGAAACCAACAGCTTTTCTTACATATCATGAGGTTTATTTAAATTGAGGGAATAACTTAGGTATTATCTTGTGCCTTTATTTGTAAATCATTTTTCCTTCACTGTGATTGTTATTTTTTCCTCTTCGTTATTCCATTCTAAATATCTTTTTAGGATTTATAATGATTCTGGACACAGAGACAGCTGTGACTTAGACAAAGATCTTGGTTTCATTATTTGTGTTTGAAAATAGAGATAATAAAGACATAAATAGATATGACAGTTTCATATTCAGATAAATTATTATTATTGTTTTTAAGAGCAGTAAGTAGAGAGTGACAGGTATTGAGTCACCTCTTCTGTTATGTGGTCTGGAAAGCCTTATCTAGGATGTAATATCTGAGACATGAGTAAAATGTGGAAGTCAATCATGTTAACATAAAGAGAAGAACAGAAGCATGAAAACACTGTAAGTAAAGAATAAACTTGGCGTTGAAGGAAGATCAAAATCAGTCAGAAGACTGGTACAAGAAAAGGGAAAGTGGTAGAAGAAGGAAACTGAGGAGAGAAGCAGCATCCAGATCAGGCAGAATTCTTTGTTTTACAGGAAAGTCAAAGACATGAATGAAGGAGAGCAGTCAGGTAGGCAGGAAGAGAGAGGAGGAAGAAGCATTTTAATTTAATTTTTTACTTAGCTGTTTATACTTGTTGCTTCCCCAGCCCTGTGACTCAAACCCCAGGTTAGGTGCCCTGGATCCTTTGGAGGCGATTGACCTAACTGCTGCTCCACCAGGCTGTGCCAGGCAGAGCTGTGAAGACCAAAGCAGGGAGTCTGGATTTTATTCTAACCATAACTTCAAATATTTATTCAAATATTTTAAGCAAAAAAATTACCCTAGCGAGTTCTCTTATTTTCTAAGATTAACAAATTCATGGTAATCTTAGAAGGACTAGCTCTCATGTCATATAGGTTATAAAGTCTTCCTAAACTTTCCCAGTACTTTCTCTCTTTCCAGTATTCCCATTTGTAAATTCTTCTGTGATAGTACAAGCTTCTACTATAACCCATTTCTCTACTGTAGTACTTACTTCTTGTTTAACGAACTTGTCTTTTCTATTGAACTCCTTAAGGATAGTGACTGTATTTTAATGACTTTCTATATGGCCTGTTCATAGTATAGCATAGCACATGGTAGTCTTAAGTAAATGATTACTGAATGAATGGGTATTGGAATTGTTCCCAAACTTCTGGCTTCTGGTCTTAACCTATGTAATTCCAGTCTTATATTTCCAAATGTCTCCTGGCATTTTCATTTGACTGTTCAGTTTTTCCTCAAATGCAGCATCACAAACTCATGATCTCTTTCCAGCGTTTCTATTTGGATAGAGAACTTCTTTCTAGTTTCCTTGGTTAGAAATTTGAGAGTACTTTGATTATTCCTCTGATGCTGGGGATTCTCTTTTCTCTGTTTCATCGACTTTAGCTCTGGTTTGGACTTCCATCATGATTACTGGAAAATTTCAATAGACTTTTTTGCTGGCTGGAGGGTCATTCTAATTCTAACTCCAGTTTTTTTTCTCTTCAAATTCATATTGCCTATGTCTGTATGATTTTGTCATTGAAGTATCATCTTACTCATAAACTCACACACTGCCCTATTTATCAAGCATTTTTACACACTTAATGACAGGCCATTTTCTTGTATAAAACCTTAATTAATGATCGTATTAAAAACAGAATTTTTTTAAGGAGAAGAAATGCAGAGGAGGAAGAAGTATTTTTATTTAGCTTATTTCACTCCCCTCACCTTTCTCCTGAACCCAGGTCCTGGGGCTTTACATAGTTCACACCCATTGATGTCTCAGCCCTCTGAGCCTTTAGAGTGGCCAACACAACACAATCTCCATTGTACAGATCTGGAAACTGAAATTTACATATATTAGAGGGATTGATTAAGGTTAACAGTTACATCAAGGATATGATAGAACTGAGATTTGAATGCAGGTTTATCTAGACGAGAAGACTGAGCTCTGGCTAATCACTGCTTTGGTAAGTAATATCTCAAGTTTAAGTTCCAGCCTCTCATTCAAGGACATTCATCATAAAGCACAGGTCTTAACTTCCTATTACAGTTGAACGTGCATCTTCTATTCCACACTTCCAATATCTTTCTAGTAATCTCCTGCGTATTGACCTTTTAATTCATTAGATTAGAAACTACTTAAAAGGAGAGACTGTATTATTCTTCCTTTCAATTTCTATGAAGGTCTACTACTGTGGAGGGCACACTAAATTCTGTGAATAACTGTCAAAATCTAGCAGAATCTTTGGTAAAATATGTATCCAGCTAACAATAATTATTTATTATTGCTCCAGGGGCAGATGTAAATGGAGCAAACTAAAGGTGTAATAGGAAACTAGAAAATTATGATCTCCACCTCAGTCTTAAGAACGTTTTGCCTGCTTTCCTTATGCTTTAGAGCATTGGTTCCCCAGGTTAAGTTAGTACATTTTAGTCTCATCCCACCGTTTTTACGAAGCAGTATCAGCTACAATATTGTCCAATAACATCAACAATAGGTATTATTCCGCCAATACCGCTCTTATTCTGAGCGCTTGAGAATAAAAAATGGAGTGTTAATAATTTCTTTTTACATGAATGGTCAACGTGCTTGCTATCGACTTAACTTAGTTTAACCATAAAGAAGTTACTACAAGTGTCAGTTCAAGACTTCCCTATTTAAATTTCTGATGTCCAGAACGTCGCATCATCAGGTGCCTCCCAGGACCCAGGACCTCGCCATTCTCTGCTGGGTGTTCAGCTGGCCCAGACCCAGCATTTAAAAAGCTCAGCTATTTGCAACGGCATGCAAAAGGTGCATAGAAAACGGCTGGCGCAGGGTCGTCTGGGGTCCGACTTCCTAAGGTCCCGCCCCCAGTGACGGCCGCGCGTCACGTTACGCCACACGCTCTCCCGGAAGTGCCGCGGAGTAAACCCTGGGGGCGTGTCTCTCCGACACCCCGCGTGTAGTTACCGGAGAAACGCGTCAAGTCCGGCCGGGCGCGTGGATTTTTCGCCTCGGGACAGGGCCGCGAGCCTGACCGCGTCTTTGGAGCGACGCCATGGAGGTGGTGGAGGCCGCCACGGCTCAACTGGAAACTCTGAAATTCAACGGCACCGGCTTTGGAGTTGAACAAGGTCAGACGGAGCTTTCTCCGGCCTCCGTCGCCGTCCCGGAGCCGCAGCCGCCCCTGCCGTCGGATGGGCAGTCCCCGGACACTGGGCAGGACTCCGAGGCCCAGCCTGCCGGCGAGCGGCAGCTTCAGCTCGCGGCCAGCGCGTCTGCCGATGGGAGCCCTGCGCCGCAATCGGAACCGGCGGGCGGCGGGAACTGCGTCATTAGCCCCGGCGCCGCCGAGCTGCTTCAGACCCCCGGCTCCTTGGACACCTCGGACTCGGATTCGGACTCGGACAGGTCGGGTGTCTGCCGGCCTGGGAGCTTCTGGGAGAGGGCTCGTGTCATCCGGGGTCTGAGAAGGAGCGCGGAGGCCTAGAGGGTCCCCGCGAGGCCCTGGGAGCGAGGGGAGGGACCTGGAAATCTGGGCGCACGTGTTTTCGTGTAGCCGGGACCGCCCAGTCCTCGTTTGCTGCACGTTACCGACTTAGATCTCTCTTCTTCCTAAATTTGGTAGTCTGAAAGGTCCTATGTGTACATCGTTTACATTGAATACTAGATTATTTCATAAGTACTCAGTTTAGTGGTCCCTTTGTGGTTATCATTGAGTTTTGTGTCAGAGCTGACTTATTTTACATCAAGTGTTGTATGTGATGTTTTTTTGAACCAGAAATATAGGTCTTTATGTGTTTCTAAATGAGCTCCAGACAGCTTTGATAACTTGTAGAATCCTTGTGGATAGCAGGTGTTCATGAAATTAGCGAGACATTTGTTATTTAGTATTTGTATATGCGCTGCATAGATCTTACAAGAGCCTGTCTTAAAATGAATCCTCTGTTGGGGGGAGACGACTTAATCAAGGAGTATGTTTCTTAAATCACACTAACGTTATTTGCAAGTATGTGATTGTGTAGTGTGGGATACTGAACTAAATAAACATGGTCCTTGCGCCACTTTTTAGTGAGAGGGATAAAAGCATAAGTAAACATGTCAATAAATATGTAAATTAGAATTGCTGTAAGTTACCATGAGGAGCAAGCCAAGCATTGCGTGTAATAGGCGATCCCAAACCTGTAGGACCCTGCAGCAATTAGAGTTTTAATTCTAAGTGTTAGAGAAGCTATTAAAGAATTTGAAGAAGAAAAGTGGAACGATTAGGTTAACATTCAAAAGTTTTGCTCAGTAGACTAGGAACTGTCTAGCTTCAAGAGTGAAAGCAAAGAAACGAATGGAATTGGGCTAGTGGTTTGGGTTAAGTATTTGGAAGTCACCTGATGAGGCTTGCCACTAGATGTGTAGTGGACCAAATGAAGAACATCGCCTGGGTGGGAGGAGATGCTGTTTACTGAGAAGGGAATAACTTAGTTGGAACAGGAACTGGAGACGAATAGAAACGATGTTAAATTTGGACCATGAATTTGAGATTTCTCTGAAAGCCAGCTGGAAATGCCAGGTAGAAAGAAGATAAAGAATTTCGAGTTTTGAGGACAAGTCTGGTCTGGAGATGTAAATTTGAACATCAGCAGATTACAAAGAACTGTTTTATTCAGCTCTGAGAAATGACATACATCACTGTAAGTTAAGTTGTACAACATGATGGTTTGACTTTTGAAGTGATTACCACAGTAGGTTTAGTTAGCACCCATTATCTCAGAGATAGAATGAAAAGCAAAGAAGAGAAGTTTCTTCTTAGAACAACTCTTAGGATCTACTCTTTAAACAATTTTTTTTTTAATATGTCATACAACAGTGTATTATATCCCTAGTACTTATTTGTAACTCAAAACTTAGACCTTTTAACCATCTTCCAGTTCTCCTTCCCTTTTCTCTTTCCCTTCCCCACTCTCTACCTCTGGTAACCACAAAATGATCTCTTTAGTGAAGTTTTGGGTTTTTTTTTTTTTTTTAAATTAGGTTCCACATATAAATGAGATCATACAGTACTTGCATAATGCCTTTGGAGTCCATGTTGTTTGATATAGCAGTATTTTCTCATTTTTTTATGGTTGAATACTATTGCCATTTATGTGTACGTGTGTATCATGACACTATCCATTCATCCATGGACAGATGAATTTTGTTTCCATGTCTTAGCTATTTATAAATAATGTTTCTGTGAACATGGGGGTACAATATATTTTCGAGATAGTGTTTTCATTTCCTTTGGATATATTCCCAGAGTGGTATTCTTTGATCAATGGTAGTTCTATTTGTTGAGGATCTAACATACTTACTGTTTTCTGTAGTGACTGCACCAGTTTACCATCCCAACTGCACAAGGGTTCCCTTTTCTCCACATCTAGCATTTGTTAGCACTTGTCTTTTTTGGTTGTTGATGACCAATGTAACAGGCAAGAAGAGGTGATACCTCTTTGTGGTTTTAATTTGCGTTTCCCTAATGACTAGTGCTGGTGAGAAACTTTATGTACCTGTTGGTACCTGTTTTTCATGTACTTGTTGGCTACTCATCTTCAGGAAGATATCCAGTTAGATCCTTTGTCCCGTACCCCCCCCCCTTTTTTTTTTTTTTTAATGAAAGATGCAAGCAGGAATGAAGGTGAAAAAGGCATGGAGGCAACGAGAAAAAGAGAAAGAAACTTTTCCATTTATCTTTGTGTTGATTTTCATTGTTGCCCCTGTCCTGTGGATACAAACCCTGGTCCTTGGGATGTATGTGGGCTGCGCTCAGCTGGAGGCTTCCACCCCACCAGTGGGCCTCTTTTGCTTGTTTTTAATTGAATTTTTTTGAGTTGTATGAGTTGTTTTTGTTTGGTTTTTTAAAATATTTTGGATATTAACCCCTTATCACATATATGATTTGCAGATATGTTTTCCCAATCTGTAGGGTTTTTTTTTCACTTTGATGATATTAACAACATGCTTTTTACTTTGCTGCCATTTTTTTTTTTTAATCAAGCATGGTAAATTAACCCAATTTCCTTAATTTCACCTGATGGTATTTCAGATTATCCTGGTTGAATGTTCAGTGCAACTGAAGGTTGTATTTAAAGCCCTGAAGACAGAAGAAGCTACATCTGGGTGAAATATCATGGTGTCAGATATTGAGAAGTTAAGTAAGTTAACTAGATGATAGTAAGGTGTCCACCAGATGTGGCAAGATGGAGATTGCTGATGACCTTGTAAAGGAGTGGTGGTGATAGAGGACGGAATGAAAAATAAGCAAGTAGAGATAATATGTGTTAAAAACTCTTCAAAAATTTTGAGAGGAGAACTTAGGCCATAGTTGATATGCTATTGGCACAGAGAGAGATTGATTATACAAGAATGCCTTCAGTTGAAAAGGAGTTGGGGTATGAATGGAATGGGATACTGAGCCTGCATTAATAATCTTTTAGTTTCAGGTACTTTATAATTCAGCTGAGAAGACACATTTTTTCAGTAAATCGTGGTGTAGTTTGGAACAGGATCTGGAAGGCAGTTTGAAAAAACATATACTGTGGGAGCTATAGGAAGGCTGCAAATAATCCTGTTTTTTGTGGCTTCAGAGGAGGTAATTGAGTTGATCTCTGAAGAGGGATAGACTATATCTGTGAGGACATTCCAGTTAAAGTCATCAGTGATTTGAGGTAGTGAAAATACAAGGGATTTGTAAAGTTAAATATAGGCTAAATATATGCTCTTTGTGAGAAGTTGTAGGAGACAGGGTTATGAAGGTTACCAGAACTTGGTTTTGACTGAGATTTCGTCTAAGAAGCATGACTATTTTTGTGTACACAGCATAAATTTCTGGAGAAACCTTTGCACTTTTCTGTTAATATTTTATTTAAAAAATGGGAAGACTACGGAGGTTAATCCTAATGGTGAGGTGGGGGTAGGAAGATTAATACAAACCCATATAGCCATCAGCTTGATTCATCAGATAGTAACATTTGCTGTTAGTTTCACATGTATACACACACACATATATATATGTTAATGAGTCACTTTAAAGTCATATACACACATCACAATATTTCAGTCCTAACCATGGAAACTTGCATTCTCTAAGAGGACATTCTTTTATTTAGTCGAATACTGTGGTCACATATAACATTAATAAGTCTCTCATATCTAATGGCAAGAGTAAAGTGATTAGGATGGAAAGTCATGAGGTCATGACAGGGTTAAGGTAACAGTAGTAGAGTGAAGAGATGATTGTTGTGGGGAAAGACTAGTATTGACATCAGTTATACAATTATGAAAAAATAGGTGAAAAACGAGGACCTTGAGTAGGGTCATAATTGTGTTGGAAAATGGGATGAGAAGTGAAATTGGAGTGAGGTTTACCAATCTGAAAATAGGATTTTATCATTGACTGTGAGAATGCAGTAGCTCAAAATGATTCTGAAGTTTCTACTTGTAGAACTGAAGACTCAGTAATGAAATAAAATAGAAACCCAAGGAGAAATGTTTCATAGTGCATTATTTTTTCTGTTAACTTGTTGCAGGTGTGAGATAGTTATAGAGCATTTATACAGATGTATCCAGATATACAGTCAGAGATTAAGGCTGAAGTTATAGTCATCAAGGCTAAAGATAACAAGGAAGATGGTTGAAATCATGGAGTAGATGAGGTTTTGTATGGGAAGAGTAGAGAGAGGAGAAAACGAGGATGAAACCCTTAGAATCAGCAATAAAGAGGTTAAAATTGGTATCCAGCAGACAGAATTTAAACTAAATTACTGGTAGCAGGAATTACTGTGAAAGTTGTATGCTAAAAGGAGTTTTCAGAGAGAGTGCTCAACCTGGTTGGTAACTGAGGAGTTTCCAAGTTGTCTGAAAGCTGAGAAGAAGCTCTTTATTGGCACTGCAGTGATTTGATCATTAGTTGTTAATAAGAGCTTAGCTTTGCCCAGAACTGTCTTATGTCAGTGATTTGCCTCATGGTCAATTATATGAAGACATGACATATAAGATTATTATAAGAACTTGGCAGAGGTCTTGAAAATGTTATCAATAGGTAAAGATTCCAGCAGGTCCTTGAATAACATTGTATTAACAATGGGAATAGAAGCCATCCTAGCTTATGGTGAAGGAAAACACATTATTTGAGCACCTGTCCTTTTGTTTGAAGTTGTAGTTTACAAGAACCTATTGATAGTGCTACGTGAAAACTTGGTATACTTTACAAATACTGTAGTAAGTTTTGAAATGCAAATTTTTGAATTGTACTAGCAGCCATAGTAAACATGTAGTAAATAGTTGCTAGTTGGACAGTCTTTTTTTAATACCATTATAGTCATGCTTTACTAAGCTTTCAATTTCTTTTCCCCTACAGTGAAACAGATTCAGATAGTTCAAGCTCCTCTTCATCATCTTCGTCATCATCTTCCTCTTCCTCTTGTGTATCACTTCCTCCAGTGCTGTCAGATGGAGAAGATGATTTGCAAGTTGAGAAGGAAAATAAAAACTTTCCTCTTAAAACAAAAGATGAGTTACTTCTTAATGTAAGTACTTAATTTATTACTGAGCTTAATTTCCATGTCTCAAGTATATTGCTGCAGTATATTACATAACATGTAAATCAATACTGATCTCATTTGGTCTATATCCATAAATTTGAAAACTTTTCTGAACTTCTTACTGGGCAGACTTTTTTTTATATACCTTGGCTTTCTTAAGTAAAAGAGAGGATTGATCTGGATAATAGTTCTAAGATTGTTTCTAGCTCTAACATTTGGTAATTATTCTTCTGGGTTGTCCATTTTAGCTGGCTGTTTTCCACTTCTTCCCTAGAAGGTATTTCTTGTGTAGATTCATAATCTTGTTTTTTTCTTTTTTTTTCCCTTACCACAAGTCAAAATTTTGCTCAATGGCAACTGAAATTGTTCTTTTTAATGGATTATATTTAGAGAAATACAAAGTCACATTATATAGGTTGCGCTTTTTAGGATTCCTATTTACCTGAAGTTTAGGAATGTTTTTATTATTACAGCTAAATTTATTTATTGTAGGATGATATTTATTGACATTTGATAGGTTAATTTGTAGAGTTAACTCTTGTGTGGTTATTCCCTCTTAAGTTATAAACTGTTCTTAAGAAAATGGTGATGGTCTGGTTGAAACTTCATGGCTCAAGAAAAAGTCTTCTTAGACTTCACAATATAGTCTGTATTGCTACATGTTCTTCTTACCCTCACTGTACGTTTTTAATGCTTTTTAAAATTATATACACTAATATAGATATGTTCTAATTATGTATTATATAAAATTATATATACTAATTATGATTATTATGTAATAGTTAAGCCAATGAAATAGTTTAATCAAAGATGGGAAAAAATTTAAAAGCCTAAAAATGGATCCATGAAGTCTACCAACGTTTTGTCTTTTTTTATACTAGTAATAAGAAATTGCTTATCTCACTTGGCCTTCATGTATCGAAAACTTTTGGATTCACATGCAGCTTCATTAGTGGTTCTTGTTCTTATTACAGACATTGATACCTCTCAGTTGTTTTACACAAAGAATCTACCACTTGAGGACTATTTTCTGAATGTATTTTGATCACTTTCGTAGTTAAGTTGTCTCAGTATAAAAAACAACAAAAGACTGCAGTACTTTTGTATTTATATTGCTTTCTTATTTATCTTACTAGCTCTGGAATTCTTACCTTGAGAATTGCTTGATATTTGATGCACAGTCATAGTCTTACCTGTTTAGGTTTTTTTCTAGATAGTGTTCCCCTATTTTTATCAGAGTCGAAAAGTCTTCATGGGCCACCAAGAGGCTGAGAACCATGTTCTTGAGCACTAAGTTCATAACTTCTGTCTGTAGCTCTCATACTGCCCAGTGGAGTGCTTTGTAAGTGGGTTCACAGTCAGCAGGAATACATGATTGTTGAGTGAGTGAATGAACAGGCAAAATACATTCATTCATCCCTATGCTGTAGAACACATCTGCCATATACTGGGTGCTGCAAACAAGGTCTACCCAGTTTCTGCTCTTATAATGTTTAGTGGAGAGAGAAAATTAATAAATTAAGCAAAAACAAGTAAATTTAATTGCTGGAAGTATTACTGAAATTTGTGAGTACATTGGCTCATATCAGAAAATTACATTTTTTACTGGGAAAGTATGTTAGCTTCTAAAACTCAAATAGTGGGCTGATCTGTTCCCTTTTTTGTGCCAATTTTAAGGGATCTTTGGCAGGATAAAAGAGGCAATTATAGTCTTTATTTTTCAAATTTGAATTCTTGACTAGTTGTTCAACTTGGTATTTACACATTAGGAAGTAAACTTGAAATTCCTAGTTCTTTAGACCATTTTGCCATGAAAGATAAAGGAATGAGTTCCCTGGCCTGTCCTAAATATTTGATTAGGGCTCTCAAAGAGTATGTTAGGATTCTTTCAGGACTTCAGCTCTGAAGTTCAAGAGAAGAGAATGATTTGGCCCTGAATACCAAGTATGGCATAGCTACAAGTTCTCAGTGTCTTCCCTGTTTCTCTGTCACTCAATTGGTGTTTTTCAGCTTGAGGCTGGGAGTTTGGCCACTTTTATTCCTGTGTGAAAATCATGGGGAAGACTTTCACTGGTTTACCTGGGACCTGAAACAAGTCATTGAGGCTAGTGGTATGGATATTTTAATTACTTGGACATGAGCTGTATAGTAATTCCTTTTTGCGTTTGAGAGTATGTAAGAATTATGGGTGCTTGATAGAGGACCTGAGCCAGTTTGAGGGTGGGAGCATATAAGAACCATCAAGAGAAAGATTGTGAATATTTTTTGAGGATGGTGGGGGCTTGGGTAGGTGGTACCAACACCCTAGAAGTAGATGCTGTTAGTATTAATAATTATCCTTGTAGAGGGGAAAAGTAAAATAGTTGGAATGGGGAGGTTTTTAGGTATGTTGGACTCCTGTACTTGAAAAAACAAGAGACTCCAGAGGAAGGGACTTAATGTAAACTTACTTGAATAGGAAAGCTGATGGAAACTAAGGCAATTTTCTGAGGCTAGCTGTGCTATTTCTTTTATATGCCTTGTGGACATTCTCAGTAGTTCTCTATGATTTCCTGTGTGTATTTGTAGATTGATTCTAGCTTCGCTTGTACCTAGACGTCTGTGTCTGTGACTCTAAATACAGTGTCTTCTACTTTCAGCTTCCCCATAATTGGCTAATTAATTCATTTCTTTACTCATTGTGGGGACAATTCTGTTATTGAGCTTAGATGTGTTTATTGTTTTTGAAAATAGCACTCTCTTCCTGGAATGTGTTCCCCTTTCGTTGTACATAACTCTTAGCCGGCATATGTGCTGTTTTGTTCAGGTCTCTTGGTATATCATTTGAACACAGGTTGTGCACGGACGTGTTTGAACTCTGTTACCTTTTAATTTCCTAAGGAAAGTCTGAAGAAAATTAATGTTCTATCCAGGTTTTCCTAAAAGGTATACATAAAATGGGCCACAGTGACTATAAATTTGATTTTACACTGAATATCTAGTGATCACTAAAACACAGATGTGCAGTTTAACCCAGTTTTATAATGTATTTTATAAAGTGTAAAGTCTGTTTTCTGTGGTCTTTGAGGCATGCCGAATTTAATTTTCAAAAACTCCATTTAGCCTGTGTCAGTCAGGCATGCTGCCTGTCTGAGTCTAGCTTTTCAAGTCTTTTTTCACTGTTGGATATGTAGATCTTGGTGGTCTAACTACTCCTGCAGATCACTCATTGTAAGTTTATGGGAACTAGTGAAGTAACCGTGAGATTGTTCTTTTAGAATTAAACTTTATAGGATTGTAGACATCCTTTAGGATGACAAGATTTGATTATAACTTGCTTTTAAAAAGGGATGAGGGTAAGAGAAAAAAAGAGGTATTAGTCAGTGACAGAGGCATTGAAAAGGTGTATAATTTGGCTCTTTCCAGAATGTCACAATTATGTAATATTGTTACATTTAACCAAGTGGAAATAATTCTTTTAAACCTAACTCTTCTTGGTGCACCCTGGTGCAATAGTGGTTGGGCGCCGTCCATATACATCCCAAGGTCCTCGTTTATATCCTGGGACTGATGGGAACACCCAGATGAAAAACTAAAATAAATAAAAATGCTTCTTCCTCTTTTCCTTTCTCCTGCCTGCCTCTGTTCATCTTCATTCCTGTCTGTATCTTTGCTTTAAAAAATCCTTTTTTAATGTTGAAAAGCCCTCTATGTTTTTTGTAAAGTAGCATACATATTGTAGCTTCAGAATGACATTGAAGCAGATAAGTGTCATTCATTGTTTTAATGAATTGGAAAATTAATTTCTTTTTTGTAAAATTTTCTAAGAAGTTTATTCCCTGACCATTTTGTCCAAACAGATTAGATGTTATTAAAATTTTAGAATTATGCAACTATTTATGGGATTGTGATATCTCAGTCTTAATCAACAATTAATTTTATAAACTAATACCTGTTTTCTCTTCTGAAAACCTGAAAGGTTTTATATACATTTAAAAATTATCATTGCAGTGCATGAAAATGGATTGTACTGGGATAGGGATGATCATATATTTAGGCATATAATATAACAAGGCCAAGGAAAGTTAACGCTTGTATATTACTCTTGGTAAATTTATCTCCATATCATGATATGCACACAACCTGATTATGTTATAAGACTCATGCATTTTGTGGTTAGGCCCTGAGTATACTAGATTCTGTTTGTATAAGGCGGTACTGACACATATCCTGTAACATCCTAACATGAGGTGATGGAAACATCTGGGCCACCTCAAGTGGTCAAAAGTTACAGTACGTTATTTCATACCTACTTAAATCTCCCAACATCTATGGAATTATATTTTCATCTTGGTCAGTAATTATTGATTGAGTTTCAAGGCCTAACTTGGTTCTAACTTTTATCCTAATTGTAGACCTCTTTCAATTTCAGTATGACAATAGCTGTATTTGGAATTGCTATTCTATATGTTAGAATACTGATAGTATTTAATATTCTTCTCAAAATGCCTGATATTTAAGAATTGGCTTTATTGATACATACTGTAAACTTATGTAATGTTATAATGCAATGTTGCTTCAATCAAATTTAAATAAAAATAAAAGATTTGGGTAATACATTTGAGATAGTTTTTCATTAATATTTAGTGCTCTTTAAATATAATGCTCAGGTCTTTTTATTCTTAAAATTAACTTTTTTGCTTTTTTTTTTTTTAAAGGAACGTTACAAGCAGGTATGAAGACAAATAGGCAGGCAGGAAGAGGGAGGAGGAAGAAGCATTTTATTTAGTTGCTCACATTGGTTGCTCCTCTCACCCCTCCCTGGACTTGGAACCTGGCTTGTAAATCCCAGTTCCTGGGATGTACAGGACTGTGCTAATCCAGAAGCAACTGACCTGCTACTCATCAGAGTGTGCCAGTACTCAGATTTTTAAAACCATTTTGCTTCATTGTACAAAAATGCAATAAGGCATATCAAACATGAATTACCCCTTAATTTCAAAAAAAATTCTGTTTTATTCAGTAAAGTATGTAAACTCCATGTATAAATATATTGTTTATTATTACATGGAAATAGTCATTAGATACCCCATTCCCTCGTATGTTTTAGTGAGTTCTGATTGCTTTAGAAGATAGTCATAAATTGTTGCTAAAGAAGAGTTTCTACAGAGTGAACATATGTACTTAAACTGAAAGCAAAATGACACCAGATAGTGGTTGAATGCCAGATGAAGGGTAGCTGACATAAATCATAGGACAGAGTGGAAAGGGAGATAATTTGTATTGTAGTAGTCAAGAAAGTTATCCTGGTTTGAACTTATATTGAAAGGTGGATAAGATCTCTATGAAAAGATTCCATGTAAAGAGAATATGAACTTGCTCAACTGAAAAACCAAGTCTAGGTCTGGCAGCTGCATTCCCAGTGATGGCTGCCATGCTGGGTACTATTCCCTGATGGCTCAGGCAATTTTTGTTTTTTCAGTCATTTGTCATTTTTACATCTAATGTCAGTTCTAAAATGGTTACTGTTCTCACCTTTTAACACTTCGGAAAAGCTGGGACTAGTAATTGTTGGCATTTTACAGCTATTTGGCAGTACTTTTTACATTGCTAAATATAAAATTATTGTCTTAGATTTGATGAAATATGAATTCCCAGATGGATTATAATGCAATTTTTCTATTTATGTGAGGTCGACTTTTTAAGGTATTCTTAGGAATGTTTCTTTGAAAATTTTAGAGAAAAAAAGATGTAAACATTGCATTTATTAAAAGAAAAAGTATAAAGGTACACTTTAAAGAAGTGTTGAATTTCATTTTTTAGGTGAAAATTTCTAATCTAGGCTAAATCAAAGATTAGTGTCATAGAATGATAAATAAGGACAGTTCATGCTTACTGATTGTCTATCTAAAGAAATGGCTGCTTTCCACGGAATATTATAAAACTGCTTTCCTTGGAGAAGCTGATGAATTAGAATAAATGTTATATGTGGTCAGATTTGACACACAATGTACAGACCTAATCCATTCTTTTTCCAATGTTTTACCAGCTATAGGGAAAATAAAATGTTTACAATCATGACTTTCAGTACTCCAGAGACTGGATCCTACTTTTCAACCAAATCTGAAAAGTGATGGCTCACCTAATAGCATCAGGTAATTGGCTGCTACATGCATGTCCTTTATTATTGAGTAATATGAGAAAAGTGGTCAGATGATTTCATTCTGCTTTCCTCACTTTTTGAATCCCACCCCCCACCCCTGCCACCAGCAAGGGTTAATTTCCATTTGGAATATTGGATTCCTTTCCCACCATCCTCTGCTGCCTGTTTACTATATTTGCTATTGAAAACCCAAATCAAGGTTCTTATAGATAATTTTACATAAGAAGGTCATCAGATTCCTGATTTATTTTTCTTGCCCAGTAATAAGCAATGCAACAAGCTAGGGAAGTCAAGGCCATTGAAATTGCAATCATCACCTTTTAAGAGGGAAATTTTTTACTCACTAGCTCCTTTTGGTTTTGTGCTGTAAGAGACACATTTTTTGACTGAAGTGTCTCTAATTTCACTATTAATAGGGTGGGTTTGGAAGAATGAGTTCTTTTCTTTTGAATATTTTGCTTAATTGGGCAATCTTTTAGACCATGCATATGCTAGAGTATAAGAATATAATAGTCTTACAATATAGACAGTAGTTGTTCTTTTATGTATATTTTCAAAATGTAGTTACGATCTTGTATTTCTTTAATGCCATAGTTAGAAGTATGTTATCATAGAATCTGATATATAATTTCTCTGATATATAATTTGACTCTGATATATAATTTCTGTACTAATTCTATCTTTTTGATTGCATGAAGTAAAACATTAAAAAAATTGTATTACTAGCCTTTTTATGAACTATTCAAAACATTTGCCCACTATCCTCACTATTTATAGATTAGTAAATGGATACTCAGAAAAGAGTGACTTGTCTAAGGGTAGTATGCGATTCACAACTAGGAAACAGGTGGATTCCTGTCTCTCCTGTATGTTTAGTACTTGTGTAGATATGCAGAGAGCAATGTTGGAATTTGATCATTTAAACTTTTTAATTTGACTTCTGAATAATTAGCATATTTTATCATAGTGAAGGATGAATGTGAATGTATCATCTAACGTAAACTTTCTTAAATTGTATTTGGATTTTTAGACTTTAAACTGTCATATGTATAGGAAATTAATGGTTGGATTTCTTTAATATGTTGTATACATCAGTAGTTCATTTTCCAAATGCTATGTTGTGTCTGAAAATTTTTCTCTGGCCTTTCTTTTACTGATAACGCCGAAATATTTTTCTTCCTTTTCTTGCTTACTCTGTATTACCTATAAAAATACTGAAAAAATATATCTAGAACAGCCACTTTTACTTTTTTGATTCTTGAGTTAGTAAATATAATGTTGATTTTATTTTAAATGATAGCATAGAGTTTTATCTTTAGATGCAAATACTGTTCATGTAAAGCAGGTTTTTAGTTTCATTTTAATAGTGTTCAATAACAATGATAAAAGTAGAGATTTGTTTTAAATCTTTCTTTCACAAATAGAGTATTCAGGTTTCTTTAAAAGTTCCTAGTAATATGATACATACTGTTAAAATGTAATCTTAAAATTATATTTCTATTAATGGCCAGAAATAGATTGGTGATATTATTATCTGGTATACATTTTATAATGAAGTGTTCTTTGGGTGTATGAGAATTTGACAGTAGATCTTTCTGCGGTGATAGAAATATTCTGTAGCCATGGTGTCTTAAATTGTGTTTTTGATCATTTGAAATATGGCTAGTGCAACTGAATAGTGCATTTATTTCATTTTAATCTGTTATATTTAAATATGCAAATTAGTTACCCTGTCTAGTATTGGATAAAGAGAACAAAAGGAGTCTTTCCTGTCCAGTCCTCTGTCTCTTTATAAAGAACATTGAATAATCCAAGACCCATGATTTAATCCTTACAACTTGTAGTAAATAGCCGTTTTGTCTTTTATTTTCAGTACACATGGTTTTTGTTTATTATGTCATGAAGAAGGTCTTTTTTCCTTTTATTTTTAGAGAGGATAAAAGGAAGATGAGGAAAAAAGGAGAGGAAGAAGAGGAAAATCATTTTAACTTATCTTGTTTTTTTCACCTGTGTCCCTGGATTTTACCCAGGTCTTTGGGCTTTTACATGAGCCGTATCAGGGACTCAGCTGCCTGAGTCACAAAGGGTGCCAGGATGTCTTTTCTAATCCAGGCTTCCTTTATCACCTCTACTTCCATTTTTTTGTTGTTCATGAATATGTGTTTTACTTTTGATTTTTTATTTCCTGTGTACGCTATCAAAGTGGAAATGTCCCTCAGTATGTGTTCTGGACCTTTTTTTCCTTACTAGAGTATGTTTTTCTTCTCTTTTCTGTTGTGCGTATACATTCTTTCTGAGCTCATGGAAAAGCAAAGTGATTTTTATTTCCTTCAAAGAGATTATGAGACTGAGGAGATTTATTCTTTATCTTACCAGGGACACCTGTTGCTTTTATCACAGGGGGTTAATCTAATAGTTGTAATAATGCTTGCTGCTGTAAACCTGAGGTATTTAGGCATTAATCCTGGAAGCCTGCCATTTTAAACTATTTTTATGAGGGTTGGCTTGAGGTAGCCTTTTAAATCTTTGAGGATTCTGTTTTGAATTTCAGGAGTTATATTTTCATTATTGCATTTTTGCTTATATAAAAAAGACTATGACCTTCTCTGGGATTTTTTTTAAGCTGATTAAGTTGGTCATTTCATTTAGTAAATAAATACTAAACACCTATTGTGTGCTAGTCATTGTTCTAGGTGCAAGAGCAATGAGCGAGACTAACAGGCCCTAGTTATTGTTAGATTTATTGTTCAGTTAGAAGAATGGACTTTGAGCAAGTAAACAAATAGTATGTGAGACAGTAGTGTGATTAGAAGAAGCAAAAGCAGAATAATTTGATAAAAAGTGACCAGGCTTAGTGGTGGTACAGTGCATTGCTTTAGTTGGACAAGAGAAGGCGACAGGGCATCCAGACTTCAAGACAAGATCTTATTTATACTGTTTATTGCCCAGTCTGACATAGCAGTCCAAAGAACTTTTCTTTTGAATCTTCTAAAGCTCTACGTCTTAGAACGATGTTAGATATTTTTGTGGAAACACATGCCTTGTGTGAATTTTTAAAGAGTTTGGAGTATTTTCTCCCTCCTTTGTCCTTTTCTTCTCCTAGCATACTTGTTTAAAAAGAGCAGATATATTTTTTCTCTGTTGTTTTAGTCCCCCAAATATCTGCCATTTTCAAAGAATACGTAATTGCTTACTTAACTGGGTTTTCAAAGGCAAACTTTAAGAGGCCCTCAGTCTGGAATTACATAAGGCCTAGTTTGACTTACTGATCTCATTTACTGATTTTACTTATCTCCTACATGTTTTATATATAGTATTTAGTTCTATATTTTTTGTGTTCTATAAAGTATTTGGGTAGAGTTTTCATGCACGTATTTTTAGAGATGTGTCTTTGTAAGCAACTTTTAGGAATGTCATGAAACCTTATAGTACATTCCTATGTTATGGGCTACTGGGGATCACTAAACAGGAATTAGAGGTATGATGGCACTCCTTGGTAGTTGTGTCTGTCT
Organism: Solenodon paradoxus; assembly: GCA_004363575.1. NCBI lineage: Eukaryota > Metazoa > Chordata > Mammalia > Eulipotyphla > Solenodontidae > Solenodon > Solenodon paradoxus. Next base: position 311,352 of record RJWH01001240.1, on the reverse strand, counting down.
GTTTACCCCTGAGTTTGGTTCTACGTGAGATCAGAGATCCTCTGCACATATAGGCAAAACTTTATTACGTGGGTCAGAAACATGGTGGCAGCAGGAACTGAGGGGGTCTGCAGATGGTTTGGCCACAGATCCCTGCCTCAGCTACACATGTTCTGACTTTATGTACCACCCCATGTCTTCCTCAGGCTGAATGTCTTTAGACATCTTTAGAACAGTATGTTGGGATTTCATCAGACCCCATAGACTGATGTTCTCAACTTATGCTCAGTTATGTTAAAATGATCTCAAAAGATGATTTGATAAAATTCACTAGTCATTTTTGATTCAAAAAGTACTTGGTAAAATAAAAATAGATAAATATTTTCTTAATCTTAATAAGGTTAAGCAATTCCAATTAAATTACATCATTATACTTTAATATTTGAAATGTTTTCTGATAGTCATCATTCTCACTATCTCACAGTAGTTTGACACTTGATATTCTGGAAATAACAACCAGTGTTATCTGAAAAGTGAAAAATATGTACTAATATTGAAAAAGAGGAGTACTTATTTTTTAAAAATATAGTATTGAGTACACAAGAAAAAAGCTAGGCATAAATTTCAGCCTCATGCTTTCTTGTGTTTAAGTAATACCCTATAAAGAATCCCATTATATTGCAAGATACTAAAATACTCGTAGTTTATAATAGCAAATAAGGTATAAAATGACTTTGAATAAGCCTGAGTACTTTATATGATCTATAGAAAGACAATAATAATTAAATGTGATTTTAATCAATACTAGCATCATTAATATAACAAATGTTTTCAAAATTTTTCTAGTAGAATAAACATGTGAGAATAGCTATAAAAATTACAAGGGAAAAATAATGAAGTGGATAGGGAACCAGCCTTTATTCCTAAGTATTAAAGCATTCTATGAAAGGCATAGTTGTGTTTAGTACTGACATTGAAACAGATCAGTAGAACTGAATGTAGGTTTCATTTTTTTAAAAAAGCAATTATATAATTATTTTAGAATATGTTAACATTTGTTTTTCAAATTGGTAGGGGAAAAATAAAAATAGATCATTCAGCAGTCCATAGGGAATAACTGACTAGTAACTTGGATAAGGATAGTCTGTCTCTGCCTCACTTTTATATAAGCATAAAATCACAAATGAACTAAATCTGCAAATAATAAAAATGAAACTAGAGAAGCAGCAAAATACTCAGCAAATGTGAAGAAGGATCTTGGTGTGAAGAAGGACTTTATAAATGTGAAACGTCTCAAAAGCCAAAACAAGAAAAGATGGATATATTTAAAATATAAAAATTAAAATGCCAAAGTTCGTTAAACAACTCGAATGCTAAAAGACATGTTGAGAAGTAAAGAAGCCGATGTCTGCTACCTATTTGATAAAGGGAAAATGGATTTTTCTAAGTTAATTAAAAAAAAAAAAACCCTCCAAAAGAAAAAAAAATGTATAAAAACAATTAAAAATTCATACAAATAGCCAGGAAACATGCCAGGATGTTCAATCTTTCTGATTAATGATGAAATTCAGATTAAAGCAAAATATTTTATACTTATATGGTAAAGATTTAAAGAATTTTTTCTCAGTGATGGCAAAAGATGTAGAAAACTATCTGGTACGTTGTTTGTGGGAGTGTGAATTGATGTGATTTTTTGGAAAAGTAGCTTAACGCTACCTGTCAAAATTCAAAATTGTTCAGAACTTTCCATCTTGCAGTTCTGCTTGGAAGAAGTTATCACAAATTACACAATGACGTAAAACAATATTTGCTACATCCTGTGAACATGTAAAATTTTTCAGAGTACCAGCTAATATCTTTTATGAAAATGCAGGCTTGACAGGTGACTGATATATTGAATTATATTGCCTCCATTTAGTGGAATACCATGTGACTGTTAAGGTAAAATTAAATATTTCTGTTTTGATGTAGAAAGATAATGATAGATAAAATAGAAATTGCATTGCAGTATGGATATTTTTATTAAGTAAAACATTTTAGAACTTGAAGTAGTATAAAGTTTTATCTACGTAGCACAAATGTTGCAGAGATAGACTGTAGCACCTCTGGAGAGTAGAATTAGGAGTTTGAAAGGAATAGGAAGGGGATTTTACTGCTTTTTGCTTTATTCTTTTGCACTACTTGAATTTTTTTTTTTTTTTTTTGAAGCAGGAACATGTATTGCATTTATATTTTAAAGTAAAAAACAACATGGTATCAGAATTTATATTTGCTCCAAAATATAATTCCATTGTGTGGCCCTTTCCTCCTAATAGAAAATACACAATGAGGAGCCTTTCATTTGTGATAAAACAGCATTTATTTGTTTGAGAATAACATATATTTTCTTTGTCCTAAGTGTTAGGAGTATATGATCTGCCTTCTTACCCAGTTCAGAGGTTTTCATAAATGATCCACTAGCACCTCCTCTTTGGGAGCCTTCCCTGTTCTTTCTTCTACCTACCTACCTTCAACCGGAGCACTTTATCAGAATTCAAAAGTAAAGGAAAATTTTTGCTCTAGATCTTATAATTCGGGTTAGGGAACAGAGCAGATTTCATCACTTCTAAGTTAAAAATGGTATTTGTCACTTGTGAGATGTCATTCCCAGAACCAGAATCAGTGTGAGACCCTTATCACTATTGTCTCTAAAATTATCATGAAAACTCTTCTGTCTTAGTCCCCCAACATTATAGTTCTACAGTCTTATATTTAACAGGGAGTGGGGTTTCTTTAAGAACTTTATATATATTAAAAATTACAAATATTTGTGCACCCTTGTGTTTTGGACAGCTGAGGCAGATCTGGGACCTGGGTTCATGATTTGGGCTGGGGTGGACCAAAAAAATTGCGTTATTGCACATCCTTTGATTTTTGCCTGAACTAGTCATTACTATGAAAACTGAAAGATGTGAATAAGTTTATGTTCATTGTCCTTGGCATCTGAATTCTGGAGCCAAGCTGAGTCAGTAGGGCTCCTGGGGTGTCTTCTGTTTGTCTCTGTTCCCTCCTGAATTCCCGTTTGCATCCCCAAAAGTCTCAGCTTCTCCCAGCTGAAAGTATGTGTAGAGAGGTAAGTGCCAAAGAAGAGCAAGAAAGATTTGGTGACCTGGTTGGTGATAGCAGATACACTGAATTTGTCTCTCTGTTGACATTGTTGTGGTTCCAGAGAACTAAGACAGTTGCTAGTGAGATCAGTGCCATTTTGTGTAATTTCTGTCCCTTACACTCTTGTCATTTCAGGGATCTTGTTCCTGGTCTTTTCTCTGTTCGAGGTTCTTGTCAGACTCTCTCTTTTTTTTTCCTATGATTATGGAATCTAAATAGGTGATTGTGAAACCAAATTTGGACTCAACTCTGGAACCTCAGTTTCTTTAACAAGTTCCTCTCTGGACTCAATCCCAGGTGGAGGATTCTTTGTAAATGTCTGGATGGGGGAGTGCATTTGGGTGACAGTGTCGCTGGTGCAGGACTGTTTGTCCTGTAATTGGTATATAGCTCTTCGGTTCTGAAACCAAAGCTGGATTCTAGACACTTCAGTGTTGATTTCTATATCACGATTTTGTTTGGTAGTGTAAGCTGGGTAAGATTTTTTGTTGAATGCATCGATGATGAGGATTTTCAACTGATCTGTGAATTTGGTGCAGCTGCATTTATGATTCTTTTTTGTGGTCTTGTTTAGGGAGTTTTCTTGGAGCATGTTGCATGAGACCTGAAGTCTAAAGATTGAACTTTCTTTATCTAAGTACTTCTTAAATAAGACTGTAGCATGCCACATGTTCTTTACCAGCTTGTTTTAACAATTGAACTGCCTTCTCTATTCATGTATATATATGAACCCACCTTCAAACCATGATTTGAAATATGGAAAGGGTTTTCCATATTTAACATGACAAAATGGTAAGTGGTTGTCCTCTCCCTAAAAGTACTCAGAAAAATTCTAACATCTAAAACAAATTCTAACATCTCCAACAACAATCAGAATAACTATACAGAGGTGCTAAGTTTTCATTTCTTTGAGTTGGCTAAGAACCTTAGGGTGGCACCTCTTAAGTACGCCTTAATTGGATAGCATCTTTAGAAGCAGGTTATACTTTAACTCTGGTTAAATTATTTTATTAAAAACCTTGTTTTCTGGCAAGCCCTGGTGACTTAAGGGCTATGTTCTCCAGATGCAGTCAGGTACATCCCAAGGACCTGGGTTTCTGACCCAGTGCAGGGTTGGTGTGGCGGGTGACGGGGTGGGATGAGGAGGACAACCAAGATGAACAACTAAATGGAATAAATAGAATGTTGTTTTCTCATCTCTGTTCCTGCTTGCCTGTCTGCTCAACTTTATTCCTGTCCACATCTTTCCTAAAAAAACCCAGCCTTGAATCTCTGGAGGAAAATATTTACCCATGGTACATTCATCTGTAATACACTGTTTTATGTAGGCTTTTTCATATTTCTTCAAAGGTTACTTTTCACCTCCCAAAATAACTCCCACCATGCCATTAATAGAATCTTTGCACTTTTTTGTTGTTTTTTAAAGGCAAGGTGCAGGTAAGAATGAAGGCAAGTAGAAAGACAGACAAGAAAAGAAAGGAGAAAGATCTCTTTATTTACTTTTATTTAGTTATACACCTTGGTTGTTCTCCCTGGCCTGGGACACAAGCCTGGGTTTTGGGGATGTGTGTGGCCTGCACTTTGACTGGAGGAAGTTGACCGAATCACTACTCTATGGAGTATGCTGATCTTTGAATCTTTAAACCTTCTAAGTAAAGCTGTCTTTTTGAAAAAAGAAAAAGAAAAGAGGAAGGGAGTTAGGCAGGCAGACAGGGAGAGGAGGAATGTTTCTTCTTCCTATGAGAACCTGGGTCCTTGTGTGAACTACTCTGCAGACCTAACACCTAAGCCACGAGGATGCCCTGTAAATCCCCTTTTAAGAGTTCATTGTGATCATGTGGTAAAGATGAAGAATAGAAAACTAAAGCCTAAGGTCTATTGTATTCTTAGATTTTTCTTCAACTTTCATCTCTTCTGGAATATCTAGTTTCTATAGCAACTGAGATACAGTTAGCAGTTAGGTCAGAGAAGAAAAGTCTTTAAGATGTAAAGAAATTTAATTTTTAACATAGAGGGAATATATCAGCAACACCTTCCCAGCTTTTCCAGGCTGAAGCCTTTGTTCTGTTTCTAGGAATTCTGTGTTTTTCTTAAAGAGGTTAGACATTTTTCTCTTTTTCAGATAGCCTAGAAAAGATCGCTGCTCGCTTCTGTTTATTTAATTAACCAAATCAGGAGTTAAAAGAGAGAACAGTCTTCTGTGGAGAAATTGTAGTGACCAGTAGAATTATTCCCTTTAATTGCAGTGTCTGGTAATGAATAATGTGAATTGTTTCTTTATCTTAGATTCCTTAACAGTAGCTTTTTTCCCCTCATTTTTGATGTGCTGTTCAAATGGAATAATGTAGAATGATGCATTTTGTATGCTTTTAGTCTAACTGGATGAGGGTGTAGAGGCCAGAGCTATTGCATCACATACATGAGATGTTAGAAGTTCTGTCTTACACCTAAAAGGAATAACATCAAAGAGATGGGATAAGTACTTTAATGTTATGTCTTAAGAAATATGTATTGCCTTTAAAATAGAAACTATGCCCCTTTTTTTGAAGTTAAATTGTTGAAGCTGAAGGAGAATTAATGCTTTTTTATGTTATAGGAACTGCCAACTGTTGAAGAACTCACTATTATTCTGCCTGAAGATATTGAATTAAAGCCTCTTGGGATGGTTTCAAGTATTATTGAGCAGTTAGGTATGTAAATAATTTTATTAATAATAATTATATCCAGGTATATACTAATAATCAAATCAAAGATTTTGTAACTAGTGAATTTCTGTGAAATATGTAATAATACTTCTTTTTGTAGTCTTTAAGTTTGAATAAATTAGATTTTACTTATTTAAGTAATGCATAAATATATCATTTTTATGAAAGTTTTAAATCTGCTTCTACTGACAAGTTGCTGCAGAATTTTGAAAATTTGTATATTCGTTTTCTATTGCTGTTAAATTACTATAAATTTATTGACTTAAAACACAATTTTATTCTTTTATAGTTTAGTGGGCCAGAAATTTGATATGGGTCTCACTGGACTGAAATCCAGAGGTTCACCGGGGCTGAGCTCTTTTCTCGAGGCTCTAAGGCAAACTTCATTTCCTTGCTCCTTATAGCCCCTTAGAGGCTGCTAGCATTCCTCAGCTCATAGCTTTCTTCCTTCATCCTCAGCAAATCATGTAGCCTTTCTCTGATCTTTCTTTCATAATCACATTGCTCTCTAGCCCTTCTCTCCCTAGCCTGCCTCCATAATCATGTCTTTTTTGACCAGAATTTTTAAGGTCCTTGCCCTTAATGAAGCACTCCTTTGACTGGGTCCACATGCGTAATTAGGATGCTCTCCCCAGCTCAAGGTCCTTAACTTTAGTGAATATCTTTTGCTGGGGAGTGTTATTCTATCATCTTTGGTTTTATTTTATCATCAGTGTCAATTGATTCCATGATTCGATGTAAGTATTAATAGCATGAAATATGAAATATGAAGATGACTTGATATTTTAGAACTTGTTTTTTTTAGCCCCCAAGATGTGAGGTAGGGTAGTATATGATGAATCTTGAACTTGATGTAGCTGCCATTAGGTATCATCAGTTATACTTGAGAATAGAACGCAAAGTTTGCAAAGTTGAAGGATTTTTGAACTGGGAAAAAGACAGATTGTCTGCTAATCCCCTTAGATCACAGGACTTAAAGGACACCAAAATTAAAGCCATTTGCTCTTATCAGTTGTAAAAAAGAATCAGCATTAGACTTGTACATCTTGGTGACCTAGCGAATAAGGCCCCTGGATGTTGTCCACACATATACCCCCAAAGACCTAGGTTCTGACTCAGAAACTGGGGGAACAACCAAAATGGACAACTAAGTAAAATAAATGAATGTTTCTTTCTCTGCTGTCTTCCTGCCTGCCTTCATTACTGCCTGGACCATTAAAAAACAAACAAAAAAATTTCATGTTAGAAATGTGACTTTGACCTTTTTCTGACAGGACCTATAACTGTATTTAGAAAATGAATACATATATAATTTTATACTTTTTAAAAACTGTTAATTAAAATTTCAATTAAAACACTTTTTTTTGCAAAAGTCTTAATTATTAAAACTTTACCTGATTCTTGTTACTGCATTTGCAGTTTCATGTTATTTTAGGATAATTTAATAATATGCATAAATAAAAAGGTAATTGCTTGATTACATAGTATGAGTTGAACACTTACTAAATTCGATGTATATAGAACAAATTTCTGTCATGATGTTTATCTCCAAGGAAAAAAATCGGTAAAATAGATGACACACACGAAATAAACAATGCCTTTTAAAATCAGATCTTAATAGAATAACAACATTCTCAAGCTGGTGAGAATAAAGATCGGATGAATCAGTACATTTTACTGCTGCATACTACTCTCTTCTACAATATATAATATGATTTGGACTAAATTAACAGCAAAGTAAAATATAATACATATTTGTACATTAGACAAAAAAATCTACAAATTCAAATGAGAACCCAAGGATGAAAAGAAAGGTTTTGTCATTGCATTTTATGTTCTTTTAGAGGTTATGCTGTTTTGTTTTTGTTTTTGTTTTCTTTTTTAACTTAGGAAATATAGCAGTCTTGTTAGATGTTATCTCTATAGGTAGAGGTGGAGAGATTTCATGACATTAAGGCGTTATTAGTACATGTTTTTTAGAGTACTGATAGCCTTTAATACTTTTTTATCAATGTATGGTACAGACTTTAAGTTTACTTGTATCCACTTATTTAAAACTGTCTGCCATTTAGAATCATAATAAAATAGTGAATCTTTTTGAATTTGTTAACAGTCAATAGTTGTATTACAGGAAGAACATTGAAACTAGGCATTTTGGTTCTGGAAATAACTGTCTGGAATTGGTCAGATAATCTGATAATGTTAATCTTTTCTCATCTTTCTATAAAATGATATTGGATTAAGTAATTTTAAAATTTTTGTGTAACGACTCTGGGGAGTGTGACAATATTCTTGCTTGTTGCTCTAACTTTTTAAGAACCTATTGTTTTCTTTTTTGCTTTTTGTTTTCCTTTTCCTTTGCTGTGGATCGGTTTAACAGACAAGACTGGAGATTATGCTAGACTATAGTGGGACAATGCTTTTGCTTTTTCAGAAGAGAAGTGATAATCATGGTAAACTCTGTTCAGAGGAAGATGCTTTTGTGAAATTTTAAACTTTTTGTGTATTAACAAATAATCTGTGCTTTGTAGAAAAGAATTTCTAGAGTGAGAAAGACTTAAATTCTTCCAAGACCGAAGTGTGACCAGATAGGATTATGCTTTTTAGGGTAAAGATTGCTTCATAAAATATGCATAGCTTGAATTTGTTGACTCTTTAATGGATGATTCAAATTTTCTGAGAATTTATAATTTCTGTTTTATCTTTAGAACTTTAACTTTTTTTAATCAAATAAAAATATATAGGCTATTTTCCTGTACTACTTGGTAATAAATAGACTTTATCCAAAAGGAATAGTTACTGAGGTAACTTACGTTTTATTTCAAATTCTATTGGAGTTAAAACTTAAATTCCTATTGAATTCTTTGCTATCTTCTGATTAAATCTTGAAATATCTTGTTTTGTTTCATTTTTCAGTAATAATTGAATCTGTGACTAACCTACCTCCAGTTAATGAAGAGACTGTAATTTTTAAAAGTAATCGACAGGCAGCAGGAAAGGTTTGTGAAAAAACTCAAATCCTACAAACTATTCCTTCTTTGTTGATTGTATTTTCTGACTTCCCTATCTGTCCTACACAGTTTATTAATTTCAGTAGATATGCACTCTAGAGCTCTGAAGTTTTAGTACATTCTTGATTTTCTTCAATATGTCATGTCGGTAAATTATGATCATGTTGCATATTGTTCTTTACTACTTCAGTCATTTAAATAAACATGTAGAATTTTTTCCTGCTGTTTGTCAGGTATTTTGCTAGGCAGTAGGTCTTCATACTGAATACTGTACTCCCGATACTCAGACTTGAGTACAGGATACTTTCCACAGTGTAGTAGTTCTTCACTATTGTTGCTTTGAGTCCCTTTTGCATAGTACCAGTAGAATCTTTTCAAATGGAAAAAAGAAATCAGTGCTAGTAGTAAAGTGTCACTATAAGCACATTCTGGGGAATTATGAATGTGTACTTTCATCATCACAAGTTTGGTCCATTTTTATGACTTACCAGTGGAATAATCCTACATGTCCATCTTAATCTGGAAATGCTTTACCCAGGAAATACACAATTCTGAGCACTCAGCAGAGGACATAAAACCTTCTATAAGATCAAGAATATAAAAATGGCACACCCCTGTGGCTCAGTGGCTAAGGTACAGGCCAATGTAAAGCCCAAGGACCTGGGTTCAGGACCTGGGGCTGGAGGAAGAAAGTGGGTTAAAAAAAAATATCAGTACCAAGTAGTATTCTTTTCTGACAGTAGGGACAGTTTTATTCATTTCTTATTCCCCACTGTAGAGTATTATCCTATATAAATTATATGTGCTAAGTACGCATATTGAGTTGAAAAACAAAAACACTATCTCTGGAGAACCAAGTTGCTGAGGTTTAGTTTTTCCCAGATAAGCCACAATTAGCATCTTTTTTGTTCTAGGAAGTTTAAGTAACTTGTGTTTGTTCAGAAAGCATATATTTTCAACTATCTCAATGTTTGTTATTTTATATGTTGGCCTTTAGTTACCTTTTCTTATGATTTTATTCTAACACAAATTAGAAAAAAGATCAGGATTTTATCAGGGTCTTACCAACTTTGACTGCCAGTATAGGTGTTTTAGGTTGACAGATTGATTTACCAAATTGAAATGAGGCACTTAGGGCTTGGAAAAACACAGTGGCAAAATTAGTCTGGAGCGAATATATTTTGACAGTTCTTCAGAAAGTTATGAAGGGAAGAAATAATTCTCAATGCTGGAAACATACTATATTGTTTCCCTTTCAAAAACCTAAGTTTAGTACTTGTCTTTCAATCATGAGTGCTGGGAGCGTCTTTGTAGGGGGTTAGAAATATGCTAGGGACTTAACCTCAGAGAACGCTAAGAGAGAAAAGGAATGGGAAATGAGTAGATGACTACTGTGTCCATAGATAAGCTTGCTGAGAGAAACCAATATTATGCCTTGATGCAGGAAGCAAAACATGACTTCACTGTCCTCAAGAAGAGAGGAGGGAAATGTATTTCTTGATTGTCTATGGAACTGATAATATTCATGTTCCTTTTATATATGATCTTCATGACCATTGCCTTTTTCTCTTAGTAGTAAACTTAAGACCATTTTAATTCCAAAATAACCAGTACTTTGCCAACTCAAAAACCTCCGAATTCACATTCGTATATCCCCCAAATCTATTTCTAAATTTCACAGATATTTGTATATTCAATAATTTATAAGTCTTTTGAAAATATTTGATTACAAGTCTAAGCACCTTGAAATGATTCCCTTAAATAATGTCAGGGGCACAGAGTTAAAGGTCTCTTAACTGAACTTGGAAGTTTCCCAACAAACCTACTGGAAAATGAAATTGAATTAAGTTGCTTTTACCATCAGTGTCAAACTTTTGCCCATCTTTTATTTCTTCTTTTCATTAATAATAATAGTCAGAATGATAAATATTTTGTTTGTATTTGAAAATTCACTGAAACTCTTTAAGGAACTCACAAAGCCAAAAAGACCTCCTGATTCATTTCCCTTCCTCCTTCCACAGTTCTACTGATTTAAGGTGGGCAACCTATATTTCTATTTCTGTTTTTTTGCCCTTTAATTAATAATGATTACTTCCTCTTGAGAAATGAGTGAAATTCTGTTGTTAATATTTAGTTCTTTAATATCAAGGATTTGAAAAATATTGGCCAACCAATACCATCTATTTTCTTATACACCAAAATTGTCTTTTTATTTTGCCTTTACTTCTGTTTTTGTTAGAGCAGGTTTTGTTTTACTGTGATTCAATAAACCAAAACAGTGAAATCTGTTACCCTGGTAAGTATCATTGGGTAGGAATTTTGCTTATCTTTTTCTTTCCTTTTTTTTTTTTTTTTTTAATAAAGGAAAGGTGCAGGCAGGACTGAAGGTGAATAAGCAGGCAAGCAAGAAGAGAGCCTTTTTTTTCTTTTATTTTTTTTTAACATGTCCATGTTGATTGTTCCCCTTGCCCTAGGACAGCTTTAATTTCTCTTTTGTTTACATTGCTATATGCATTTTTGAATATTAAAATGGGACCTCAGTCTATATTTCCCACCACTACCTCCAGAGTTCTGGAGCAGTTCATAGCAGCTTGTTTCCCAGCTTTTTTTTTTGTCTAAATCTTTCAATAAAATTTTCTTACTATTTTCTTAAACTACTTATTTTGCTTTTAAAATAAAAGAACTTTAAATTTCTGATGCTGTTTGTGCTATTTCACCATACATTGACATTTTAAGTGCTTTGAATGTCACTAATTCTATTTAAAGTAATCATACCTCCAAAATATTGGTGCCGTGATGGCTGAGCTGCTTTATGCCTTATTAATAAAACCCTGAATAATATACTAACGAGAGCACATGAGAACGTTTTCTATCAAAACTAAAAATCTGAGGATGTAATGAAACAGGAACTTTGAATGCAGTTTAAATTACTCAGTTATTTGAAAAGTTATTTAGTAATATATATCAAAAATTTTAGTAGTAATCGCCTTGGCTCTAATAATTACATTCCTTACAAATCAGTTTTCAGAAAATCTGAACAACAGAGATTTACTTAAAAAAGATGTTCATGTAGCCTAATTCTTTATACTGGGAAGCTCTGAAATGTCCTGCAGTGTAAGACAAGACAACAGATTATGCTGTGTCTTCGGAGGAGTTTTATGTAGGCACTGAAATTATACTTATGAAGGCTATTAATGAAAGGGTAACAGTATACAAACTACAATATCGTCTCAAAGGAGTCAGTTTATTAATATAAAAAAAGACTAGGAAAATCTACTCTTACATCAGTCATGGTCTAGTTCCTATAATCACTTTTTTTTTTATAAGAACTATTCTTTTTAAACATTCAGGTGTTTATTATGAGAAGAGTTTGAAAAGGAGAGGCTTCCTTTCATCATTTATAAAATATTTTTAGAAGTTAAAAAAATACGTACTGAAAGCAGTGCCTTAACTTTAAAGTTAAAGACTGTATGTCATCTTTGTTTTTTGAGAAGTAAACAACTTAAAATGTATTTCTTTTTGAATTAGAAAAAGTTGTAGCTTAATTTGTTCAAAGTGTTACAAAACAGGTTATTGAATACCCTTAAGAGCAAAAGCTAAAAGGTTTTGTGTCATTAGATTCCAAACAACACACAATATATATTTCTCAAATTTAGCAGTTTTAACCTTCATACATTACAACTTAAATGAGCAGTAATAAAAACAAAAATTCACAATTTGCATGTAGTTAGTACCACCAAAGCAATTTGAATTTAGTAAGGAATAAACTTAATGTTTTTTTAAAGCTGGAATGTGATATATTTGTAATCAATATGAAAACTTCATGCAAAAATGACTTACTTATAAATATAATTTTATTGACTGAACATTGACAAATTACTTTTTTAAAGGATTAGCAGTTATTTTATTTAAATATTTCTATTCACTTCAGTGTTTTATATGTTAAAGGAGACTTGTATTTCTTCTGTTTTATAGATATTTGAAATATTTGGACCTGTTTTACATCCATTTTATGTGTTACGGTTTAATTCTTCAGACCACATTGAGAATCAAGGTATTAAAATAAAGGATACTATGTTTTTTGCTCCATCAATGAAAGACTTCACCCAATATATATTCACAGAAAAACTTAAACAGTAAGTACTTTAGTGATTTGCAAGTTCTTTACTTCTCTGATATACAAAATTTTGCAATAATAATAATTATTATTGATAATTTTTGATAATTAATGATAATTTTTTATAGTTAGTATCTGTCTTCAAAAGAGTTCATTTGTCTTTCTAATAACATCTTCTAAAAGCTACATTTTATCAGATTTTTCAAGCATTATGTCTTTTGCCCAAATTGTCTAGGTTAACCCTATAGGAGGAGCACGTTTGAACCATATCCATTTTCTGCATTTGTTTTAGGGTTTTTTTCCCCATCATAATTTCTAATTTTCAAGAAAAAAAGAAAATGAGTAAATTTCAGGTTGGTTATATATAGTAACTATAGATACAGCTAAAATGTGTTCCTGAAAAGTTGTGTATCAAGCTGTGATAAATAGGGTTGACTTAACCATTAAACCCGTGCTCTTCCTTTTGTCTGTTAAATATGCTGAATAATTCCTGTGGCATGCGACTGGTAATATTTCTGCATGTTTTTGCTCCCCTTGTTAATTGTGTATTTCCAGGTTTTAATTTTGTTGCCAGATGTTAACTGTATAGCAGTTTATACCAGTTGAACTTAGTAAAATTATATACTGTAATTTGTATAAATCAGTGGTCTGTGAGTTCATGTAGAATTGCTCTTTCTATAAAAAATAAGTTGAATGCTTTGGAAAATGCAGTGAATATGAACCACTAATAATATCATCAAATTGGATGTGGAAGAAAAGATGCCATTCTACACTATTAAATTAGAAGCACGATGCAGAGTCTAAAGTACTATTTTGACTTAATGTTTTCTTTTTCTAGGGATAGGGGATCAGACGCATCATGGAAGAATGATCAGGAACCACCACTAGATGTGAGTGGAAGTCTTTATACAGTGCTGTAGATAGCTAAGCAGGACTTAACTTTGCAAATTCATAAGTGACCTCAGAAAGATCTTTAATGTTGCTTGACACTCATATGCCTTCTGCTAGCCCGTGCTCTCTTCTGCTCTCACATGACAAGTTTTATATCTCTCAGTAGTATATGTTTTTTTATCATTTTAGATTAAGATATGTTTAATCATACTTCAGTAGTTACCAGCTTTTTTTCCTTAGTAGTGTCCTATTTTTTCCATCAATTTTTGACACCTACTAACAGCAAAATTGTCATTTAAAAAATAATTTTTTCAATTTAGTAAATTTACCTTGTGGAACATAAAGGCAGTTATTAATGGCGATTTAATATGCCATTTTTCTTTTGGAAGTATAATATCATTAGACTCTACCTGCTTTTCCATTTTCTGCATTATAATTATATAATTCTCTTCTAAAAAGAGAGTTTTTTATTTTCTCTCTTGAATCCTTGTCAGCAAGATTAGTTTTATGTCCCTAAGAAACCTGTTATGCAGTCTTTCTGGAGATGTGGACTAGAGTCAAGAATAATCTATAGGATTACTTGGTGTAACTTTGTGGAAAATATGCTTTTATTTTATAAGTTTTTGAAATATAAAAGTTGCACCAGTTTATGTATTTCTTGAAAAATAATATGCATTTATGCAAGAGAAAATTTTAAAAAAGTATTAAATGTGAGAGTTTTAAATGTTAATTTGGATAAGTTTTCTCAATATTATAAATTCTTGGTGATTGTAGATTTAACAGTGGTAGTTGTAGATAATCTAGCAATTCTGAAGATTCGTGGTCTGCGTGATTTCTAATTCTGCGGAAGCATGAATCAGGTATTTATTTAGAGGGGCACATAACCAGTGTGAGTTACTTAATCAGTGAGTGATCCTAGTTTACTATTCATTTTGTCAATGGAATTTTGTTTTTAGTTTATGTCATGTGTAATAAATGTGATTTTCTTTACAGCCCTGAGAATTCTTTCAGTGTTTTTAGTTATATTTAGAGTATCTTGCTACTGAAATCATGTTTTTGAAATATTTGGGGATTCACACAAAGGTTTTGAAACATATTTCTTGTGAAATCCACAGATGTGAGTACGTTCCTGTTATTTCAGATCTAAGTCTTGAAGTTGTGAATTATGGTCATGTTAATTGTTTCTTGAAACTGGTTTGACTAGGTAAATTATAAAATTAAATCCTAGAATACTTCATGGGTTTCTTTTTTCCACAAGTAGAGACTTAATTCTTATTTCCATAAGATAAAAAGCTATAGTTCTAAAATTTGTTTTCATGAGTTGTATAATGTGTTTCTTGCCTAGTGTGAATCATAGATTTCCCTATTATTTGAGTATAGATCATTCCTGTTTGATATGATTTTATAAGCTATCTTTTGATCTAGGAACACTCAAAAATTATTTCATGTAAAACGATGGTAACAGCTATTTCAGAAGCAAAACAAAAAAACCCTACTAAATCATACCAAGTTCTACTTTCAGATAGTGGGAGAAAACTGAATTTGGAATTTATGCTGTTTAAACTTAAAACAAAATAAAAAGCAGACTGTGAAAATAGTTGGTTTCATATAAAGGAGCTAAAAACTATCCTTATAGGAAATGCATCTTTTTCACTTTCATTGACATTCTAACATGAGCATGTTATTTGAGTTGGATAAATGTGTTAAATGAATGCAAATTTAATTTATATACAAGAAAAATTAGAATTTTTATCTGATTTTAGGTAGTGATAGCAAAATATTGCCAAATTGTCTCAAAAAAACTATTAAAAATCTTCATACCTCTCCTATTCTTAGCATATTGCTCAGTTATTTTAAAATGCCATGATAAAGTTCTTTATTAACTTCTCCAAATTTATTGTCTCTGAATTCATTATGTAAGCTTTCACTTACTCTTGCAGAACAATATTCAAGTGTATGTATGGTGCCTCTGCACATAATTCTCACTTCCTAAACTCATTCTGTCCCTTATTTTCCTTGCTCACTAATTATTAGAGTTTCTCTTGGATCACCCATACCAAGAAATCTTTTTTGCTCCATACTCACATAGCATTAAGTCATAGCACCTATTCATTGGCTTTTTTTTTTTTTCCCATTTGAATAGTTTTAGAGAAAGGAAATATGATCCATCAACTCTTAGTACTATCTAGTATCTGGCAGGTACCTTATTAATATGAACTTTAAAATCTTAATAGATCGAGATCAATAATAAGAGATCATGTATTTGAAGGTACTGTTATTAGTTTGTTTTTTAATTTGACTATATATTCTGAGGTATATGGACCCTTGGTTCATGGGAGAATATATCTAGAATAGAATTCAGCAAGACCACATTGAAAATCCCATACAAAGACATTCATATACTTTATTTCTTACTTTTAAATGTGCACACATGCATAGACAGTTGAGCCTACTATCATATTTATTTTATTGAAATAATCTGTTTTCTGATGTTAATAGAATAATAAAATGAAGCCATAGAATTTATAATCTGTACTGCTCTTTAAATCTTGCATTTTTGGTGGGCTATGACAATGAATCCCAATTCTTCCCAATCAGAATACTTCCTCTTATAATTTGAAATAATTTCCTTTTGGAAGTTGAAGCATACATGTGTCTACTTACTGAAACCTTTTCTGTCCTGTCTAAAGGGCATCCCCTATAATATTCTCTACCCTTACTTTGGCTTATTCTTTATTGACCTCAGTACATGATATTTCATTATTATAAGAATTAATGATTTTAAGGTGTTACAGGTGTTAAGGTTTATTTGTATGAACAGAATAGTTTGAGCAAATTTTTTAATGAAAGGCATCATCTTTATTTTTATATTAGATCTGGTAATAAATTTTTTGCTTTTAGTCCTAACTACTGCTTTTATCATTTTTTGGCGACTGGCACTGTGATGAATTTTTGACTCCTAAGCTGGAATCCAGGCTTCTATCTAGGGAATTAACCATATAGAAAGGTAGTTAAAGATCAGCCTTTACTTATTTATTTATTTTAATTTACTGTTTATCAAGGTAACTTTGCTTTGCAAAATAGTATAAATTCAAGTGCAGATTTCCCATTCCTCAAATATATGTCCTACACCCTACCCACTACAAATTGTCTAGAATTTTCTTCTCTTCTGTCCATGAGACCCTGCCACCCCCACCCTGTTCCCCACTGGTAACCTCAGTTTTCTGGTCAGTGTTAGAGTTGGTTTTTATTTGTGTGTTGCTTTGCTTTGTCTCTTCATGTTCCACCTATCAGTGAGATCCATCAGTATCCATTTTTCTTCTTTTGACTTATTTTACTCAACATAATCTCCTCTAGAAAGCTCAACATTTTAAAGTGAAGTCTCTGAAATTCTCAAGGAATTAAAAAACAAAATCTGAGTACTCTTTTTTTTTTTTTTTTCCTGACCTGTATTAAGAGTCATTAGACATTTATCAAAAAATATTTTTCTATCATCTAATTAATTCAGATATTGCTGGAATATATTAAGTATTGAAAGGGGTAATTTTCAGGATAGGTGTTGAATAATAGGCTTATTCTCCTTTCCTCTAGGTATGTACTGTTGGATTAGTAAGTTCATGAAATATAAATCTCTTATATTTTTCTCTAAAAGGCCTTAGATTTCAGTGATGATGAAAAGGAAAAAGAAGCCAAACAGAGGAAAAAATCTCAGATTCAAGGCCGGAAAAAATTCAAATCAGAATTTAATGAAGGTGAGTAAATATAATATGTAATAGGTTTTTTGTTATCATCATTTACCTCTATAAAAGTTCATCAGTAATGAAACTAAAGGAAATACCTGGGTTTTCTCTTTATTTCCTGCATCCAGCTAGCACTGGAGGCATTACACAGCATGGGACGTGATAGGAGAACATCTCAAGGAATAGTCAGCGGGAGTTTTTCAAACTTAAGGCTTCTAGGTGTAAAAGGCAAACTAAGTCATGTTAGAGTCATTGTGCTCTTTTCTTAAACCTGGTTGCCTACTTTTTTTAAACGAAACGATAAGTAATACTCAATATCTAAATACAGGTATTTTTAATATGCGCCCAATATATGCTTTTTCCATTTTCTTTATCTTTTAAAAAAAAAAAAGCTTTTTGTGGATTCACTTGCAGCTGTAAGAAATATAGAGGGATCACCTATGCTCATTACCCAGTTTCCTGCAGTGGTAGCATTTTATAAAACTCTACAGGGTATATCACAACCAGGAGATTGACATTGATATACCATCAAGGTATAGAACTTTAATATCACAAAAAAAGCAAAAAGGTCACTCATGTTGCCTTTTTATTAGTCATATCCACTTTTCCCCCTTCCACCTATACCTTACTTTCTGACAACTATTACTATTGTTCTCCATTTGTGTAATAATACCATCTCAAGAATGCTTATATAATTAGTCACGCTATGTTACTGTTAAGGATTGGATTTGTCAATAAACATAATTTTCTAGAGAGTCATCCAGATTTTCAAGTTTTCTTTTCATTCTGGAGTAGTTTTCCTCGTGTGAATCTGTTTAACCATTCCTTCATTGAAGGACATCTGAGTTGTTAACCATTTTTGGTTATAGTAGTAAAGTTGCTTTATACATTTATGTACAGTTTTTTGTGTAAATGCAAGTTTTTCATTTCTCAGACTTAAATGTCCAGGAGTACAATTGATTAGTTATACAGTAGTTACATGTTTACTTTCTTAAGAAAATGCCATACTGTCTTTTGAAGGTGGATGTGTACCATATTAAATTTCCAATACAAATGTATGAGTAACTCGGTTGTTCTGCATTCTCACCAGTAATTGGTGTTCATTATTATTATTTTACCCATTCTGATAGGTATGTAGGGGATATCATTGTGATTTTAACTTCTTTCCTAATCACTAATGATAGCCAGTGTCTTTCCTTGTGCTCATTTTCTATCTGTATATCCTCAGTGATATATTTGTCCATATCTCTTGCCCATTTACTAATTGTATTTCTATTTTATTATTCATGAGTTATGAGAGTGTACATAATTTTTTTCAGTCTGGATGTTTTTGCCTGTAGCTTGTGTTTTCTTATGAGGGCTTTTTGCAGACAAATTTTTAGTTTTGACAAGTCTGTTTTATGTGTTTTCCTTTTATGGAATCTGAGAATTCTTGCATATGTTTACATCCCAAAGATTGTTTTTTTTCCTAAAAATTTTCAAAATTATTTTAGCTCTCTTACCTTTCCATATAGATTTTACAGTAGTCTTCTCTATATTGGCAAGAGATCTTGCTGGGATTTTGATAGGAATTGTATTAAACTTGTATATTGTCAAGATAATTTACTGCATTGAGTTTTCTTTTCTACAAATATGGCATAAATCTGCATTACTATAGATCTTTGATTTCTTTCAGTGGCATTTTATAATTTTTAAAATGCAAGTACTTCCCTTTTTTAATGAACTAAGGATATTTGAAGAATCCCTGGAGTCAGTCTTTTCTCCTTGATGCCTTTTTTGTTTTTAGTATCTGACCTGAGAGTGGTAATAGGGAAATTATTTTCACTGCTTCTATAGCAGCTGAAAGTGATATAGTTAGGATGTACTGAAATATGATTTGTACTGTGTGACTTGTTTTCTAGAATAAAAGGCCCACAGTGAAGTACCATTTTTCCCCAAAAGTTATTTCCATTCTGTTCATTGATTCTTAGATTATTTTGTCTGGTAATAACTTAGCAACTCATGAAGAACTGTACTATTTTGACAAATACCAAAAGGTTTTTAGTCATCTTATTGCCTACAGCTATTGTTTTAGCTCTTTAACGATAACTTACTTTATTTTTCTTGCTATCTCTCTAAATGTAATTTTTCTCAATAAAAATTTTCCCCTCAAAAAAAAACCAAACTCTGTACATTTTTGTTAAAAATACACTTTTAAAAAGTAAGGTGTTGCATTTTTAATTCCAGTGTCCATGTTTATTGCTAGAATATAGAAAAACAGTTGTTACTTGTATTTTTAGCTTGTATCTTGTGCTCTGTATCTTGTATCTTGCTGAACTCAATTCTAGGACTTTTCCTTGAGATTTTTTATTTATAGAGTTAGGTTAATTGCAGATAGGAGCAGTATTTTTTTTCCCATCTGTGCTTTTGTGTTTTTACTTATTTTTTACGGCTTATAACATCCATCACTGTGTTGAATAAATGTGTTTTATCCTTATCTTAGTAGAAAATATTCAGTCTTTCACCGTTGAGTGTTGTAGATGTTTGTGATCAGATTGAGGAAATTTCCATCTATTCCCATTTTTCTGAGTTTTTAAAAATACCACAATGGGTATCTTTGGCAGTTACTTTTTCTGCCTTGATTAATAAAAATTGCATGATTTTTCTTCAGTTAGATTGTTAATAGACCACATTAGAATATTGAACTAGTCTGACATCACTGAAATAAATCACAGTTGATCACGGTGTGTAATTACTTTTATATCTTCTGAATTCAATACTCATTTTCATAAGAATTTTTACATTTATGGTAATGCCTTCATTAACATATTGGTCAGAGTTTTCTTTCTTCTTCCCTTTTTAAAATATCTTTACCTGGTTTTGGTGTCAGTTATGCTCGCTTTAGAAAATAAATTGGGTTTTTTTAAATTTTCTTGAAATTTCAGAGAATTGGTATTCTTCAGTTGTTTGGTAGATGTCTTCAGCATCTTTGTTTAGAGTTTTTGTTTTTGGGTAGGGAGGCTTAATTGCATATTCAGTTTTCTTATTAGTGATACCAATTTTACATTGGTAGATTATTGAATAGTTTTCATTTTTCAAAGAACTGATCTTTTTCACTTAATTTGTCAGATTATGTGTGTAGATTTTGCTGCATTTCCATACTGGTTGTCTCTCCTGTTACTGTCAATTTGTATCTTCTTTATTTTTTATTTTTTTTCCATTTTTGCCTAGAGTATTGCCAATTTTCTTGATCTTTTCAAAGAACTAGTTCATCGTGTAATGGATTTTTGTTTCGTTTTTGGTTATGGTTTCATTCCTTTTGCTTTTTATCATTTCTTTCCTACTTCTTGCTTTGGGTTTATTTTACTCTTTTTATAGAATCTTCATGTGGAAGCTTTGATTATTGATTTTAGATTTTAAGAAATGTTGGTATATTATTGTATTGTCTTTGAACTTAGTTTTTTTGTTTGGTTTTTTTTTCCTGAGTCTTTCTCTTTAACCAATGGATGTTTCAAAGAGTCTTACTTAGTTTCTAAATGTTTGGATATTTTTCTGTTACTGATTTCTAGTTTGATTCCATTGTGGGTGGTGAGCTCTTATTTCAATTCTTTTCCCTTTTTTAAAAAATTTGTTTGTTAGGTCAGGATATGGTCTACTTTGGTGTATGTTCTTCAGACACTTGAAGACAGTGCTTGCTTGCTGTTGTGTGGTAGGGTTCTGTAAATGTCAGGTAGAACCTGTTAGTTGGTGATATTATTAGTTCTATATTCTTGGTGTTTTTCTGTTTACTTATTGATTGTTGAGAAAGGAGATATGGTTAAAACATGCACATTTAGGATTGGGACCTTTTCTTTGTTATTGTCTTCACTCGTAATTTTCTTTGATTTGAGTCTAATTTATCAGATGTCTATTGAAACTTTTTCCTTGTTTGTTTGCGTATTGTATCTTTGTCCATATTTTTTACTTTCGACCTGTCATTTGAAATTAATTTCTTGTAAATGTACAATTGGACTGCTTTTTAATACACTCTGCCAATCTCCATGTTATAATTGATGCGTTTAGATTGTTTAGATCTAATATAAGCACTGTGTTAGTGCTTAAGTCTGCCCCTTTTTATTTATTCTCTCTGGTTTACTCTCTGCCTACCTTGGTTATTATAACTTCTTAGAATTCTACTTTAATTTGTCTATAGTGAGTGTATTTTAGTATTTTTCTACTGGTTGCTGTAGACACTAAAATATAAATACACATAATTTATGACAATATGCTTGTGGTGGTATTAGTTTGAGTATAGAAACCTTACCTCTTTTAATGTCCCTTTCCTTAGTTTATAATATGGACCGCCTTTATTATTTCCTATATATATAATTAGAGTCACATTAATTTTTAGAATTATTGTTTGAACCAACAAACATAATTTAGGAAATTTAGAGAAGAAAATTTTACTGTATTTACACATAATTTTGATTTCTTTGTTTTCCTTTCTGATATTAAAAGCTTTGTTCTTTTATTGTTTCTGTGTAGAAAATTTGCTTTAGCCATTCTATTGGGGTAGTAGTTCTGATAGAGATAAATTGTTAGTTTCCCTTCATTCAAGAAAGACTTTGATTTTCCTTTTTCCTGGAGATATTTTCAGTCGATGTAGAATTACAGTTTTCTTTCAGCAGTTGATAGTGTTTCTAACTTCCATGGTGTCTGATGGTAAAGCTAGCATTCAGATTGATGTTCAGTGGGTAAAGTATCACTTCTCTGCTTTATTTCTAATTTTCAGAAGTTTTCTCATTTCAGAAATTTTCAGAAGAATGATATGTGGTTTGGACATCTTTTAACTTACCCTCATTGGGGTTGTTTAACTTGTAGAATTTGTAGGTTTAATTTTATGTCAAATTTGAAGGTGTTGAGTTATTGTTTCTTAAAGTAACTCAGTCTTCTTTCTAAGATTCCAATGATAGAATTGTTAGGTCTTTTGTTATAGTCTCACAGGTTCCTGAAACTGTTCATTTCTACTCCCCTCACCCTTATTTTTTTCCGTTGTTCTGTTTTAGTCCCCTGATTCTTTGCTGTCCTCCATTCTTCTGTTCTCTTTATAAAGTTTGTGATTTTATTATAGTAGCTTATTCTACACATTAAAATACCACATTTGTATATGCTCCCCATTCCTCATATATATTTCAACACCAAGTGTTCTTTATCATTATGCAGTGGACCCATCCTCCTGCCCCAATCCCATTCCCTATTGGTAACCTCAATTTTGTGCAGGTGTCTAAGGGTTGGTTTAGTTTCATTTATTTGTTTTGTCTTTTCATTTCTACCTATGAGTGAGGTCATCTGGTATCTATCTTCTTTTGATTTATTTCACTTAGCTTAGATTAAGCTAAGTTATATAACCATCCATGCTGATTAAATGATAGGATTTTATCTCTTCTAATTGCTGTGTAGTATTCCATTGTATGAATGAATGTACCACATCTTCTTTATCCATTCATCTGACATAGGGCACTTAGGTAGCTTCCATTTCTTAGCTATTGTGATGAGGGCTGAAATAAACATGGGAGTCAAAATCTCTATGAATGAGTGTTTTTGTATCGCTTGGGGAAATACCCAGAAGTGGGATGGCCGGATCATACAGGATTTTCATTTTCAACATTTTGAAGAATCTCCAAACTGTTTTCCATAGAGGTTGCACCAATTTGCACTGCCACTAACAGTATAAAATTGTTCCCATTTCTCCACATCCTTGCCAACATTTGTTGTTTCCAGACTTTTGGATAATAGCCAGTCTCTCAGGTATAAGGTGATATTTCAGTCTTTTGATTTGCATTTCCCTGATAGGTGGCGAGTAGGAACAGCATCATGTGCTTGTTGGCCCTCTGTATATCCTCCTCAGAAAAGTATTTCTCTAATTACTCTTTCCATTTTTTGATTGGATTCTATTACTGAGTTTTATGAGTTCTTTGCATATTTTAGATATTAAACCTTTGTCAGAAAAAAGAACTGCAAATATCTTCTCCCAGTTAATAGTTTTCTTTTTGGTTTTGGTGATGTTTTCTTTCACTGTGAAGAAGCTCTTTAGTTTGATGTTGTCCCAGTTGTTATTTTATTTTCCATTGATGGTAAAGTTGAGTCCCCGAGACCTCACTACAGCTGATATCATGGAAAGTATTTCCTACGTTGTCTTCTAAGAACTTCACGATTTCCAGTCTTATGTCCAAGTTTCTAGCCCATTTTCAGTTAATTTTTGTGAATGGTGTTAGAGAGTGATCTGACTTCTTCTGTTTTTGGCTGTCCAGTTTTCCCAGCATCATTTATTGAAGAGTCTTTCCTTTCTCCATCTTTGCTTTTAACTCCTTTGTCATAGATTAACTGACTATGTGGATTAGTTTCTGGTGATTCAGTTTAGTCCACTGATCTGTGCCTCTTCTTCAGTACTATACCATTTTCATCACCATTGTTTTGTAATAAAGCTCAAAGTCTGGGAGTGTAATTCCTCAGATTTATTCTTTTTTCTAATAATTGCTTTGGCTATTCGGAGTCTTTTATTGTTCCATGCAAATTTTAAGATATTTTGTTCTGTTTCCTAGAAATAAGCCCATGGGATTTTAATGGTGATTGCTTTAAGTATGTATATTGATTTGGGTAAGATGATCATAACTTCTCCCATTTCATTACTGATTCTAATTATGGGAGTTTTCTCTCTTTTTTTCTTTGTGATTCTAGCCATTGGTTTGTCAATTTTGTTTATTTTTTCAAAGAACCAACTTTTGGTTTCATTGATCTTCTGAATTCCCTTTTTCTTTTCTACTTCATTTATTTCTGCTCATAGTTTCATTATTTCCTGTCTTCTGCACATTTTTGGCTTTACTTGTTCATTCTCTGTTTTAAATGTAGTGTTAGGGTGTTCATTTGCAATTTTTCTTCTTGAGGTGGGCCTGGATTACAGTGGACTTTCCTCTTAGTACTGCTTTGCTACATCCCATAGATTCTGGTAGCTTCTTTCTTCATTCTCATCTGTCTCGAATTTTTTTTTTTTAAGTTCCTCTTTTATTTTCTCTTTTCCCCAAGAGACATTCAGAAGCATATTGTTTTGTTTTCAGTTAATTTAGGGTCATCTGTCTTTTTGTGGTTGATTTCTAGTTTTAAGCCATTGTGGTCAGAGAAGATGATTGATATGATTTTAATCCTTGTAAATTTATTTAGATGTTTTGTGTCCCAAGATATGATCTGTCCTCTAAAATATTTCATGCGCATTTGAGAAGAAAGTGAAATCTGTAGTCTTTGTGTGAAGTGTTCAGTTTATGTCTATTAGATCTATATGTTCCAAATTGTCACTTAAAGCAGCTATTTCCCTGTTGTTTTTCTCCCTGGTTGATCTGTCCATTATTGTAAGTGGGGTGTTGAAGTTACCCACGATTACTGTGTTGCTGTCAGTGTCTCTAGTCAGATCTATTAGTACTTAATGTATTTTGATCCTCCTTCATTTGATGCATATATGTTAATAAGCATTGTGTCTGCTTGCTGGATTGACCCTTTAAACATTATATAATGTTCATCTCTGTCTTTTTTATGATCTTTAGATGAAAGTCTGTTTTATCCAAATAGGAGTATAGCTGTTTTTTTTTGTTTGTTTGTTTTGTTTTGTTTTTGTGGTTGCTCTTTGTAGGATTGTCTTCTAGCCATTAACTTTGATCCTTTAGTCTTTGAAAGAAGGTGGATTTCATGAGTGCAGCAGAAATTTGGGTTATGCTTATTAAAGAACTCACTCGAGCTTCCTGGGTCTGTAGGATTTCTTCATTCTTCAGGTTTAGGACATTTTCAGCTATCATTCCTTCAAATACACTTTCTGCTCTTCTTTCTCTTTTCCCTCTGGGATCCTTATGATGGAATGTACCTTTTGATGTTGTCCCAAAGGTCTCACTCACTGTCTTTTTTTCTTTGCATTTTTTTTTTAGTCTCTTTGCTGGTTTACTTACATTCCTCTGCCCTGTCTTCCAGATCCCTGATTCTCTTGGATGCTTTATCCATTCTATCATTGAGTCCCTCTATTGAGTTCTTTAGTCCAGCTATTGTATTCTTCATTTTTGTGATACCTTTTTTCTATTTTGATGTTCTTTTCCTTCCGCTGTTGTTTCTGGATACCCATGAGTATGTCAATCATTGTTACCCTAAATTCATCTTTAGGTAATGTGTGTCCTCTGTTGTATTCAGATTTTCCCCTAGGTTTTTGATTAGATCGAATATTTCACATATATTTCTTTGTGCCTTTGCTCTGTTTGTCATTCTTTTTATATTTCTGTGGGTTTGATTTCCCTGTAGTGATGGTATTATGTAGGGTGATCACCTTGCTGTGGGCCACAATTGGCAATCTGGCTGGAATTCTGCCTCTACCCACAGAGTGGTGCTAGCCTGTAATGTGGAGGTTTAGTCCCTTCAGTGAGACTTCATTCTTCCTTTAATCTGGTGGGCGGGATATCCAGTGGGTTGTTCTGAGCCTCAGGTGCAAAATGGTGTGGGAGGGAATCGGAAGTTGGAGAATTTCCCTAGCTGCCTTCCATTTATGGCGTCACCCAGTGTAATTTTACTGTGTGGGCTCTATCTCAGTCCCCAGAGTGCTGGCTCTCTTTCTGCCCTGTGCCAAGACAGTCTTCCTCACTTTGGTGTCCTGGCCCTGCTGACTCGGCTCTTAGCTTCTTCTGCAGTGGCTCTCCACTCATTCACATCCTCTTGCATTTCCACGCCTTCCGCCACAGCTCCTATCCTGAGTCCTATATGTGCAGTTCAGCTTTGCACTGTTTTTGCCTAACCTTTATTGTCATGAAAGTCACTCCATCTCTGCAGCTGCTGTGCCTGCCTTTCCTCAATGTTTGTTTTTGGAGTAGGTAAATTCCTAGTTTCTCTGTGGTAAGATCTAGATCTTGCCCCTGTCAGCTCGCCATCTTCTCTCACTCCTACAGTTTTTTCATTTTGATTACTGAATTTTCAGTTCTAAAATTTCTGTTTGTTTCTTTCATCTTCTGTTTTTTTTGCTGAGACTTTAATTTTCTTTCAATTCATTTTGTTAATATCTTGAAACATTTTTATGATCACTTTTAAAATATTTCTCAGATAATTCAAATATCTTTGTTATCTAGGTGTTAGTTTTGATTACTTTTCATTTTTTTATTGTGTCTGAAATCTTCTTGGTTCCTGGTATAAGTGATTTTTAACTGAAGCCTTGGTATAGTAGAAATATGTTATGAGACACTGGATCTTATTTAAGTCAATTTTAACTGATTTAGTTTTTTTTTTTTTTTTTACGTAACTGCTCTGGCAGGAAAAGGAAAGAGGAGAGTGTTAGTTTTTTTATTACTACTAGCTGGTGATAGAAGTCCAGGTTTTCTTCTCAAGCCTGTATTGACTCCTGAGTTGAAGGGATGTCTTGCTGCTGGGAAGAGAGACTTCCTCTTTTGCCTGGCAGGGGTAGAAGTGCTCCATTACTACTTACCTGACACCAAGAGAGGCGTGGCCTTCTTACTTCTGGGCAGAGATGAAAGTCCTGACTCTGCCAGTTCTCTGACCCCACTTCAGTGCAAGAGGTGGAGAAGCAGAGTTACTACTGCTATTGGAGGTGCAGGACCATGTCTCCGAATCAACTCCACAATCTCTGTGGGTGATTGACTCCTTGTTAAACTTACTTTGACATTTCATTGCAGCCTGTCAAGGATGGAACACCAGGCTTTCTACTCAGACTTTGAGAGTATCAGTGGAGGTGGTAACTGGTTGTCTTTGATGTGTTTGCCTGGAGTTCAGTGGTTATCGTCTGAAAGTTTTATGTCTTGCTAGACTTTCCTTTGCCTGATTCTCTGGCCTTTTGGATTCATTTGAAAGCAGTCATTTTAAGCCTTAAACTCTTTTTTATCTACTGTAAATATGCTGAAAGTGAAATAAAAGCATTATTAAAATTTTAAAGTGCTTTCATATGTTTTAAAATTAATCTAAATTTTCTTCTAATGCTCTTTTTTCCTTACTCAAAGGTGAAGAATTTGCAGAAATACATCAGAATTGGAATGCTCATAGTTCTGCCTCAGAGCAATCAAAAGGATTCCGCAACCGAGAATTTGCACGAGGAGGATTTTCCCGGGGTAGATATCCTCGACCTTTCCAGGGCAGGCCACCACCTCCACAGTTTTACAGCTCAGAACATTTGGTAAATCAGGAGACTTCTGGATTTCTGCCTCAGAGACAAGAGAATCCTCTTATGCCACCCTATCCCTTTCCTCCTCCTGTGTTTGACATGCATGGTTTTCCACTCCCTCCACCACCTCCACCGCCTCCACCTGCATCTGTAAACATGGGTTGGGCTGCACATAACATGGCGCCTCTTCCATTACTTCCCTTACCATACTCCCTACCCCCACCGCCTCCCCCTCCACCTCTGCCTCCACCCACTTCTGGAGATGGTAATTCTTCTCATTTTGGCTCTTACTATTAGGTGAATGTATACATTTCTAGAGAAATGTAAGCTTTTTTATATTAGATTAGAAAGTTTTTTTGTTGTTGTTTTAAAGAAAATGATTATGGAGCTAGATTTTTAAAACATTGTAAATTAGTAAATGATTCCTTCCATTGTAAGTTGCTATTTGTATTTGTAACCTTTGTGAAATTGTATCTATATGAAAATGTCACTTCAAATTCATGGAGGGAAATCTAATTATGTAATATTTAAAACTTTGAATCCATGCTTTCCCCCATCCCTGTCCAATTAAGCTCTATATGTAAATCTAATAATAGATTGGGAACAACTTCCATCATGGATTCAAATATACTGACTACATTGATTGTCCTCTTGGTGTATATGAAAATATAATAATGTTAAAGTCTTATTAAGAGTCTGTAAAATAAAATATTTTTATAAACTTATATTTTAGAAATTGAATTTGATTGTAAATGTGGTTTATCAGTAAATTTGAATGTCTTTTTTAGAAAAAATGCGAATGAAAGGTACAGAGATGGGAAGCTACCTGTTGGCAGAAGCTACGATCATAATGTTTGTTAGTTTATTAATTTATTTAATGAATAATCTTTCCAGTGTCTATACAGATTTCATTATTTGGATGCTATTCAGTTGTCTTTACTGTTTAAGCTCTTAAAGGGATACAATAATTATTCACAATACAATGTTACTAATTCACAATAAATTCCATAGTAGGAGACTTATCTTCTATATCTGTTTTCCAGGTATTTGGCACACATTAGGTGCTTTAATATGTATTTATTGACTGACTGACAGAATTTAGAATTTTTTATTAAATGACTAGTAAGTGTTAATAAGGGATATTATGGAATTTTAGAAATTGAAAAGTAATCTAAACCATTCTCCTTTAATAATATGGAGGAATGGAATAAATTTTCCAAAGAGGTTAAGTAACTTGGAGAAGACAAGGAATTTGATCAAGTTCTTTTGATTCTCAGATCAGCACTTTCTATTAAATTGGTGCTTAACAGTCTTTCATTCCTTGACACTTTTAGCTGAATGAATCCATTCGATCTCTGCTTTCAGTTAAATTTCCACCGTATACACTTAGGTCTAATTTTTCTTCCTCCTTATATTTAAAATAGGGGCTTTTGAAACTTCAGGGTGCCTAGAAATTACCTTTAATAGTCCCTTAGGCTTTGAATTGCTTGTTAAGATTATAAATTCTTGCACTTTATTCCAAGATCTTAACTCAGTAGAGGAAATGAGACCAAGAAACCATTGTTAGCAGGTACAGGCACACCTCAGAGATACTATGAATTGTGTTTTAGAACACTGCGTTAAAGTGAGCCACATACATTTTTGGTTTCCTAGTGCATACAAAAGTTTCATTTACCCTATGTTGAAGTTCTTTAAGTGTTCAATAGAGTTAGGTCTAAGAAGTCATCTTAATTCAGTGTGACACAAAGCTTGGGTTAAGTGCATGCTGTTGGAAAATAGCACCAGTAAACTTTAATGCTGGGATGCCACAAATCTTCAGTTTGAAAAATGGAAAGTAAAAGCAAAACAGTATCTGTGAAGCACAGTAAAGTGCAATATAATGAGATATGCTTCTATCCCCAGGTGATTAATTTCAGGATTTATTCCTATTCTGTGTAGATTTTGGGTGAATATACTCCCAACTTACTGACCATTCACTCTGGAACTTCAGGGAGTTCTATTTGGGGAGTGAGGAAGATGTGGTTGACAGAAAAAAATGAAACTCTTGCTAAAGTGTATTCTTACCTTCACTCTTGAATTTCAGATCTCTGCCAACTGCACCTATCCTTGGAAGTTTAATAGAAGGCACCCAGTTTTCTTACTTGGAAGAGGGAAATACTATCATTTTCATCATCCTACATAATCTTACAGTCCTTTTAAAACTGACCTGGGACTTTGAACTGCCAGCTGGTATTAAGGGGAATACTTAAAATGTTCAAATAGCAAATTCTTACATTAACTTTTTCTCATAATAAAGCATTGACATTGACATGGTGAATGTCTAACACCTCCGCAGTGGTAAATAAAATTACTCCCAAAGTTAATATACTTGTTTTATTAAGATGAATAATTATGTATCTTTCCTCTTCCCTTTTTTTTTTTTTTAATAAGGTAGTTAGGCTCATGGTAATTGGATGACTTGTCCTTTTTCTTTTCTTTTTTCTTTTTTGTAAGTATTGAAAAACAAGTTTGAGACTGAGGGAGACCTAGAATAGAATGTGCAGTTCTGGAACTTACAAAAGGTCATTTCTAAAAATCATGTTATGTCATACAGTTAAATACCAAAATAGATCATTTTGACTAGTATCAGTGTTTTAATCTGTGTCCACATAGTTGGACGTAAGGGGGATATATAATAAGTAATGACTAGGGAACTTACATGCAGAGAGCTCCATTATTTGGGGGCAACGAGAGATGCT
The DNA here is from genome assembly GCA_004363575.1 of Solenodon paradoxus. Classification (NCBI taxonomy): domain Eukaryota; kingdom Metazoa; phylum Chordata; class Mammalia; order Eulipotyphla; family Solenodontidae; genus Solenodon; species Solenodon paradoxus. The sequence goes on along the minus strand of RJWH01001240.1, from coordinate 280,874 downwards.
TAAGAATGCTTTTTCTTTTTTCCCAGCCAAATTCTGATTTATTTCCCACTCCACCTGCCACCCTCCACTATTTTGTGCTTTTTTTTTTTTTCCCCCTTGAAGGAAAGGAGAAGTCAAGAATGAAGGTGAGTAGACAGACAGGCAGGCAGGCAGATAGAGGAGGAAGAAGCCTTTATTTTGTATTTAATTGTTTATCTTGGTTATTCCCTGTCCCCTACCCTGAGAGGCAAACCCGGGTCTTTGACATGTATGTGGACTATATTGGTTTGACGGCTGTGGACTTACCTGCTAAGGTACCAGGGCATGTCTTGTGCTTACTTTTTTTGCTGCTTGCTTAGTTGTTGAGCATGAAATACACTTTAAAAATTTCAGGACATTTGATGAATAAGAAAACAGAATCTGAGTTCCATTCTACTCCATCTTAAGCTACTTTATCAATAAGTGGCATTTTAAATTCCCAGGTGCTAAAACACATAGTGTATTTTTTAAGAGCAAGATTTCCTAAGTTACTCCAATATGTCATTATTACACTTTTTTATCATACTATGTCATTTACATTTGATTTTAATACATTCATATTAGCATTCTAAAGAAATGGTTAGTGGATCTTATGCTTTCTAAATTCATTCTTTTACACCATGTCCCATTTTTGAGTACTATTATGTTGCAGAAAAAGGCAATCTTTATACTCCCCTCTGTTGATGCAAATCAGGGTCATAAGAAGTATTGACTATTTACTCTTCCCCAGTCTGGTGAAGGTGTTAGCATAGAGAGTGGAAGAGTCTCCCGAAAGACTGGAGCCTCATTCCAGGTTCTTGTATCTTGCGTGTAAGATTTCCATGTGAAACATCACAAAGGTTAAGTGGGAAATTAAGGAAGCAAGAAAAGATAGTATACTTTAAGGCTAGGAGAAACAGGTTGAGTTCACGTGAACATCAACACCTGTCTTGCCTGATCAGCACATGCTTATGGGAAGTCTTTCTGGTAATTCTTCCCATCCCCATCCCAAAGGCACCTAATTACCAGTCAGTAGTCAGATTGGCAATGTTTCCTTTTTGGGGTTTAATCCAGACCCTTGAACCACTGTAGGAATGTAATGGTTTAAAACAAATTTTTATGGATTGGTAATTGTTGGTCTCTCCATTTACCTGGCTATCCTTTATTCCTTTGTCCAGCCGCTTGCCCCAGCCCCCTAAGCTATCCCACCTGACAAATGTATCTGAGAAAATTGAGAAAACTTGAAAATTGAGTAATCTTGGGAAGATTCTTTACTAAGGACATACTTCACATGCTTAGACTATTTAAAATAATCTCTACAATTAAGTGCTAGGGAAAACAAATTTTATGTTGTTAAAAGGATTAAAAACTAGATTAAAGTAAATTTGTATGTTCACACAGTATTCATAAAATCTTTGTTCTGATATTTTACATTTGTTATAGCTAATCTCCGGTGTAACTTAAAAATACTTAGAATACAAACTAGCAAGCTAAAAGTCAAAGATTTATGAGAATTCAATGTTAATGTTGAAATGATGCTATGATTTAATAGTCTACCCTTTATGATTGAACATAATTACCCTATGATTTAATACATCCAGGATAAAAACACATGTGTGTCTTTTTCTGCAGATAAATTGCCAATATTCCAAGAGCCTTTCTCTACTTCTCATTTTGTGACCTAATCAGATCCTAAACTTATGTAGCAATTATGTTCCAGAAAACCAAGGAAACAATTACTACAGTGTGCCTGAAATTGAAGCTGAGAAATATCTTCTTAATACCATTTATCAGACCAAAGTGCTTGTTTTGAGCTTCTAACAGCAATAAATTTCATCTCATTTTTGACTCCATGTGTATAGCTGTACCTAAATTGTTATCATTGTTGGATTAGGCATGTACAATTATTTTGTGTCCTTGAAGTACAAATTTTTGTATCAAATGGTAAAAAGATGAAAATAGTCAATGAAGAAAAATATCAATTTTTTCTGTGCATTCACTAAAATTATATAAGTATGTGTGTGTATGCATGTGTGCCTGATCATTGCATGTTTTGTCTAGTACCTTTTACTTCTACCCATAAGGTTGATAACATTAAAATATTATTTTAGCTTATTTTATAGTTGGTGGCAGAACAAAGTGAACTTATGTGGTAAAAAAAAGCTTTTTATTTCTATTGAGGCTAGATGGGCTAAATACTGTTTCTAACTAGAGACTTGACTCAAATAATAATAAAATACAACAAATTAAAAGTAATAAACTATTAACACAGGCTCCCTGTTAAAATGATAGCTGATGGTGGTCTGTAATGTTGAATGGTGGAGATGAACTTCAAAAATGTTCTCAGTATCAATAGCCACTACAGTGTGGAAAAAAGCCCTTACTGCAGCTCTATAAGCCTTGCATCATTTGCTCCACTGCCATACCAGAGTGTTGGGAAGCATTTGCTCTCATTTGTCTCTCCCCCACTTCACTCTTGCAAATATCTGACTGCATCACACAGTGTTTTATTACAGATTTGGCACTCTTCAGGTTCTATTATGCAAGCTCTCTTAGTAGCTGATCCATTCAAAGCAAATGATTAATTAATGTCAGTTTGGTTTTTGACCAAGTACAATTGCTGGCATATTTATTGGCAATAAGTTCAAATGAATTCTGTTTAGCCAGGTTTGGTCAGAAAAATATTTAAGGGCAGAAGTAATTATTGGCAGTAACTTAATTATTGCACTCAAATATTGTTGGTTTGAATCACATAAATTTGACTATAAAACAGCAATTTTATATGGCACGATTCGCCATTTGGACTATAGAACATATTACTTCCCACACTTGTTTTTCTTCAATAGAACATCTCCCTGTACCACCATTACAGAGCATATCTGGGAAATACTGTTCTAGATCATTGCTGGCAGAAGTTCATGATAGTGAACATTTCTCAAGAAATATATCTAGTCTTGCCAAGAAGGCAGTGTATTAGAAGATCACAGAATTTGGAAGAAATCCTAAAATATTTTGTATTAGGTTAGGAAGCTACTAGTCTTTAGTTTAGGCTCTGTGGTTCTTAATATTGTTTGTTCTGGTTTGCTTTTTTCTGCAGTAATGTAGACCTGTTAAAAATCTGTGATGTACTACATTTTTCTAGGAGAGAAAAATGCTTTCATCTTGTGTTTAAATATCTGAAGAGAGGGAAAAACAAGGTCAGAGAGAGTCAAGGTTTTCCCCTTGAGAAGCAGGTATGACACATCTTTCTCAAATTTGATAATACAATTATCCTTGATTTTTTTTTAATAAATAACTAAAGCATATCCAACAGACCACAATTTGGGAAATATCAAGTTGAGAAACTAAAATTCTATGAAAATGTCTTATTAATGTTTTTAGAGAAACTTTATACTTCCAAGAATATAATTGTGGTTCTCAAATTTAAGAAATGCTGACCTAAATAATGTTGTGTTTCAAATGGCTATAAAGGAAACACATCCAAATGATTGTAGCCAGGAGCTGAGAAAGTATTTAATAATGATAGATAGCTAGAAAATGTCTAGCATATATGTTCTACCCTATGAGGAATGTATTTATTATTTAGACCATAAACTAAAGGGGCCCAAAGTCACTCAAGGCCTGAGCATAATGCTTTCAGATCCCGAAGAAACTACTTTTAGGCCCAGTGGTGTGAGGAATGAACTTGCTTATGAACGTGAGAAGTGGTGAGGCTGGTTGGTAGAGCAAGTCTGCTAAAAGTGAGGGTAACCTTGCAGTGGTTACCGTATTTTGCCATGTTAATGCACACTTTTTTTCGGGGGCGGGGGTGCAAAATTTGTGAGGGAAAATTAAGAGTGCTCATTATACATGGATAATGCTAATTTTGTATCTATAAAAATATTCTTACTTTTATTTCTACCATATATTCTATTCTTGTGTTTTGTAATTGTTACCTAAAATTCTATGTATCATAAGATGTTAAAAAATAAATGCTAAAATTCCTTTATAATACAAAACACAAGTAACTAAATATAAACAAAAATTTGAATTAAAAATTAAAATGAAGCATTTTTCCCTGGAAGTTTGGGCCAAAAAATGTGGATATTCATTATACAGGGCAAAATACAGTATATAGAAGTAGATTCAATCAGTGCTGATTAAACATTAATTGCAAAACTTTGATAAAAGAGTTTAGCCCTCTAGGAAAGATTGCTTAGTGACTACAGGAACCGGATGTCCCCAGGTAGTCTCTTTGGGGAAAGGTTCTGCCCTCTGTTCAGGGACTTGGAGCCTTGAGATATAGTATCACTAGTGTCTGAACTTGGGGATCCTAAGGATGTGGTTAGGTTTAGGGTCTCACATCCTGCTTCACTGGGCCCACAGGGCACAATTCTCAGTTTAACAAATGTACTTGTCTGTCTCCATTTTACAGAGCTTATTCCCTGAATACTATGATTAAGAGTAAAATTTGAGTAAGTCTACAGTCTGCAAACATTCTACAAATACTGTACTAATAACACCCATATACAAGAACAGAAAGAGAGGAACCCAAATGTAACAAAGAAGATAATCAGGAAGAATTTCTAGAAAAATGGACACCAAGCTAGAATGATGTTTTTTCAGGCATAACTGAATAAGGCATCTCTCTATTTTCCCAGGATAAAGGAGACTGAAAATTGTAGCTATCTCTATAGCTGCATTATCTGTTTTAGTTACAGAAAGGCAAAATATTTAGAATGCTCATAAAAATAAGTGAATGCAATCAGCTAGTTAATTTTTCTGTTTTTATAAATGTTTGGTCAAAGAATACACTGATACTTGTCTATATAGTAACCTGAACCTGATGGACACTTTAAAGACTTTTCCTAATGCAGTGCCCACGGTTGCTGATTTCTGCTTATTTTTGTCCAAACTGAGAATGACCAGTTTGCATAGCATGCTCTACTTTATACTGTTATAATACTCATGATGTTTTATTTTAACTGATTGTACTATGTTCCTTGTTAGAGTCACTCCTAGGGCCAGCATTCTTTGACACCTGTCCCTAGTCCTAGCACACAGAAGTATTTTAGAGATAGTAATTGAAACTTCTTTCCAGATGCTTATTGATTCATAACCTGTGGGGGTCTCTCCTTTGTTTCTAGAGTATTTGGTTTATATGTGCTGATTTGAGATGAATGGTGTTGATTCTCTTTAAAGACCTGTAAGTATTTCTCAGGGTATCAAAATTATTTTGGCACAGATTTTTCAGGTCAGTTGTGTCTCAGAAATGACTCAAATATTATTGGAAAATGGTTTCACCTTTTTTTTTTTTTTTTTTTTTTTTTTTTTTTTTTTTTTTTTTTTTTTTTTTTTTTTTTTTTTTTTTTTTTTTTTTTTTTTTTTTTTTTTTTTTTTTTTTTGGAGCTAATTTTGAGAGCCAATCAATGCTAATGCAGAAATTACAGCATTTTGGAATAACAAAATTAATGATCTTCTCAGGGTAATACAATTTGCTTAAAAACTCAGACTTTAAATAATATCAAAATATATTCAATTCTTTATTAAGACTGATAAACCTACTGCAGGACTGTGTTTGTTTTTGTTGATCAATATATTGGTCTTTCAATAAAATCGTATCCATGTTGCTCTATCCATATAAGTACCATTGAGAGAGGTAACTTTATAGATAGCAAAAAATAATGGCTGACATTTTATATATAATAAGATTTCCAGGGAATTGAAAACTGAAGAATAAGAAGAGTAACTTAATATTCTAGGAGTTACTTGTTTTTCCCTCCAGGTTTTCTTCACTTTCTAAAATATTTTCAGAATGTGGAAGTCACTTGAAACTATGCGCTAGATGTCCTTGTAAATATGACAAAAATAACAAAATAACAAATATGTAACCTTCTTGGAACAACTGATAGGAAAGTAATATAATTTGCTATTAATATTTCTTATGATTAAGCATCCTAGTGAAATTGGGATTAGAGAGGCATTGAACTTCCCTCTATTCATTAATTCAAACATTTATTTTGTGCTTATTCTTCATTCAATGCTTAGAGAAAGTAGTAGGAAGTACACACAAAAGACATGCCCTGGTGACCTAGAGGATAAGGCCACCAGATGTAGACCATATATAATGCAAGGACCCACGTTCAAGACCCAGGGCCAGGGAAAACAACCAGGATAAACACTGAATAAATTAAATGTTTCTTTCTCCTTTATCTTCTTGCCTGACTACTTATTTGCCTTCATTCCGGCCTGTATATATCCTCTGGGAAAAAAAAAAAAAAAAAAAGAAAAAGAAATACATACACAAACAAAGGTACTAAGTGCTATCATATATGTTTACATAGAGTATAGTGGAAGTGGGGGAGGAGAAAGAAGAGAAGGAATAGTTTACGGAGGACATGATGTTGAGGTCGACTCTTAGAAAAGAAGGGAAAAACCAGTGAAAGAAGCTATAGAAATATGTAACAACTCAATAGGCTTAGAAGCCAGAATGCAAATAGATGGGATGGGTGTAGAGTATATGGAGATGGAAGCAAGGAAATCTATCTCAGAAACTAGAAAATAACTTAAGGTTAATGGCATAGAGATTTGGAGAACTTCCTGCTGAGACTTCATGACTTCCCAGTGGATTTACTGACATCTTTAATTTCATGTGCTGTAAATATCAACATTCCATAGAATGAGTTCAAGGAACAAGATGGAGAACAGCAGACAAGGAAATTATTGATGAAAGGAGTGATAGAAGGGGATGATGAAGACTTATAAATCAATGAGATGGGAATGGAAGTGTGACTGATCAAAATTTCAGGAACATCAGTTTCAGGATTTACTATGTCAGGGAGCGGGGTAGACAAGGGAAAACATCTGGAATGACTTCTGTGTTTATGGTTTGAGTGAACAGGTCAGTCTCTGAGAAAAGAGATATAATTTGCATAGTTTATATCTCAATCATCACAATTTTATAAAGGAAGAAATGTTCATATTGTTATAGAGAAGAAAATGAAAACTTGAAATTAGTTTAATTTCTTGTGGTCAGTAATATTGGAATCATATTAAGCATAGTTGTCTGATTCTAGGATATGAGTTTGTAACCACCATTGTAGGCTTCAGACAGCAATGATAAACTGCAAAATCTCCAAAACTTGGAATGAAGAGTAATTGAAAAGAAAGTCTTACAGTAATGACTAAGAAAACAAAATGTTTAAATTTATGTTGAGATATGAAGAAATTCTGCTAAAGTTTATAGCATATTTAATACCCTCACATGACCTGGACATAGAGAACAGATAGGCACACACACACACACACACACACACACAAATAGTTCAAGATTAATTTCATGTTATCATGCTCTCTTTATACACCTTTAATTTTTACTTCTTTCAACATACCATAATAAGAATACTTGTTACAGCAGTTACAAAATTAAGTTACATTCATGTATACTCCATGGGTTAATAGTTTATACTGTTCTGCACCCTATGTAGTTGGGATATGATTTGCTTCTTATGTTAGGTGTAAAATTGATGTGAAATAATTAGTAAGAAATTATAAATTGGTACATACTCTTCAGGTTCTTAATATTATCTAGCTGTTATATCAATCAAAACCTTATGATGTATTTGCTGCTGTATTGTGTGAATTTTAGAAATTTATTTTGAAAAGTTTTAGCAACAATATAGACTTTAAGATCTGTTAAATTGAATGCCTCTGTTGCATCTCAATTTTCTTAGTTTTTTCATTATGGAAGGAGCAATGTGACTTCAAGAGGCAGTTTACACAATAATTTGACAAACATCAATCTATAATCTTTTGATTTACTTAGATATAATGCATAGAAATAGAGCTCCACAAAAAAAATTGACTGAGAAGTTATATAAAATAGTTAACTGCAAAATTGTACTGTACTCATATGCATACAGCTGTATGGAGTAGTATTTTAAATAAGAAAGAATAGCTTATCCTATTAGTAACACTCTTTGTGCAGTAGTACTATTAAAAGTGCTTGGCATTTTTTTCTGTTCTTAAATTTTTATCCTTTTAATCTTTTAAATCAAAATATGACTCATCAGATGTGACCACTGAATTTATAAATAAATAGAAATGATCAATAAAAATCTGAAGAAACAAAAATCTCAACTTTCAAATAATCTAAAAGAAATGAAAATGGAAACTATTTTCAGTTTATCAAATTGACAAAAAGATGGTTAAATTAACTATAAGTATATGCTAATACTAGGGAAATAAGAGGATATTATAAATAATTTTATGCTAATAAGTTTAAAAACCTTAGATAAAATAGACAAACCTATAGAAAAATAAACATAAAAATGACATTAAAATGAAATATCAGATGTAGAATTCTTATAAAACATAAGAATCTTTCCACAGATAATGCTCCCATCATAGATAGCTTTATTAATGAATACTGCTAAATATTTTAGGGAAAGATATGCAATTTCACAACAACATTTTCAAAACTAGAAGAAAATATGTGAAATTTTATGAGGCCAGTATAACCTTTATGCCAAAATCTGACAAGGATATTACAAAAAAATTAAATGATAGGCAGTTCTCATTAATAAATACAGGTATAAAAATACTACTACTCACAAAGTAAATTCCAACATGAATTCAGGAAATAAATTTTAAAAAGAATACAACAATACTGCAAAGTAGGGTTCTTAAGCCTCAGACACCTGATTCAAAGCAAAACAAAAAAGAACAAAGCGGATTGCATATTACTTTTACTTTATGATGAGAAATGGGAAGATAGAGTAGTGGTTAGACAGTTTGCCTACTTTTCAATTATCTAAAGGTTTTCTAAATTGAAATATTTCAACTGAGTTGACAGTGACCCAAGAAACTTGCTGTTTCCTCCTTTTCCCTCTAATATTTATTGCTTCCTTTCTGACTCTTCTATTTGTTTAGCATCAAATCAGCCTTTCATATTTATATCTAGAAGAATATATTCCACACTGGTCACCTTGGAGAAAAACAACAGCCCAGTAATCAATAGTGAAGGGTAGGTATGTAATATAATAGCCAGAGTCACATTCAGAATTCGAGAGAGAGAGACAGAGAGAGAAGAGAGAGAGAGAGAGAAGAGGTTTTTGCAAAATCTTATATAAGGAGTTACATATTTTTAAAAGTAACTTCTGGGGTTTAACTTGAGTGAAAAGGAACATAATTTCTGATTATTGTTGATGGGAAAAACAAATTTAGAAAACTCATTTTTTTTTTATATAGGACTTTAAACTTTTTCTAAATACGAAAAAAAAAAAAAAAAAAATCCCGAGGGATTGTGATTCCTGATTCCTGTGACCATAAATTTAAATGTTCGTGTTATAAAGTGATCAAAGGTCATCATTTGTGGGTTTGAAAAACTCATATTAGAGTTTAACTAGATGGAAACCAATATAGAAAAACTCCAAGCAAGCTGGAAGCCAGTTTGCAATCTGTAGAGGTACACTGAAGAACACATATGCTTCAGATTTGCTTGACCTTGGATTTCCAAAACAGTGGGAGGTTAGACAGAATCCACTTCCTATGCACATTACTCATCAAGTTAAGATGGTGTGGTCTGCAAATGTCTAATAAACAATGAAAAAACTATCTTCTTTCTTATTTTATGATCTCCTGATCTGCACTGACCAATATCATTTGCAGTAAAGACAAAATGAAGGACATTAAATAATAAAAAATTTTGTCTGCATTTTAAAACACAGTCCATGTTGAGAAATTTCATTTTCATTTCATCTCAGGTGAGAAGATCAAGCATGTACCACTGGTCATTCAGACTTCCCTGATTCTATTTATAAATCTCTTTCAAACTCATTGAGGATGCAGTGCCTCTAAACATAGGTAGGTGTGTGAGGTGATCCTGAGAAATCCCTTTCTGTGTAAATTGGTGTCAGGTTTTAGCTCCCCATGGGTTGGGGTGGGGGCTCTTTCCTAATCAGGAACCTCTCACAGAGCAAGTTGGGGCATGTTTTTCTGGCTCTGTGAGGTAGACTTTATCACTGTTTCCTTTACCATCTATGTCTTCCCTTATTCACTAGCTCATAGCAAAATACTTGAAAACAATACAGTCTTACAGTAAGATTTTTTTCTGGCTAGCTAGACAAATTGAAATATTTTAGACATTAGAAAATAAAGGTGTTTAGATGAACTCAGAATATTTGCAACTTTTTCCTCGTTTCTCCAAGTGAATAAAAACAGTTCAGGAGCAACTTTTTTCAGTATAAGCTAGTCAGGTCATATTAGCTTTTTATTACCATAAAATTATGTTAAGTACATAATTTTGATTAAATTTATGATAAAAGTTATGAATTTTATATTGTGATAGGAAATATAGAGGTAGGAGGTGATGGAGGGAGAAGATAGGTGTATTCTTGAATTGTATACAAAAGAAGTCATTGTTAGTGGTATTCTCTCAGTTCTTACAAGATTAAGTTTCTCCTTGTCAAAAAGAAGGTGGAAAACAAATTATTCAAACCTGGTATGGTTGGAGTTGTTTTAACGAAAAGCTTGTTTCTTCTCTAAAGAAAATTACCTTGGAATGTGATAGTTCCATGGAAGGCTTTAAATAATTTATTGTCAACAAGTAATAATTATTCAAAGAGAGAAAGCTGGAGTGGGAAACTCTTTTTTTTAGGAGTCTAATTTCATTTAGGATCTGTAACAAAAATGAAAAGACATTCAGTCATTTTCTTGTGAGGATCTTGTCTTCAAAGATGGGAAGGAATGATCACTTAGCACCAACTTCTTGATGATGAATGTGTTTTCCTCTGACACATAGTATCACCTGCAGGAAATATTTGTTGAAAGAAATGAGTTAGAGTGTATTTTTGCCTGTGATGTTAACTGAATACATCTTAACAATAATATTTAATTGCATATTTATTTTTATTTTTAAGAAGATTTTATTGATGTAGCATTGCATTATAATGTTTCAAATTGTAAATCAACATCTGTATTTAATTAAGTTCATCACTAAAAGTTCAATTTCATTCTTTACCATAATTATTGACTCCTTTATGCAATTTGTTGCCCTCTTCCCCTTCTGGTAACCTTTAATTTGAGCTATAGACTAAAAACCGGTTTTTGTTTGACTGGTTCTGTATTTCTTTGATTTCTCTATATGACACATATAAGGGAAATCAATGTTTGTCGTTCTCCTTCTGACTCATATTATTAAGAATAATTCACTTTAATATCCCCATGTTTCTTCTTTTTTTTATTTACATGGAACATAATAAAGCATTTCAAAAAGCGCTTTTATTTATTGTCATAATCATAAAGATGTATTGATTTATCAAATAATATGAAGATATGATAATAATATGAACAAGGAATGTTTTACTAACAAAAAAAGTAAGTATAAATCTTTAGCAATTGATAATTGCTAAAATATGACTTTCTCATATTGAATTTAGTGCTCAGAATTTGAGTATCATTTTATTTTAAGGGGAAAGGTGGGGGATTTTAATAATTGAGGGTGAAGATGCTCTCCAAGCGCTAATCTATCAGGTTAGAAGGTGAAGGATAGGCCTCCCCTAGATGTCCAGAATAGGCTTTCCCAGTACATTTATCATGGAAATTCTTTCCGACAAGATTCAGTAAGACCCTGCAGACACAAGAGAAACTTTTTTGCCACTCTCTTTTCTCCCTAGAAGCAGGAAAATTTGGGGAATTAGTCAGATTTAGGGTCATTTCTAGAAATAACATGTCTATTGGGGAAACCTATCTATAATTTAGGATAAGCAGTAATTACAGATCATGTGAGTCTTTTGTCATGTGAATGCTCTTCCTTTTCCATACTTGAATCCCTAAGACCCTTTTTCATTCCTTAGCTAAGGGTGAATACCCTTGTTTTGGTCCCATATACTTTAGGATTTACATCCAGGTGGGTTTTTTTAAATGTACGTAGTTAAGATTGTTTTGTTTTTCTCTTACTAATGTGCTCAATGTTCATTTGATTGCTCAACCATCACAAGAGGGAAATTTTCTCTCTGCCCTTACAGAGCTTTCAAAAGAGACTTGAGTGGGGAATCTACTGGCTAATGGTTTGCGTGAGCATCTATTAGGGGGGAATGTGCTCTATGCTATTATCTGGGTATTTTCATCCAGTTCCTTCCATTTTTCCATGTCCTTGACTTTTATCTTTTCACAGTCCTCCACTGCTCGTAAGCAGTTACACTGAAAATATTGGAGTAGAGTCACTTAAGATACCAAAGGTCAAGGTCCAGTGACTTCAGATACTGAGTTTTCAGAAAGCCCAAAGAAGTTATTTCCCTCTAAACTATAGGTGTATGAAAATTATGATGTAAGCAGGAAGAAAAAAATATTCCTAGTCTTCTCATACAGGAACCTATAAGCTATGAAAGACAGATAAAGGGTATATTTCAATGCACTGAAACATAGTAAAGGAGCTTAAAAAATAGTGTTTTTGCTGATTTCAATTCTCATTTATCAGCAGTATTAAAGGGAGGGACATCATCATCAAGGAGTTAAAACTTGATTCTTGGAAAGTGAAAAATCTTATTCCTTTAAAGTATAAGGTATAGATATCTCTATGGTAAATTGGATATACAATTTATCTCAAGGATTAAAACATCGTGGTAGGGGAATTTAAAACATATCTAAAAAGGTTCCTTAGCAGAGAGATAATGAAAATAAAATGATTAAGAAATCCTAGTATACATCATGTTTCTGGCTCACTGAAGGTTTTTATCCTCTTCTCGGTTCTGTCTATTGGGACAAGTGGTAGGGAACTCATATCTCTATGCAAACCAAAGTATAGCCAATGTAGGACTTTCAGGTAAAAGGTGATTGGTTGAATGTGCCTCTGTCTGTGACTGAAGTGGTCACTCTTGTTTGGACTGAAGACAATTCATTCCTGTGAGATGGTTTAAACTCGAAAGATAAAGAAAATTCTGTAGTGGAGAGACGTGCTGCACCTGGACCAAATGAAGGAGCAGGTAAAGGAGACTGGTCTCCCTGAGCATAGACGGTCATCAGCAGGAGGAAGCTGAGGGTGTCACTTGAGAGAACAGTAACCCCCACTAGCAAGATAACCAGCTAGTATCAAGAATAGTCACTTTGCTAAGAAACAGGTGTGGATAACAACTCTGATGTGTACTTCTCTTTGACAATATGTGACAAGGTGATTCTAATGTATATAATAGAAATCAGAGTGAATTGTCTACTAATTTTGCCTAATTCATCCTTAATGAATAGACCTTTATTTTGTATTTACATGTACAGTTAAGTATTCTTTAAACCTCTCAGGAAACCTAATATTTACTTTAAGTTGTTTTTCTGAATTATTATTCAAAATGAATTAATTCCATTTTTAAACCAAAATCATGTTGGTTGATACTATATCAAGAGAGAAAAAAAAAAGAGAAATGAAACAAAGGAATGAAAATGCAAGAAGTGAATATTTACTGCTTATGTTATTTCGTTATTATTTTTAGTCTGAGTTTTCATTACTGTAAAAAATGGAAGCCAGACTAATGTTACCCAATTGCTCTTTGCTGTGGTGGAAATGATCTATCCTGATACTTTCTAATATGGCTCCCAGTAGCTACATGACTATACTGAGTGAGCACTTGAAGGGTAACTAGTGGAAGTGAGGAATTGCATTTACATTTTATTTAATTGCAATAATTAAAATTTATACAGTTTTGGGGGTTTAGTCAATACAACACCTAGAGTATGTTTGATTTGTTTAACCTTAATTTGTATAAACTACTTAATTTGCAATACTGTAAGAAGAATACTATCAAATCATTGTGATTTTTCCCATTACATAGATTTGTGCTCCCAAGGTAGTACCAGGTCTTTAGCTAGGATAAATGTCAATAGTAATGCTCTAGTTTACAATCCAAATAGAGAGACATCTTGCAGGTGTCTACAGAGATCTCGGAGCATTTCCCCACCTTTTCTTCCAAGTATTTTATGGTTTTATGTCTAGGTCATTGATCCATCTTGAATTAACTTTTGTAGATGGTGCTAATCTAGTTTTATTTTTTTCAGGTGTCTGTCTAGTTTTCCCAACTTCATTTATTGAATAGACTTTCCTTCTTCCATTACATGCTCTTGATTCCTTTGTCAAAGATTAACTGGTTATAAAGGTGTGGCTTTATTTCTGGGCTCTCAATTTTTTTCCACTGATCTATGTGCCTATTTTTATTCCAGTATCATGCCGTTTTGATGATAATCACTTTGTAGTATAGTTTGAAGTCAGAAAGTATCATTCCTCCATTGTGCTTTTTAATTTCAGGATAGATTTGTATATTTTAGATTATTTACGATTCCAAATAAACTTTAGTATATTTTGCTAAATTTCTTGAATAGAAGGTTTGGTGGTGATAAAATTCATTAACTTTTCTTTATCATTTGACAGCCTTTATTTCTCCATCATATCTGAATGAAAATTTCTTAGGGTAGACTATCCTCTGCTGGTAACTTTTGTCTTTTAGTATTTTCAATATATCATTCCATTCTCTCCTGGCCTGTAGTATTTCTGCTGAGAAGTTTGAAGATAGGCTGATGAGTATAACTTCAAAGGTTTTGTTTCTCTTTTTTCTAGTAGCCTTGAGTAGTTTTTCTTTGTCATTGATTCTTGCTGGTTTTTACTATAATGTGTCTAGGAGTAGATCTTTTTGTATTTAGAAATTTTGGTATTCTTTCTACTTCGTGGACATCCATGGTTGCTTTTCGTGGCAGATTTGGAAATTCTTTGCTATTACTTCTTGCAGTAGGTTTTCTGTACCTTTTTCCTCTCCTTGAATAGCTCTGATACTTATCTATTTACTTCTCAGAGTAAATGATATTTTTCATAGGATTTCTTCATTTTACCTTAGTCTTGTTTCTATTTCCTTGTCACCTTTGTGATCTTGTACTCAATTTCTGAGATTCATTTCTCTGCATGATTGAGTCCATTAATTGAGCTTTCCATGTTTATCTTCAACTCCCTAACTGTGATTTTATCTCTGCTAGGACTTTTTCTTCATAGTATCAATCTCCTTTATGGCATGCTGTCTTTGATCTGTCATTTTTTTTGGAGTTCTTCCAGTTGGTGGTTGTGTATGTCTCCTGCATCTCATTCAGGTTTTTTAAATAAATAATGTTTGAAATTCTTTGTTAGGTTTTTCCATTCAATGTCAATGATTTCTTCTCTGGGTATCTCCTGTCATCTTCCTCTCTTTGGGCCATTTGTGCTTTTGGGGTGACTTTGCTTTTGGCATGAACTTTTTCTTTGTCTTAGACTGCACTGTGGTTTTCTTTTGCTATACATTAGATTTCTTACCTGAGTGGTGATGTTGGGTCCTAGTTTGGTCAGTAACATCCCTTGGCTTTCGTGAAGTTGGGGCCTGGTCTTCTCTCTGGAATTCTTACTTTTGGTAGGCCACAAATGCTATTTCTGTGGTATCCTTTGACTTCTTTGGGGTAAGGGGCAATTCTTCTCTTGTGAGAAAGTGATAGGAGGCTCTCCAATCCGAGGAATGAGTGTACATGCAGACTCTGTGAGTTCTGTGAAGATCACTGCTTTCCAGTACAGCAGGAGGGGGATAGAGGGTTCACACATAGATCCTCTGATCCTCCGTGCAGTTATTATAGATTCTTTAGGAGCTAGAACCTGTTCTTGCTCCCTTCAACTCCTCATCCAGGGAGCAAAACTGCCTTTAGTCTCTTGTGAGCTTCTACAGAATCAAACCTGGAATCTCCCAGGTGTTGGCCATTGCTTTATTAAGCACAGGTGTTTTTTTGTTATTATTTTTTAATTTTCTTATTATAGTAATTTATTCTACACATTAGGATAAACTCATACATATATGTTCCCCATTAATCAGATATGTCAACATATCCTGCCCTTCACCAAATCACAAGTGTACTTCACTATTGTCCAGGGGTTCCACTAACACTTGACTCACCTCTCCAATCCCATTTCATATTGGTAACCTCGGTTCTATTGCAAGTATCTAAGGGTTGGTTTTGTTTCATCTGTTCCTTTGTGTTGTCTACTCATACTCTACACTACACTCACACTCTACACAGTGACCTCATCTGGTACCTTTTTTGTTTTTGATTTATTTCACTTGGAATAATCCCATCTAGATCCATTCATACTGATAAAAATGACAGAATTTCATCTCTTCTAAGGACTGTGTAGTATTCCATTGTGTATATATAGAAAATCATCTTTATCCATCCATCTGATATTGGGCACTTGGGTAGTTTCCAGTTTTTAGCTGTTGTGAATAAGATTGCAATAAATATGGGGTGCATAAACTCTGCAAAGGATGGTTTTTGTAATGTTTGGATAAATACGCCGAAGTGGAATGGTGGGATAGTATGGGAAATCTATTTTCAACTTTTTGAGGAATCGCCACAGTTTTTGCATGAGGTGCATCAATTTGCACTCTCACCAACAGTGTAAAAGTGTTCCCTTTTCTCCACATCTTCGCCAGCATTTGTTAGTTCCAGACTTTTGGATAACAGTCAGTCTTTCAGCTGTAAGTTGATATTTCATTGTTGTTTTAATTTGCATTTCCCTGAAAGCCAATGAGTAGGAACATCTATTCATGTGCCCATTGGTCATCTTTATATCCTCTTTGGAAAAATGTCTTTCCAATTCCTCTTCCCATTTTTGATTGGATTGCCTGTTTTTCTGCTACTAGGTTTTGTGAGTTCTTTGTATATTTTAGATATTCTTGTCAGAAATATGAAATGCAATTATCTTCTCCCAGTTAGTAGGTTTCCTTTTGGTTTTGGTGATGTTTTCTTTCACTGTGAAGAAACTTTAGTTTGATGTAGTCCCAGTTGCTTATTTTTCTTTTTGTTTCTCTTGATGCTGGACCTGAAATTTTATTGAGTCCCCAAAGGCCTCCCTAAGGATGATGTCTTGAATGTCTTTTCCATGTTGTCTTCTAAGAATTCAATGGTTTCTGGTCTCATGTAAAAGTTTCTAGTCCATTTTTTAGTTAATTTTGGTGAATGGTGTTAAGACAGTGATCTAGCTTCATTCTTTTGCATGTACCTGTCCAGTTATCCCAATACCATTTATTGAAGGGACTTTCCTATTTCCATCACACGCATTTGACGAAAGCAAATAAGTATTAATTCTTCTCTGAATGTGTGTAAAACTCATTAGGAAATCCATTTTTCCTGGACTTTTACAGTGACAATGGTTATGTAGCTGTTTAGTATCGTTTTGTAATTTATCTTGTTTGTTGATCTAGACAGTGCCTTTGGTCTTCTCTTTATCCTCATAGGTAGGCTGAGTTCAGTTGTGTTTTGTTTATTTCTTTACTTTTTCCCTGGAGATGTATTTTGAGGTTGTCAAAGTACAACCTCTTTGTTTGTTTCTTTACTTTTTCCTTTTTGCTTGTTTCTTTACTTTTTCCCTGGAGATGTATTTTGAGTTTGTCCTGAAGTTAGCATTAAAAATTCTTAGTTGCTCTGTGGTAAGGACGTGAATATCTCTTCTACAAGGCCACCATCTTGACTGGAAGTCTTAGCACGAGTTTTGAAATGTCCTCTGATGATGCTTACAGCTCCCCAGTGAAAGAGCCAGTTCAAAGCCTCAACCTAACCTTTTTGTTTTTTTATTGGTTGAGCAATTAAGATCTACTCTATTAGAAGCATTCATGATAATATTTTATAGTACTAGATATAATAACCTTTTTATACATTAAATTTCCAGAGTTTGTTATTCATATACCTAGAAGTTTGTACAATTTGATTAATATCTCATTCTTCTCTCTCTCTTACCCCTTGGTAACCACAATTTTACTCAACTTTTCTGAGTTCAACTTTTTCAGGTCCCATATCAGTAGTATTATACAGTATTTTTCTTTATCTAATTATTTAGCATAGTGCCTTCAAGATTCATCTAAGTTGTTAAAATGGCAAGATTTAGTTCTTTCTCATAGTTGAATAGTATTCTACTGTGTATTATGCATATGTGTATATACATACAGAGGATGTGTTTTATATATTTATCAATATATCTCTATCTGTATCTATCTGTTTTCCATTGATGTATACAAGGGTTCTATTTTCTCTGCATCTTGACAACACTACTTGTATCTCTAAAAGCAAATATATTTTATTTTCTTTAACAATTAGAAAAATTGAGCACTTAAAGTATGGCTATTAAAAATGCTATTTTACTTTGTAGTGATAAAAATTAGCTTATAGTAGAATGAAAATGCTATCTAGCATATATATTAAGAAAATATCTCTTTCAACAGAATAGTACAGCCTTTTAAAAGAATTTCTTCTAAAGTCTAGATCTGTATGAAAGAATGTTCACATAAATTTGTCATATATTAGCTGAAATAGTTTTTGTTAAGTATCATAAATAGGTTTAAAAGTATAAGTTTCAGCTTGTAATGAGTTCTCTTGCTTTTCTATAATTTCCAGTTTGTGATCCAATTATAGGTACCATTATCAAGCATTTAAATTTATTCTTCAAGCATTATTTTAAGTGCTAATTTTATAGATGTTATCTTGCTTCATGCTTATAACAATGCTATTATGTAAGAGCTATTATTATCTGAATTATACCATGGAGTAAACTTTAGCTCACATGATCAATTTTCCAAGGCTCACACAGACAGAAAATTGTAGAGCTAGGATTTGCATCAGGCCATGCATTATTCCCCAGCACTGGGCTTTTTTTTTTTTTTTTTCATCTTGACCTCTGGACCAACTACCTCTTAAAAATTGCCCAATATATAACAACATACGCTGGAAACGAGAGACTCCACAAACCAATGATTATAAAGCTGAGATTTGCTGATGTCTTGGTATAACATTTAAAGAGAAAAAAATTTTGGTAATATCGAAGGCAAAAAAAGATTTGTATTGAGCCTACTAATTAAAATTTCAAGAGTTGGTTTTCTTTTTTTTTTTTTTTTTGAGTCTGAAAATTTCCAAATGCATGGAAAGTCACTGAATAAATTGTTGAGTTGTGACTATAATTAAGTTGGATTTATCTCATGAACAAATAATAGCTTTTCTCATCATTTATGCTAAATTGCCAGAAATTTCTCAAGTCTTAAGTGATCCCTATTGAGGTCGGAAAGACCACTCTGCTGGAATTCTCCCTGAACCACTTGCTCTATTATTAGTTAGAAAGTGAAGCTTATTATTTCTATTGCATTCTAAATTCTCTTTTAGTGATCATTTCTTGTGACTATGGTTAATAAATAAATGAACTTGGAATCTGGGATGGATAGTTCTACTTGAATGTGAATGCCCATTCTTGTTTGTTAGATGCAGATGAGTCATTTCAGAAATAGATATCAACATCGTTATATGCCTACTGTTAGTTGTAGTCAGTAAAACTAGGAACAAAAAGAAATCTCATGTCAGAAAACAGTTCAATATTTACTATATTTTATAGTTAATTTATATAGCCATCCCTTTGATAGCATTTAGTTAATTCTTACCAACATCTGTCATAGCACCTTTTCCCCTAAATAAGTATATTCAATTTTATTAAGGGCTCATTTTTTGTGAAACACTAAGTACACCAAATATTATAGAAACTACTACCTTAGCTACATATTTATTTATAGTCTACAGACCTTAAAATCACCCAAATTTCAGCTCTATTGTTGCAGATGAGTGAGATCAAGCAAGTGCAAGATACGTCCCCTAACTGCAACAACCTTACAAGCTAGTTAGAACACCTCTAAGAAACAGTAAGAAAAATTTCAAGTCAACACATAAATACCCTAACCTTGAGAATCACAATTTGCATGACTCAACCAAAATTAAGCATGACTTCTGCTATTACTTTAATTACAGACTATTGTACAAAGATTTCACTAAACTGGAAATATTTAATAAGAGAAAAAGAAAAAGTTCTTGAGCGCCTGTGAGTCATTTTAAATTATGGGAAAGTAGGTTTTGAAGCTTTTGCCTTTTTGGTGTTGAAACACAGATGTCCAGATTTATTTTCTTCTTTTCTGTGAACCTTTCTTTTTTGCCTCGTATATAAAAGGAGTGTCTCTTTCAAACTAGAAATATAAGTGGTAAATAATGAGAATTCCCCCCAAAACTTGGAAGAATGGCACTGATTTTTATTTAGGTTTTTCATTAACTTAAAGATCTTTTCTCTAATATGATACACTTGATTGTTGAATTCACGTGTTTAGTTAGTTTAAGAAATGGAGAAGACTTACTTATCTTTCACTCAGACTAATCATTACAGTAACGTAGGGAGACCTGGTCCTACTCTGAGGTAGGACCAATGTGCTTCTGTCAATTTACAGCACAACTCAGTCAAATAAAATTTTCCTTGAGTTGTAATTTTTTCTTTAAGTAAACTGTCTTGAAAGCTAGCATTAAATGACTCTAGAAAGCTAAACTTTAGACCTTCTCTATTAGTCAGTTCAAGTTGCCATAAGCAAATATCAAAACTGGGTGACATAAACAATAAGCTTGCCACTCCCCATTTTTTTTGTACAGTTTTAGAGACTGAAGTTCAAGATCAGGGAGCAGGCAAATTTAATTTCTGATGAGATATCTCTTTCTGGTTTTCATATTGTCACCATCTTGCTGTGGTCTCACATAACCTTTCCTCTGTGCACAAGGGATGAGAGAGTAAGGTCTCTGGTGTCTCCTTTTCATCTTATAAGGACATCAGTTCTATTGGGTTAAGATTCACCTTTGTTATCTTATTTAGCTTTAATTATCTCCTAAAGGTCTCAGTTCCAAATACTGTCCTATCAGGGGTTAGATCTTCAAGATATGACTTAGTGTGTGTGGGGCATGGGTTAGGACATAACGTCCTCCATTGACCTGATGACATTGTGCTGCTTAGTTCATTTTGATGTGTTTGTTCCCAGGCAAATATGGGAAGTTTGTAGATCTGCCTCTTCCTAGAGTCCTTCTCTACCTCGTTTTATGTCATCAAGTCTCTCTGTATCTCTGTGCATCTCTCTTTCCTCCCTACAATTCCAATAAATGGATTATCTTGTTCTTTCTCTTCTTGACTCTAAACTTAAAAGGCTGTTAGTTTCTTCTCTACACTATAAAAAATATTGGTGACTTAAATTCTTCAAAATTGATTTTCAATCTTCTAATGGGAAGAAAATAATTAAAAATATTCTCTCGGGTCTATATGGCTACTGTTTTGCTGCATAATCTTATTTTGGAATGAAATTAATGAATATTTATGTGATAAATTTTACATGTAACTAAAAATAAGAGAGGCAATCCCATGAAGAAATAAAACCCTTTATACGTGACTATAAAATAGAGCTTACAGGCAAAACTATAATAATTATATCTCTGATAAATATCTTCCAATTAATCTGTAAAAAATCAGAACAAGTAGTATATTTATACATTTTTGCACATTGTTCTTTAAGAATGAAGCGCATCCTTACATTTGGAATAAAATTCAATTTCATCAAAACATTTTTTCAAGTTTTCCTTTTGCTTCTGTAAAAACAAAGATACAGTACGATTAATTGATATCAGTGCAAGGCTTATACAGATAAGCTTTTATTATGGCACTCACTTTAATCTGTCCAGAAAGAAGGAAATTCAGGGAAATGTATTCTAGTCTGATATCCGTAGCTGATCTTATTGGTCAGTGGTGGATAGTTGTGGAAGGAGATTGGTCTTTCTCTATTCTTCCTACCCCGCTTCTTGTGTTCAACTAAGGAGTAGAGCTGCTATTCTGATATATAAATTCAGGATATTCCTCTTCTTCTACCAGGGTGAGATGGCTTTATGTAAAAATGCATGTTAGTCCAGGTCCATTTTCCTCTTTCTTTTTTGTGTTTCATGTGGCAGGGTTAGAGAATTGACTGACAAACTTAGAAACTTTCCCTAGTTCTTTCCCTGAGTAATCTTATGTGATAGTCAATTTCTCCCAAGATGAAGATTCAGGTGTGGACCAGGGTAGTGGGAAAAGGTCATATTTGCCAGAAAACTGCCGTTGTGGTCTTTGGTCACTGATTCCACAATTCTTAAATTAGAATCATGTTTTCTGTTGAGCTATGTTTCTTTTTATAGATCTACTTTGGGAAACATGTGGAAAGAATGGGGGAGGGAAAGATGATTGATAGGTTTGGAGCACTTTTATATTTTTGGATATAGTTCCACCAAAAAGTATCAGAAGCATGCTCTCAATTTTTGACTTTTGGCACAGTCTCAGTAGACAAAAAGGAGAAGTGAATTAAGGCAGCTTGCATATGGGAACCAAAAACACATGGGCAGGTCAGAGCAGGGTTGGCTCAGCAGGTGGTCTCTGCTTGAGAAAACCAAGAGAAGATATTTACTTTTAGGTTAGGGGAAATTTGTTGGTATTTACTAAGGTTTTAGGATATAATAACTGATAAACTGTCATGGGTATGCTACTTTATGTTATACTTAGTTATTAATAATTGGAAAAACAAACTCATTAACCCAGACATTTCAGCCTGAGGAATTTATACTTCAAATGTACTTACACAAGTAGTTAAATATTTATGTATGGAGATCTTCATTGCAGTCCTGTTTATAAAATTGGAAATAATCCAGATAATCATAACATAGAACCTGTTATGGCATAATCATTTATGATATATTGTGCAAGAATATCAAACAGACTCTCATAGACATTTATATGATTATATTTACTGTGCAGACATTCATTATTTAAAAAGCAAAGTTAAAACACTATAATATGATACTATTTATGTGCAACTAAAAATACATGTGTGCTTTCACATTAAAAAAATACCAGGAAAAATACTCCTCTAAAGCACACAGCTGTTAATAGTGTTATACTTAAGGAATGTGGGAGGCATGTTTATGTATTTTTCAAAAAAATTAAGAACATGCATGGTTTTTATGATATAAGAGCTTTGTAAGGTAAGATACAAATATAATAATAATGATAATGATGATGATAGTGTAAGATATAACCCTATACCAAATACATTGTACAAATTCAATTAACGATTCCTTGAAGCACTCTCTACTTATCTTCTATCACACCTAAATGGTGTATTTCTCTCCTAAGTCCTTGATCATTCTTGATTATTCAGTTATTGCCTTCACTTTGACCTTCTCCTAAAGGTTTGTACAGAGCCTATTGTGCAGATTTTCTCCAGTACACTTACCTGTTCCATCCCGTCTGGTTTCACTTAGAATCTAAGATCTCAGCATAAACTCCTTTTCAAAAAAATCTCTTTCCAAAAATCTGTTCCTCATATCAATATGCATAAAACAAAGCTCTGTCCTCCTACCCTTAAACAATTCCTACCTCCACTATTTCTCTTCTCAGTAAATGTCACCAGAGACCACCTGGAGAAAGCTGTAGTCAAACAAATTTGACTTTATTATTTGTTCCCATAAGGGAGACTACTCTCTTAGGGAATGTGGACTTTTTAGTAAGAGTGTGTTAGGAGGAAATTGATGGGAGCTGACTCTGGAGTAGATGTATTCTTTAGGGCAATTCTCAGTAAATAATTTTCTTCTCAGTCAATGTCACCAGAGGCCACCTGGAGAAAACTGTAGTCAAACAAATTTGACTTTATTGTTACATGAGGGAGACTGCTCACCTAGGGAATATGGACTTTTCAATAAGAGTGTGTTAGGAGGGAATTGATGGGAATTGACTTTGGATTAAGTAAATTATTTAGGACAATTCTATCATTAAGCATCTTATTGACATTTTTGTATCAGGTAGGAGACTGGAGTGGCGCAGATGCTGGAGGAGGTACAGACGCAGCAGTCATGGTGCTGCTGGAAGAGGGGCTGTGTGGTCATGCTGGTGTTATTTTTAAGGTCTTATTTTATTTGTGCTCGTCATGATTGCGGAATGCCTTATTTTTGTCCAACACACTGATCACAGAATTAACTTGTCTGGCATTCATAGTCTGCGCAATTGTTCATTTTCAGCAGGATGTGGCTAGCTACTTGGCGATAGAAACAGGAGTCCCCATTTCTTTCTCACAGCCACACAGATCTCATTGCTCAAAAAAGAAACCTGGATGTCATCCTTAAATCTTTTATCTCTCCCCAACATATTCAGTTAGAAAGCTTTATTGAGATTCCTGAATAAGTCTACAATCCATCAACTTTTCCTTTTTCCTACTCCCACCACATCATCTCTCACTTTTTCTACTTTAGAATGCTGATCTCTGTACCGCCTTTTGCGCCTTCCTCTCTGTTCTTGATGATTTCTTTTACAAAGTCACTCCCTTTTATAACTACCCTTCCTTTAAAGCAGTGGTTTTCAACCTTCACTGCCCGTTAGGATCATCTCAGGAGGTTTTAGGAAAATTCTGACACTGTTGACCAGCTCCCCTGCGGGAGACAGACAGCCCAAACGATGACGCTGGCTTTTGCAGAAAAAAAAGAGATTTACTGGACAGTCAGCAAAGAGACTGAAGTCCGTGGGTGTCTCCGACTGGCCTCTTTTATCTGATATTGACTGAGAGCTTATATAGACTAGTATAGGAAGCAGAGTAAGGTCTTGGAATATGGGAAGAGGGGGAGGTTTCTCTTGGGTATGTGTTGAATTGCACCTGCCTGTAAGCACTTTATCTTCATGAGTTGAATGTCCAATTTCAAGAGCACTTGGTATGTACATGCAGGAAATTTGAGGCTTATGTCAGCAGGTTGTTTTCTGTCACTTGTTGGAGTCAATGCACATGTGTGGAGACCCTTGCTTACCCTTTCCCCACTGGCTTCCTAGAAAATAATACTGATTAATGCAATTAATGTTTTCCTTTTAGCAGTTAACTATTTATGGTCTATAATGCCTAAGATGAAAGAATTGTATTAATGTTTAATCACATGCATTTTATCTAGTCATGTTTTCTAAATAAGGAGAAATGCATTTTGAAGAGAAAGTGACTGACCAGAATGGAGTGAGCAAAATGACAGAGAGACCTGTGAGAGAACATAGGGTGGAATGGAGAGGAACAATGAATAATTCTGTAAGCAGCTTATGTGATATTGTGATTTTTAATGAGAATATACATTTTGTTTTCAACCCCATTTCTGGCACAGAGCTCCTGAGTCCTGGAATTTCCCAAGTATAAGACAATGGGATATAATATTTGGTGTTTTATCCTCAGTACCTGAAGTTGTTTCAGAGCAATAAAGGTGAAATGAGTGTCTTGTTATTCATAAAAAGCCCCTTTCCACCAAACTGGGTTTATGCGAATGAGGCACCTAAGGATAGGAGTTGGTTGCTGGGGCATTGACTTTGTATTTAGAGGTTTGGTACTTTACAATCTTCACCACAACCCCAGACCCTCCCACCTTGGACAAGAGGAAAGTTAAATCACCAATGATCAATGATTTAATCGATCATGCCAATGTAATAAAACCTTCACAAATGTCCAAAAACGATGGAAGAGTTTCTGGTTTGGTGAACATGTGCAGATGCTGAAAAGTGTCACATTCAGAAAGAGAATGGATGCTCCGCATCGTTCTCATGCATTGCTCTCTGCATCTCTTTTTCTGGCTGCTCCTGGTTATATCTTCTTACAATAAACTGATAATCTAGTAAGAAAAACTTTTCTATTAGCCATTCTAGCAAATGAGTCAAACCTAAGGATGGTTGTTGGACCTCGTCTATTTTCTGTAGTTCAGAAGAACCTGGGACTGGGACTGGCATTTGAAGTGTGTGTAATTAGTCGGGTGGGAGGGAGGAGGGGTCCAGTGTACTGGGTAGCAAGAGGAACCACGGTTTCATATTATTTAAATCCTCTTGATTATCTTTCCCTTGACTGATAGCCTAGGAAAAAGTGGTTATATTCTGTAGTTTTCTTACTATATGAATTCTGTTAATATCTTGCTTTGATTTACTGAGTGACAACAAAAGGTTAAGCACAAAACTCTGAGGATATAGTGGTAAGTTACTTAAAAATTATTTTGCCACTTTCAACTCTTCAGAAAAAGCCAATAAAGACAATGTCTGCAATAAAGACATTTTCTCTCATTTTCAACAGATGAGTTGATTTTATTTAAATGAAAGTTGCAGGCTTGAATGAAGGTGAATAGGTAGGTAGAAGAGAGAAGAGGAAAAAGCATTGATTTCATTTAGTTGGTGATCTTGCTTGTTTAAACCCGGATTTCTGGGATATATGTGGACTATATCAGTCAGAGGCAGTAGTGGATTTATCTGATAAACTATCAGGATATACTGAGTTGATACTTTTTCAAAGGAATTTGAAGTTGTAAGGAGAGAGTGATTTCCTTCTCCACTGTTTTCTAAGATCTTGCTAGCTTCATTCATTCTTAACTTTTCCCCTTTGCACATTTCACAGGGGAAAAAGTTCTTATTTTTGTAAGTATCATCTTTCTCTGTGTAATCTGTTCTCTAGAGGATAAGCAAAGCCCATCTTCTAGAGAAAGTTCCTGTAAACATTTTTTATAGAGTCCTATAGTTAATGTTTTATACTTTATGGTTCCTGAATTTTACTCTTTTTCTTTCTAACTTTGAAAAATAAATTTTGAACAAATAAGTCCCAGGCTGAATTGATCTTCAGTAGAGTGCTGACCTCTGTACTGGACCTGTGCCAGACCCAGCAGTCCCTGTTCTCTCTCACAACAGTTTTCTCCTCCTGTTGACTCTTTCAGCTCATTCCTTTTCCATCCCAATGCATCACCAGGTCCTATTGATTCTAACACCCACACATCTCTCCTGGATACTCCTTTTGGCCAATTTCAGTAGCCCCACTTTCATAACACTGCCCAGAGCAGCTTCTTTAATGTCTGGCCCAGTGAACCCTCATTTATCCTCCAAGGGGAAGTCCTGCACCCACCTTCTCTGGGAGCCTTTTCCTCCTCTGCTGGGGTCTGCTTGCTCTTATTCTTGAACTCCGTAGTGCAGTGCCTTACCTGGATCCCTGTCATTATCAAACCACATATGCGACCTGTATCTTCTCTCTAGACCTTGAGCTCTTGAGTCTAGTTTTATTTGTGTTGGTATCTTCTGTGTAAGTGTCTGACTCATGGCAGAAGTACAGTTAACATTTTATTTTTTTTAAATAAAGGAAAAAGACAAGGAGTAGCTTTTTCATCCGTGTGACCATTTCTGTTACTTTGATGAAAAAATAAAGGACAGGAAAATTGTGATAGTAAATAGTGCCAGATAAATTATTTTTCTAAAAAATGCTTTAAATGTCATTTTGGTAATCTGCCTTAGAGCAGATTAATATAAAAACAAAATGCATTTTAATATCATCTGTTTTGACTCTTTTGCCTGAATAAGTCGTATCATTTTCTTGTCTTTCATTTTTTGAAATTCTCTCTGAAACTAGGAAACCCAAGGTAAGTGAAACTTTGGGAAATGCAACACTTTCTTACTAAGAAATTGCTGCAATAACCACTGAGTTTGGGAAGCCAACTGTGAGAGATTGGCTTGTGAGAAGTTGGATGTGTGCTCAGGGAGAGAATGAATGGGGAGAGAAGAAAACAGGATTGGGCAGAGAGACTCTCCATGAAAGCATTCATCAATCTCACAGGGAACTCTGAGACAACTTAAAAACTTTTCAAAGTGATGCTGAAATTGAGCAGGACTTCTTCCCATACCCAGAGACCAGTTTGAGGGCTGCCCTGGGAAGAAGTGGAGCTGAGACAAAACAGTTGCTTTTAGCTCAGACCAATCACCTGGAAGGAAGATCCTGGGACCTGATAGCTGTCAACCCTCCAAGAAGCTGTGAAAAGAGCACCTCCAGGAACATCCCAGCAGCTCAGGTGCTAAGCCCATAGGTGTAGACCATGTAAGGCCCAAGGACCTGGATTTGAGACCTGGGTTTGGGGGGCTAATAAAAAATGAACAAATAAATAAAAGCGCCTTTTCCTTTGTTCCTTAAAACATGACTCATATAAAAAAGAAGACTGCTTCTGTATCTGAAGTCAGAGATATTGAAAGTAGAAGACATGGGTGGTGTAACTGTACCACAAGGGCTGCATGGGGAGATGACTGAAGACACAGAGTGACCTTAGGTTAGTAGATAAAACCATAGACATTTAGGCTGAAAGTTAAGGGATATAAATACTTGTATCATACAATTTAATAAAACAAACTAGTGAGATATTTTGCCTTTGCACATGTGTATGCATACTGTGTACTGTTGTTGTGTGACATCCTTCAGTCTCTTCCCAGGTAGCTAAGTCCATTAATTCCCTGAGCTAATCTGGGAAGATCTCTGAAGACAGATTTAGGGACATTCCTTTTTTTTTTTCCAAATCATCAAGTGTTCTTCACCATTGACCAGTGGCTTCTGGCACCACTTATCACACCCTCCCTACCCTCCTGAGATTTTGGGACATTCTTGATGAGAGAGATTTAAAGTTTGAGATTTTTAAAATGCTTTAAAAAGATGTTCTTAACTTAAAAAATTTTAGATTATATATAGTTAACTTCTTGCTGAAAACATTATGGAAGTGTTTGTTGAATATAACAATAAGACTTCAGGTTTGGGATTTTATGTTGATTGAATCCTTAAGGATAAACTTGGAAAGATTGTTTCTTTGGATTAGTGAAAACAACGTAAGAGGGTTTTACGAGCAATAGAAGGTAATAAATTCCCTCTAGTATGTAATGGAGACACAAATTACTCAGGATTCTTCCGAATGCACTCACAACTTAACTGCAATTACACTAACCGAGGATACAGTGACTGACCTCACCAGCGGGAAAGACAGGAAGGAATGCTGCATCCCAATTGTAATAGCAAGTTATCAGTTTATTCAAAGAGAGAAGGGAGAAGAGAAGAAGGAAGAATGAAATGGAAAGTCCACTTACAAGCTTGGTATCTTCCAAGCCCTCTTCATAGATACACTGACTGTTGGTGTCACAATCAGGAGTGAAAAGTCAGAAACCAGGAACCGGGAACCAGTGGTGCCTTGATTCAGTTAGTGGCCCAAACTCTACCTCTGCCTATAGGCTAAGGTTCTCAGGAATTTCCCAAGTGGCTTTGGATGCCTGATGGAAGGGGCCTGGCCACGTCTCCTCAATTCCACCGCAGTTTCTTCTCTGGTCACCAGAGGAAGTTGACAAGTCCACGGTGGTCCACTGAGCAGTGTGATGGCATCTGCTTGAGCTCTGTGATTTCTATGACATTTTTCCTGTAGGCATTTGACACTTGGAGTGTCTGTCTTTTCAGATAAGACAGTGTGTCCCATTCTATCAGGGGTCACAGACACTCAGTGTCACATGGCATGTTGGTGCTCATTTTCCAAATGCCATGTCTTTCTTACCACTATTTAGCATATTTCACTGCAATATGCTTTACAGTCTTAGAACAAAATGAAGTCAGTTCTAACAATTAAAATGAAAGAAAACAGTCGGTTATAAAGGGAATTCTCTTCTTTGAACATAAAAACACTGTCTCTTTTTTCTCTTTCCTTTTGGAAGAAAGGGAGATTGAAGCCTGTGGGAAATCCTTCAACAGGAAATTGTGAGGTAGGACAGTCAGAGGCCTAGCACTTCTACCCACCTTACTAAGAACCGACAAAGACAAAAACAGGATTGTAATCTCAAATTTTTCTGAAACTCTGCAAACATGCTTACATACACACACACACACACACACACACACACACACACACACACACAGGCTTTGAAGTACAAATTAAAATCAATGTAATTTATGTAGATTAGGGCTTCAATGAATTCATATCTTTTAACAAAGAATAAGAGCAGCAATTCCACTGAGAGCTTTTTTGGTGTATGGTGTATTTTTCAAGTCTGAGCTGCTTATTATTATGTAACTGGCAATATAATTACAGGAGTGATATCTCATCATATTCACAGCTTCTTCCCACACTTAAAGGGGAGGGGATCACACAAGGGCAAAGGTCGTTAGATGTCATCATAAAATTCTGCCTGCCACAATGTACACCTTTTTTAAATGAATATTTCATTAGTTTACAGTACTGTGTAAGTTTCAGGAGAATGCCTCAGACAATGTGTACATTGCACCCACCCACCACCAGAGTTCGGTCATCACTGTCATTTTTATTGTTTAACCCTAGGTTCCCTCCCTGCTTTCTCTCTTTGGTAATCACTGTTTTGCATTTCAGACATTTTAAAATGTTAAGTGCTGATAGTACCCTAAACTCTTAGTTGTTAAATTCTGAGGCTTTTCATTTGCTATTTGTTTCCCTTATGTGAATTTCTAGAATCAAGAAAAATTTTCAGTGTACTCCCTATTGAATTTATCATTGAATTTAAATCTTTTCCAGTGTTGGGAAACAAATCTAGATTTGGAAAAAACTTAGAAGAGAAAATGAAGATTTTCGTATTTTAGATCCAGAAAGGTAGCTAGTAGCACAGTCCAGATATATGATAGCACTCTTTAAAGATCTTTTCTTTTCCCTTCCCTTTGCTTGTGTATGTGGTGAGAAAGCAGTCAATTTTTTTTTCTTCGTAGGATAACTAAGTGACTCAACAATATTTACCTAAAGGTCTATTTATTTTTTCTCTACCCTGCAATTCCTGCTCTTGTCATACACTAAATTTCTAATTATACAAATGTCTGATTGCAGGTGTTCTATATTCTTTCATCAACCCTCTATCAGTAATTTTTTTATAAAAAGTGTTATCATCTAGAAAGGTAACCCTTCCTACTTCATTTGTTTTTATTCTTTTTGAGTGCTTTAGATACTTTGAGTCATTTGTACTTTCAAATAAGTTTTATAATTAGCTTGTCAGGTTCCACAAAAATTTTGCAATTGCAGCAATTTTTTATATTAATTTGGAAGAACTGAAACATTTACATTGTGTCTTTCTCTAAACACAATGTTTTTTCTATTTGTAATCTCATTTTCTTTCATGTCATATATACCTTAAAAATATTTTTTCTCCATAGTACTCTTACAGTTTATTTTAAAAGATTTATTCTGATTATCTTAGCTTTATATATATGATGTTTATTGAAATCTTTTTTCTAATTATTTGTGACATGCACAAAAGATAAAACTTTAATGTTGACTCTATTCTGCCAATTTCTAATTATCTTACTAATTTTTATCATTTGAGTGGAAGATTCCTTTAAATTTTTATGTATACAGTAATAAAAATTTAAAATAGGGAAAATTTTATCTTACTTTTCTATCCTTACATTTTATTTATATATGCTAGCATCCATCTATCTATCCATCCACTGTTCATTCATCCATCATCTATCCATCTATGTTTATCCATCTATATCTATCTCATCATCATCATCATCATCATCATCACCATCACCGCCACCTTGTAAGTTATCGTTGGACTATCTAGGAACTTCAGTGCCATGTAGATTAGATGTGGTGATAATATATTAGTTTGATATTACTGTCATAACAGAATATCACATTGGCTTAAACTGCAGAAATTAATGTACTTGCAATTCTAGAGGCTAAAAGTCTGAAATCAAGGTGTTTGCAGGGCTAGTGTATTTTGAGGTTCTTCTCTTTGACTTGCAGATGACTGTCTTCTGGTATCTTCACATGGCTTTCTCTCTGAGTGCATCTGTGTCTTCTAATGGGACCCCCAGTAATACTAGATTAAAATACAGCCTGAAAACTCATTTAACTTGATACCTTTCTAACGGTCCTCTCTCCAAATGTAGTCACTTTCTGTTGATTAAGACTTCATATATGAATTTTATGGGGAAACAATTTGGCCTCTAAAATAGATATTCTTGTTTTGCCCCTGATTTTAAAACACTTGTTTTAATGTTTGTACTTATGTCAATTTCAGTGACATCAGTTGAATGAGTTATTTCTGGTCCTTTCATTCTGATAGGCATCCCAATTCAGCAATAGTGTATGGGAAAATTCCCTTTGTGAGAAATCAGAAACTAAATGAAAGTCTTCTACATTGCAAGAAAATAAGAAACCATACTGGTAGGAAGTTAAAATAATTGAGACATCTGCTTACCAGAGAACTTGCACCCAATATAACGCCATTTAATCAGGAAGAGACCTCCTACCTCCCAGCTTCCCCAAAAAGAAGAAGGAATTGGTTTGTATGTCCAGTGCCTCAACTCTCCTGAGACTCCTTAGAGGACTGACTTCTATCTTAACAGTCTTGATGCTCTGATGGTCTAGTATAGTCTAGTTGCTGAGGGGAAACAGAAAACGACTTGAGCTGGTAGATACCATGGATCCTACTCCCACACTCTCTGCCCCTAGTCAGCAGTGTCAGTGTCTGTTGATGAAAAAAACCAGCACTCTTCTCTTTGAGGAGGGAAAGAATTGATCTGTGTATGCAGTGCCTTAACTTCTCTGAGGTTTCCCAGAGAAATAATAGATGCCTTCACAGTCTAGAAACTCTGATGTTTCCAGTAAAGTCTAACCACTAGAGAAGAATGAGGTATCGACTTGGGCTGGTAGATATCTTTGCTTTTACCTTATCTTATATAAAGCAGTCAAACGAAAAAACACAGCAGCCTGCTGCTCCTTGGAGAGAAAAAGAGTTGGTAGAGGTCCCAAAAATCTCTGCCCATGCCAATACCTTAGAGTCTTCTCCTGCATAAAACTAGTTAATGAAGACGGAAATCGGTGTCTGCTTTGTCTAACATTCAAATAGCAACACAGATTGTCAAGAGAAACAAAACATCAAGACAAAGATGTTCTAAATCAAGGAGCAAGATAAAGCTCCAGAAACCAACTCTAATGAAATAGCATTATGTAATATACCGATCAGAGAATTTAAAACATCTCACAAAGATGCTCACCAAGATTATAAGAAAAATGCATAGACAAAAAGAGAATTTTAGCAGAGATAGGAAAATATTTTTTGAAAGTAGCAAACAAAAATCATGGAGCTAAAGAACACAATGATGGAGTTGAAAAATTTACTAGAGTTGTTCTAAAATAACAGAACAAATAAACAAATTGAGTAAAGTTGCAGGATACAAAATTGACACATAAAAGTCAGTTGTGCTTTCATTGACTAATAGCAAGCTGTATGAGAAGAAATTTATGAAACCAATCTCATTTACCATAACATAAAAAAGGATAGAATACTCAGGAATAAACTGAACTAAGAAGGTGAAATACCTGTAGATGGAAAATTTTAAAACACCTATAAAGAATCAAATAATACAAAACCCATGAAATGCTTGCTGATGTTAATGAACTGGAAGAATTGCATTTTTAAAATATCTGTGCTACATGAAGCCATCTACAGATTTAATTCAATTCCTATCAGATATTTTTTAAATGTAACTAGAAAAAACATTTCTGCAATTTATATGAAGCCATGAAAGATGCAGAATAGCCAAAGCAATCTTGAGAAAGAAGAAAAAATCTGGAGTCACCACACTTTCAATATTTATATATTATATATTTTATAAAATTATATTAACACATATAATATACATATTATATATTTATATATTTTTTAGGGCCTAGTAATCAAAACAGTATGACTCTGGCATAAAGACAAACATAGCCAAATTGAACGGAATTAAGTCCAGAAATAAATCTACAATAGACGGTCAACTGATTCTTAATAAAAGTAACAAAATAATAAGGAAAAGATAGTTTCTTCCACAAATGGTGTTCAAAAACCCGGTGTTGCAGAAAACTGCAAACTAATGAAATTGGACCCTTATCTTGCATTATATCAAAACCAAAATATAAACACAACTCAAAATGAATTAAAGATTTATATATGAGATTCCCAAGCTGCTAAACTCCAAGTAGAAAACATAAGAAAAAAATCTTTTTACCACTGACTTTGACAATGATATGATGAATATCAAAGGCAGAGACAGCAGAAACAAGAATAGACCAGAGTAGTGACATTAAACTATAAACCATTTTCACAGGAAACAGTCAAAAATATGAAAAGACAACCTATGGAATAGAAATAATATTTACAAGTATTTAATAAGGGATTAGATCACCTATAACTATATAGTGAAAACAACAAACAGTGAATAACCTGGTTAAAATGGTCTAAAGACAGAATAGACATTTTCCCAAGGAAGATATGCAAATAAACAACAGACATATGAAAAAAAAAATCTCAATGTCACTAATCATCATGGAAATGAAAATCAAAATCGCAATGAGATGTCAGTTCAAATCTTTCAGGATGACTATTATGAAAAACAAAAACAAGCAAACTAAGAATAAGAAGACAAGTAAGGTTGCAGAACTACTGGAATCCTTGAACACTGCTAATGGGAACACAAAATGATACTATGTTACTATGGAAAACAGTATGCAATTTTCTCAAAAAATTAGAAATGGAACTACTATATACTCTAGCAATAATACTGGATATTTATCTAAAATAATTGAAATCAGAATCTCAAAGAGATATTGGCATTAACATATTCATTTGAGCACTATTCACAAGAAACAGGATGTAAAAACAGCTTAAAGATCCATCTATAGGTAAACAATAAAGAAAATGAGGTATGTATGTATTATGAAATACTATTCAGCCTTTTAAAAAGACAACCTGCCATTTGCAACAATATGATGGGAACTAGATGAAATTTTATTAAGTGAAATAAGTTTATCATAGAAACAAATGCTATATGAGTTCACGTAAATGAAATAACTACAATAGACAAAGTCACAGGATTAAAGAGTTAAGG
Organism: Solenodon paradoxus; assembly: GCA_004363575.1. Taxonomy (NCBI): domain Eukaryota; kingdom Metazoa; phylum Chordata; class Mammalia; order Eulipotyphla; family Solenodontidae; genus Solenodon; species Solenodon paradoxus. The sequence goes on along the minus strand of RJWH01001240.1, from coordinate 246,309 downwards.
GAGTTAAGGGAGGTGAAAATGAAGTTACTAATCAACAGTCAAATTTTCAGTCAAATAAAATGTAGAAGGTCAAAGATCTGCTGTACAACATTGTGCCTATAATTCGTAATATATTGTACATTTACATAAGAGGGTAGATTTCATGTTGTCTTCATATCGAAATAAACTTGAATAATATAAAAAATGTCAATTTCAGCTAGACTTTATCAGTTTAAAAAGAAGTAACATTATAAACCTTGTATCTCTATAAAAGTTGTTCTTTATTTTTAATAATTCTTTGTGACTTTATTGTACTTTGTTTCAATCTAATACAGCTATCCTGACTTAATTAAGTCAGATAGATTCCCAGATAGTTATTTTTTCATCATTTTTCTTTCATTATTTCTAGCAGTTCTCAAACTAATGTGCATCAGAATCACCTGGAAAGAAACCACAGATGACTGGGCATTCTCCCAAAGTTTCTGATGCAGTGGGTCTAGAGTGAGGTATGAGTTTGGCACAACAAATTTAACTGAAGAGATACATGCATGTTCATTGCAACACCATTCACAATAGCTAAGAACTAGAAATTTCCTAAATGCACATCAACGGAGAAGTGGATAAAGAAGATGTACATATAGAGAATGGAATGCTATACAGCCATCAAAAGGGAGAAATCCTGCCATTTGCAACAACATGGATGGACTTGGAGAGAATTATGTTTAGCGAGAGAAGCCAGAAGGAGAAAAACAGTCATCATATGATGGCAATCATACAATGTGTATAGATTAAAAAAACAAAATAAATGTCATGAATTAAACAACACTAAATGTTGAGAGAGAGAGAGAGAGAGAGAGAGAGAGAGAGAGAGAGAGAGAGAGAGAGAGAGACTACTCCAAACAAATAGGGACTCTTAGTGGTGGGGAGACAAAAAGGCAAATTAAAGTACCAAAGTGATGGGGGAGGGGTGGGGAAATGGCATAAAGGGAATTAACTGTAAATGAAGGGAGAAAAAAAAGTGGGGAGAGAATATTGGTAAATCTACTGTGCTATATGTAAATGTAGAAATACTATTATAAATGACTAAAAATAGGTTAATGTCAAAATACAATAGCCCTTCAATAAAAAATATATATGTATATACATATATAAATGTAAATGGAAGTATATATGCATATATAAATGTATATATGTATATAAAGAGTTTGTATTTCTAACAAGCTGGCTTTAGGTCATAGTAAAATGTTAGAGCCACTTCTAATCAACTATTGACACATTCATAATGGAATCTCTCTTTCATGAGCCCATATTAATAATTTGAATTGGCACTAACATTACATTTCCCCCACAGAGACAGTATTTTTCCAATACACTCTACATACTCACCAGATTTCTGGTGATGTGAAATGGCACAATCCTAGAGTTCCTTTGATGGATTTTATATCTCCTCAGTGGTCACACTTTTACCTTATTCTCTTGTGCCTTCTAAGATTGTCTGGTTGGAGGTTTATAAACAATGAAAGATGATGAGTAGAAGTCAAGAGAGGAGTCTATAAGTAATCCTTTGTAAGGTAATTGCCTTGGGGTGACTGTAATAATATCTTTAGGCAAGGAGGGAAATAATGTATATGAAATTGAAGTGTTTCTTTTGGCAAAGGAGGCAGTAAAATTCAGTTGTAAGAGTTCCTAACTTCATGAGACTTTTTCCTAAGTCTGACATGATATTTGGAATTCAGGTCCTTCCTAATCAATGCTCTAACATTAGCATAACAGACCTTGTGAATTTGGGATTTTAATTTACCATGTAATGAAACTTCAGCTTTAGTTTTTGAGACTGTTTTCAGAAATCTCAACCATTCAGTTAAAGGAAATAAATTTTGTGGGTAGTAATCAAAGAAGATGTCTGGTCGCTTAATCAAATTTTGAGCTTGGAACTTGACTCAAGTTTTAAGATTCATAATCACTTTCCCCCCAACTTCTCTAGTGTCCTTAGAAACAACCAACCAATCTCATTGAACTCTTTTTTTCTAAAATGTTCAATAATAGCAACTATTGGTTGCCCTAAATCCTTCCCTCTATAGATACCAATAATAGAAGTTTCTGAAGATGCTAATTTAAATGGCTCTTTTCTCCTGCATACTGTGAGCTACTCATTTTCTTTACCCTTGGCAAGAGTCCTAATGTCTTTAATTTGACTGGACCAGAAAACCAATTCCAGAAAATCCAGGACCAATTCAAAGAACCCATCTTTAGATTCTATTTTCTTGAAATTTCATTTGTCTGATTTTAATTTTAATTTGCTAAAATAAGTTTCATTCAGAGAGCACAGAACAACTATGAGAGATGTTCAATAAAAGATTTATTGTAGTCATTGCAAGAATTAATGAAGATGTCTATGGAAGGTCATTGTCCTCATGTTGTTGGAGACCCTGAACTTGCTGTAATTTGGCAAGGCCAACAATCAGGCAGAAAAACTGCATTTGAAGGAATAGAGAGAGCAAGGATGCATTGGAACTCATGAAGACAAGCTTTGTGTATCATTTACCATGCCCAGTCTCAATATGGCAGCAGAAGGGGCTGCAGAAGAAGCTGAAATGAAATTTTTTTTTTGCACTAAAGTTACACAAGAACCTGGCTGGAAGAGCTGTAGGCTCAGCAGCTGTCCCTGGTCAACAAAACAAATCAGATCGCTGACAAGTGAAGTACAAACATCCTAGGAGTCCTGTGCCAAGTTCCAGAGACTCACGGCTTCTGTCTCACTTCTGCTTTTCCAATCTCATGCGAATTGTTCTGTAGCCAGTATTTGCCTAGAATTAGAAAGGGAATGTTATTTAGCTCCAGCTAAATGACACTGAGCTAAGCTGCTATAGACTTTATGTTTCATAAATTTTTAAATTTTGTCACTAAAATTAAGTTTATTTTTATGTTACAATTTCCATTAAATTCTTTTTGTTGGTCAAAGTATAATCTTGCCAGCATTTCCCATTCTGATGATCTTATTATTGTTTTGTTGTTTTTCAATCCACAGTCTCTATCTAGAGAGATAAGCATACAAAGAATTCTTTTATTTGGCTTTATGTTTTTATTATTCTGATACGCTTGCAATTTTTTGCAGTTTGGTTTTAGCTTTTCAAATAATTACTGCTATGATTACTGCTTTCAGTAATAATGTTGGCTCTTATCTTGTCATTCATGACATAGACTTTCTATTGTGGATGATGATGCAATTAGAATAATCTCACATTCATACCACTGTTCTGACCTTCCTCTTGAGTTTTGTTTTTGCCTATTTCATGCTATTCAGATCCTTTTGTATTTAATTCATGTACTTATATCTGTCTGTATCTATATCTATATAAACACCTTGGTTATCAAGTTTAAAATGTTGTATCTTTTGGTTTCAAGTTATTAAAAGATGAAAATAGTAGCTTGTCCTTTATATATTCTCTGTATTTTGCCATCCTGATTGTCACGAGTTACATGACTAATTTTGCATTTTATAATATCAATTCTCCTCTGCAACTTCTCTATCTTAATCCATTCCTTATGTTTAAAGAAGTACAGTGGTCTATGTTAGCAATTTTACCTTAGTGTCTTCATTTATTTTTCATTTTGCTTTTCTCCTCTCCCAAAAGAGATAACTGGAATCTCATTTCCTTATATATACAATTTTTCTCTGTCAGGACGCTGTGTGCGTTGCTCTCCTCTTTCCCAGAAACGAATAATACTGTGAGAAGTGAAAACGTTCTGATTTTTTGAAAGGGAAACAGTGCCTTTCCACCCCTCTGAAGCTTTAAGAGTTCTTTCTTTTCTTGGAATGCCAGTAACTTTTGGTACATGCTTTAGAGCTGGAAATTCAATATCAATATTTTCTTACCTACATTGTACTCTTTTAGTCTAAAATTTCAAGTGTGTTTTTGAGTCTAAGAAAGTTTTCTGAATTTAATGGACTTCATTTTTGTTGGAGTCTATTTTATTTTTTCTTCAACTTCTTTCCTAAACTCCACATGGCATTTTTCATATCCTTTGTTTTTTTTTTAATTTTTCATCAGGTTTTCTACCTTCCTCAAGCTTTTCTTGTTCGATGCAATGTTTTCTTTACTGCTTTTGAGTTACAAAGGTGTTTTTACCTGATTTTCTTTTATTTGAGGCCACCGTTTTTCTGTTTATTTTTCATTCCAAATGTTTAGTCCTTTTATTTACATTCATATCACAGATGCAATATTATATAATTAGAAATTTATATTTGAACCAAGGTCTCTTTCTCTGGATCAGTATTGGATTTGAAGATAGTTGGTAGAGAGCTGGCTGTTGTCTGGGTTCATGGAAACCTTCCCTGGCTCACAGCGAAGCCCTCCAGCTGTTCAGCTGAAGAAAATGAGACATTTTGGTCATCCTTATCAGTCACATGTCTGCCTCACAGCACATTCGCAGAGATGGTGTTTTCAGTGCATTGCCAGATTCAGCTGTTGCTTCTGTCACATCGTGATGTCAGAAGGAATAACAGAAGACCTCTTGGGTGGAATCTGTAGACGGTACATGTATGCCATCCTTGTAATTCCCAGTAATGAGTCACTGACCGTGACCCCAGGGTGTGCCAGAGCTTTGGAAAGCCCTGAGATTTTAGCAGCTGGAGTATTCCCATGTGCTTTCTCATGAGAGCCACATTTTCCTTGTCCCCAGTGACCCACCCTGCATAGAAATGGCTCTGGTGTATCCTCATTCCATCAAAGATGGAGTTTCTTTTTCTACTTCATGTTCTCCAAATTATCTTGGGATCAATTTATGAAGGGAAACAGGGTGAGACATCTTTAATACACCTCTGGCTTAACCTTTTCTAAAATACATCTGTAGAAAAGAGTGATGCTTTCTCAAGCATCTTCACCACCACAGTTCTCTAAAAAACAAAGGAAAACACAGGGTTGCAAAGAACTGGTCTTTCCACTTTGTCAGCTCAATACGAAGAAAACTTTGAATTTTTTCCTTATATGTTTTGCATATGCTGAATGAAGAGGCAAAATACAAAGATTTCCATCAGGAAAGAGGCAACAGGCACCCACCCAGGACTATCTCCAGAAGCCACTTTGATTCTCTTTGTCGGGGTTCTATTTTACTTAATTTCTTTGTTTGAATAAGTGTTTGTGGTCACAAATCTTTCTAGGTTTCTGAGATTCCTGTCCCTCACTGGACAGAATACTTGAGAGTCTCCTGGAAGTTAAGATGACCTTTCTTTTTCTTTTTCTCTTCATTTAAAAATGTTTTGCAGAGCAGAGGTGGAGAGATATCAGAGCACCCTGGTTCTTGGAACTGGTAAGATCCTGGAGAGCTTTTGAGAACTCAACTGCATGAGTTGCTGTCAGAATGCCAGGATGCAGCAAGGTGTTGGAGAGGGTAAGCTTAACAACTGTGGAGGGTGATGGGATCACCTGCACCAGTTCCACGTGTTAGCACAGCATGGGAGTGGTGCTGTGGTCTTAAACCCTTTGTGTGTCACAGAAATAATGTGGAACCCTGCAGCTGAATCACTTCGGTGGATCAGCTGTGAAGATGAAAACCTCAGCAGATATCTGTTTGCAAGAAGACACTGAAACCGAATGTATACACAGATTTCCTGGGTTGGTTCGTTTCTTGGTTTAATTATTATTCCTCAGAACTTAGGTATGATTATGAGGAAATGGAGGCTAAGTACTAAAGGAATGGCATTTTCCCCACCATTCTATGAGAATGGAATATAGAGGGGTTCACTTGAATACCTTATTTCTAGCATACCTGGGTTCGCAGAGAGACAATCTTTTGAGTCTTTTTGTTCCAGATACTGTGAATGGGGGTGAATCAGTAGAACTGTTGGTGAGTGAGCATGCCCTAGGGAGGTCAATCACCTCCGAAGGACTGCAGACCATATACTGGCCATATATGGGATACTCCATATACCCAGGGGTTTGAGTCCTGGGTCCACAGGGGAACAACCTGTGTGAACAACCAAATAAAAAAGAAAAATAGATGCTTCCTCCTCTTTTCTCTTCCTGCCTGCCTGCCTACTTGATTTCATTTCTGCCTACATCAGTCTTAAAAAATAAATGAAAAATAAAAAAAAAAAAAGAATTGTGGGTGGGTGGCATTGTCATCCTTTCATGTATTTATGTTCATTTGTCTTTGCTGTGCCTGAGATATATATTTTAATCCCTCCCCACATGCATGACTTTGAATATATAACCTTAAATAAGACCAAAAAAATAAGTTGAGACCCTGAATTTTCCTCTGCCATAAAATTAAAAGACTTAACACAAATCTTAAATTGAGATAGTTTCAATCAATGGTATGCTATAGGAAAAGACAATGTGGCCTTCTACAGGGGAGTTTTTTGAATTAGAGGGTTGAATTTAGACATTCAACTGTACTTAGCACGGAGGTTGGTGACTGGAGGGGTGTACATGTCTTTTGTGAATTTATTCTGACTGTGTTTCACAACTTCAGAGCATTCCTCCCAATGCTGAGGTACGGACTGAGGAAAACGTCTGTGGTTATGGCATAGAAATTAAAATTTCCTTCTACTGAAGTCACAAAAAAGAATTTGAAAATTGTTTAGAATTAGTCTCTTTTTCTTACCTCAAGGAGTCCTTCCTGCTGATAAAGAGACTGAGTTCATCTAGATAAGAAAATACGAAGAAGCTCAGTTTGGTGAAAAGAAGGAAAATATAATTTAATTCAGTGATTTAATAGTTTTAAAAGGAATGTTGAGGAAGGCTCTATCAGAATAGCTGTAGAGAATGGAGAAAATATGTAGAAGTTGAAAAGATAGTTTTGTATATGACAATGTAAACATTTTTATTTGGATACTGTTGTTATTTTTTGTTTTAAACCAGAACTTATCATATGTCTGAGTTTACTGATGCAGCATAAGGCTAATATGGAAATGTGTGAACCTAAGACATTTAATGATTTGTGCTTGGATTCAAAGAGCTATGGCATCTTAATTTTTTAAAATTATTTTTGGTGAAGGAACATTGCATTATAACTATATATAGGTTTAATATATATATTATAGTATATCAATAACTCTATATAATACAATAAATTCACCACTATTTGAGTGTTTCTTCACTATACAATAAACCCTTTTACCCTGTTTGCCTGTCCATCCTTTTCCATATCTTCCTGCATCCACTGATTTGCTTTTTCTTTGCTAAAAATCTATTATTATTTGATTTAGTTAATTTTCCAAAATCTGATTTTGTTTAATTTTGCTCATGTTTGTTATCTCTACGTGCCACGTATGAGTGATATTGTATAATGTCTGCGTTTCTCCTTCTGACTTATCTTACTAAGCATAATACCCTCCAAGTCCGTTAATGCTCCTGCCAATGTAGGATTTCATCTTTTCTAACAACTGAATAGTATTCCATTGTATGTATCTATATCTGTATCTGTATTTGAATCTATAACTAAATCTAAAACAACTTTATCCACTCATCTGTCGAAGGGCATTTAGTTTACTTCCGGCTTTTGGCTAATGTAAATAAAGCTTCAATGAACATGGCAATGAAGATATCTCCACAAATTAGCACTGCTGTGTTTTTAGGGTAATTACTGAGTGGATGAGTAACTGGATCATATGAGATTTTCCTTCTCAATTTTTTGAGAAAACTCCATAGTACTTTCCATAATGACTGCCTTATTTTATACTCCCACTAATAGTGTATTAAGAGTTCCTTTTTCTCCACATTCTCTCCAGCACTTGTTGTTTCCAGAATTTGGCATTCTCACAGGTTTAATGTATAGCTCATTGTTTTGACTTGCATCTCCCTAATGATGAGACATCTTTTCACATGCCTTGGCCATCAGTATGTCTTCTTTAGATAACTGTCTATTAAGATCTTCAGCCCATTTTTATTTGTTAATTCAATTATTTGTTGCTCTTTGTTGTTGAGTCTTATGAATTCTTTATATATTTTGGATATTAATCCTCTGTCATATGTATGATGTAAAATATTTTCTCCCATTCAGTAAGATGTCTTTTTTGTTTTGATGAAAGTATCTTGCATTATGCAGAAGCTTCTAGTTTGATATAATACCATGTGTTTAGCTTGGATTTTATTTTCCTTGTTCCTGGAACCAAGTTCCCAAAGACAGCTGTTAGGTCAGTGTCAGTAGTTTGATCTATACTTTCTTCTATGTATTTTAAGGTTTTCAACTTTAAATTTAAGTCTTTAATCCACTTTGAATTAATTTTTACAAATGGTATTAGGAAGCGATCTGGTTTCAACCTTTTGCATATGGTTGTTCAGTTTTCCTAGAACCATTTATGAAGCGATTGTCCTTGTCCCATTGTAAGCCTTTGGCTCCTCAAAGAACTTTGACATCTTAGACCAGTATTTTTGCTATGAGTTTCATGCCACACGAGCATTATGTTAAATGCTTCCCTGTCTTCCTTGGTGGACTGGCAATATCAGTAGAAGGACAGGGACGCCTCACTACCAATCATAGGGTGATGGAGGTAGGAGCATCAAGTTCTGTAAGGTGGTGGTGAGTTGTGGGATCTGGCTTTGAGGTAAGAGTTTTTATTCCTCCATTATCTTGGTATCAATAAATGATTCATGGACATGTATAAGTCACCTGAGAAATTCTAGTAAGTATTTGGGAAAAAACCTGGAGAACTGATAATTACACTCATAATTTGAAAATACTTTTAAAAAGTTATTGTAAACTGAGTATAAATATTATTGGGACCTAACCTGTAGATCTTTTGATGATGTCTTCATCAACATTTTAAAGCATATTTTATTCAAGTTATGCCATGTACCAAGTTTAGAATACCTTGGACATAAAGTGCCCTATGTTAGTGAAATATTGGAGGATTGTTACTAAGAATAATAATTTGATTTTGGGATAATTTATCATGAGCTAGTCTATATAGCAGGACTAGGCAAGTGGCAATTCTATTTTGGGACAATAAAATCATATTTAGCTTTCTGTTCAATATTGAAAGCAAAAATAAGATCTTCATTCATCTCATAACCCAAAAAATACCAAAATATAAAATTAAGGAAGAATGAAGTATAAACTAGCTCTGCTTCATTCCTCTGGCAACATTTCTTACCTTATAAAATTTCAGGCTTCTCTGGAAAACCTACTAGATGATTAACTTACCAATGGCTTTGGACAATCCATAGAGTTAGAAAACAGAGTCTCAAAGATTTGGTATTAAGTTGGAATGTTGAGGTGACATAGTGCAAGGTCAGGTAGCTCTTAAAGGAGAATAGCTTCTGCCTTCACTTTTCTTTCTAAAACTCCAAAAATATGCAAATGTAATAATGACCATCTGACTGAATATAGTCTGAAGCTTAATTCATGATCATCAACTGGGATGTAATTAATACATTGTCCCCTCCAAAAGAAGGTGGATCCAATCAGAATTCCAGCTGTGTGTCTCCTAATCTTTTGCTTATTTATCCAAGACAAATATTTAGCAATCTGTCACCATTGTAATTGCATGGTAACTTTACTGACAGTAGGAAGGCTTCTTTCTATCTTAATATATTTTTATTCTTCCTATATTCCACAGACATATACAGATAACATGAAAACTATTGCTTTCACTGTGGAAAGAAATGTAGAGTGTTATATTGATTTGGAACCATGAAAAAGATTCTTTAGGGACAAATTGTACTCAAAATATAATACTCTTTTTCTAAGTCTAGTTCCTCCAAATAGAGCAGTGAGTGAGCAGCTCAAAATGCTTTTAAAAGATTATAGACTTCTTTGAGAAGAGGAGAAAAGAGCTAGATTTATTCCCAGTCTATCTCAGGAAAAATATATTTTTATTGCATTACATTTCAGGAGTGGGGAGTGGTTCATCAGTTCTCTGAAATTCAGATAACTATCCCAGATTAACTGGAATCCAAGATTTAGGGGCTGCTGAGAAAATATTTGCCCATGAAGTCATTACTGCAAAAGTTGCAGATAAAAAAGATACAAAATAACCTTTCTTATACTGATGTGTATTATGTTATGTTAGCTCGTTGATAGAACTCTTGTGGAGAGTGAAGAGAATATAATTTAAAGTTTTATTTGGGATGATTTATCTAGATAAACTTGCAGAATCTGGAATAATATGTAATAATAAGATAACCATAATTACTATATAATGATAAGAAACTACTTAGATTTTCCCTTTGAGGTATAAAATGCCTCAAGTCAGTCTTTGACAAGAGTTAGATGGAAATCAATTCACATCCAGGCAATGGTCAAAAAGTGATTTGCGAACTTTAGAGAAAGGAGCATAGGATCACTGTGAGGGAGAGAAGTTAACAATTGCTTGTTTTCCTTGTCCCTTTTTTCTTGATTTCTTTTAACCAAAAAGATTAGCTCATATTGCAGGCAGAAGGTCAATATTCATTACACTTCCATTTCCTAGTTGCTCTATTGTGAACCTGAGTGAAGCTTACACTAACTGTGGTATTTCATAGCTTTCAAGGTGTAGGATATTTAGAACCTGTACAAAAATTAAGTCAATGGAAATGTCTATATTTAATTTGGTTATCAATTTGCAAGTGACCCTTACTAAATAATTTTGAACTTTACATATAAAGAATTAGAAACCAAAAAATTCATGTGAGTTCCTCAAGGTAATATACCTAGCTGGTAATATATTGAAAATTGTGAATTTGTCTATGACTCAAAAATAATCCTTTTCTATGAGAAGTCACATCGTATTTAGCAGAACCACCTGAAACCTAGAGTATAATTAGAATCCTAAGAAATCTTACCACAGAAAATTTCAAGGCCTCTAATTTTGATGAAACTTCTTTAATAATTTGACCCATTATAACAGAAGCAAGCAACAAAATCTTACTTTTCGAGGGCACACTTTTTACCAAGTTCAGCTGCTTGTCTGCTGAGCTATCCAATTTTCCATTTTAGTTGTTGTCAGCATCCATGGAGTCTTCAAACTATATAACCAGAAGTTGGTATTATCTTGTCTCTTGCGGTAATTAACTCTCTCCCCTCTCTCTTGTACTGGTTATTTTATTATTTGGTATGTTAAAATAAAATTGCTTCGTAGCTCAAACACAGCCACATTTTCATTATTAGTTTCATGCAATGTACATATGAGGAACAGATTCTTTACAAATAAATCAATACATTACACCATGATACCCTATTATTGAACAAGAATAAATGAAGCACCAGTGTACAAATTAACATATTACTAGCTTGACTTTTGTTTTATTATTAGTTTTTCCAGAGAAGAAATGAGATCATTTATCTATTATGAATAAATAAAGTAAAATCATTTCCCCATATCATGAAATATTTTATTACATACTGCCATTAATTATTATTACTGACATTGGTCATTGTGTGTATGGTGAGTCACAGTACATACATTTTTTGGTTGTGTCTCTCCTATTATCCTTTAAAAAATTTATTGATTTAAACATTGAGAAAATTTGCTCTTAATGAAATATATAATGGAAACAGATGATGCCACTTTTCATTTTTGTTCAACTATCAGGAGAAATATAACTTTTTATTGTGAGAACAATATGTAGTTCTTTTTATTGAAAGGGCCCCTGTGAATAACTTAGGAAGCTAAGTAATGGCAGTCACTTTGAGCTGCCATTTCACCAGAGAATACTTTAGTTTCTGAATGGAGCAGATGTTCAGTCTGCATTTGTGTACTTGAAAAACACTGAAAGCATAAAGTCAGGCTAAGAGCACTTGTGGATGAATCGAAGATGCAAGCAGAGATGAAAAGTCTGTAAATACAGGACGAATTGCAGTGCACTTGGTTGGAATTTATTTAAATGATCCAAATAATAATAGGAACAATGTCTTATATAATATCTAGCACTGATAAAGTAAAGGGCTTCAAAATATACCATGTAGTTTCAACTGTGATAATAAATAATCATATGGTAGGCATTAAAATACTTGAGTAGAAGAAAAGCAAGCCAAATTCACAATGGCTTTAATTTTACATTGATTTATGGTATGATTTGCCTTGTATACAATAAAACATTCTTTTTTAGAAAAATGTAGGTGAAACTTTGTTATCACTGCCTCATAAATCTAGTCTTCACTTTGCATATATATGTATATAATAAACTGATTTCAAATCAATAACAATCTCTCACTCTCAGATGAAGAATGCACTTCCTTTAATTTTCATATGATTAAAATAATCTGAAACAAAACACCCCTTTGGTCTGATCAGGGTTTCTTTACCTCAGCAACATATTTAGTATAGGCAACCCTTTTCAGTTTGGAGCTGTTCTTTGCAGAATATCTAACAGCGTGTCACCCCCTGCCCATGAGATGTCAGCAGCATCAGTCCACCTAGTTGTGATAACTAAAAGGTCACCAACTGCCAAATGTCTCTCTGATGGCAAATTCACTCCATGTTAAGAACTGCTGCTCTAGGAGTTTGGTGAATTCTCTGACACACAGAACAGAAGATCCTACAGAAGTAGTATCATGCGGTGTGAACTCTTAGTAACACTAAAGGAATGTTACTACATAATGATAAATGGATTTCAAAGAACAAATTACAATCCTTGAAAAATTTAGGAAAAATATTCTAAAATATATATTAAAATTTGCAACTTTGTTGAATAAATAAAGGGACAAATACTTCCCTATGAATGATTTAATCTTGAGGCACTTTGGCACTCAGCATGAGTAATAGCCACAATCATCAAATCCATTAACATGCTGCTCTAAGTGCTTGGTGCTCGCTTTCTTCATCAGATAATTATTTACCACTTGGCGTGCTTTACCTTGTGTCTCTGTCTGTAATGTGCTACAAAGACTTTCAAAGCTATTATACCTGAATTGCATTCATTTTCACTTTCTTTTTCTTATGAAAAAAAAGACCCTGCCTGCATTCTAAGATGTAAGAATTATCTTTTTCACACAGTAAATGCACTACCACCTCTTGTTGGTACAAATGTGTCTTGTGGAGAGAGAATATAATTTGGCATCGTGTTAAGAGATACTATTTCTAGGACAGGACAACTCCTACATTTAAGAGCACTGAATTCGTGTGAACTTCTTTCTCAAAGACGAAGTGGCACAGCTGTTGGTCTTTCAGCAGGTGGTTTTCCACACTCACTTATTCATGGTGTATTCAGATGAGACATTAACATACTGCCTGCCCCTACGTTTTTTATGCTCTAGGTAGGGAGAAAAGACTTATTTTTAAAATAATAATTTTAGCATTTCTTTTGTTTCCAATGGCATATTCATTTTAGGTATTGAGATTGTATCTTGGTCTACGAGTATGACTGTACCCACTACCAGAGTTTTATGCCCTTTATGATCACCTTGTTCCTTCTATCCTTCCTTATTCCCTCCCACCTCCCCGATAACCACTTTCCAGAGTTCTATGAATTTTTGGAGGGTTCATAAAAGATTTAATTTTGCGAAAAGATAAGTTATAATGAAGAACAATAATGTGAGATCTTCTGGAACTTGTATGTGAAGAATTATAATTGGGTATCAATACAGCAAGTGATAAAATCCAGAGACAACTACAGCATGTCCTGAAATTGCTGTTTAAAATTTGATCTATGCCATATTGAAGGCTGAGTAAGAGAAGGGAGGAGTTTTCAGTAGGATAGAATTGTATGAGCAAAACACGATGAGGCAATTCAAACTGGGTGCTCGGGAGGGACACTATAGAGACAGTGCTTTGAGTGGTTGCTTGGTATGTGGAGCACAGAAGTAAGTTTGAATTAGATTGGAGAATATTTAAAAATAGGATTTTATTTATTTTTAGGAGAAATGGAGATATTTTTGTTGCTTTTAGGACAGAAGGATAACTGAAATATAGCAGTATTTGAGTAACAGGAATCTGGTTGTAGCACAGTGTCAGGGAAGTAAACTGACAAAGGCAAGGCAAAGAAAAGAATGGGAGAAAAGAATGATCATGGAAATCATGGAAATGATGCAGGTATTACATGTAATTATCTAACCACCCTGTGCTCCATTATTTAATGCAAGAAGTAGAAACATAAGGACCCGATCATATAAGCACATATTTACATTCTACATTTTGGTGTTGAATGAGGTGGATGCTGCAATGTAGTGTTTATATGTTCTTTCAAGATTGAAGAATGTTATCCCCAGAGGCAGGGTGTATTGAAAAATGTTTCAGTTTCTAATTTTCTCTGGTAATTTCCCGTTGCTAAAGAGACCTGCCTTAACCAAGATTCCAAAAGCTTCCGGGGAAAAGTTGGTATGACGTTAAATGCTCACCTGCTCACCAAAAGTTGGGGACTTTTGAAGAGTCATCTCCACTCCAGCATTCTCTGCAAAGATGAGGCCTGGTTGTACATGGCTGTCTGTCTTTTTCATCTAGTAAATCCTACTGCTTTTCCATTAGCCGAAATGGTTGATTCTAAGCATTCTCCCTGGTAAATTTCTTGCACACTCTTCCTCATGTCAGAGTCTGCTTACTGGAGAACTCATCCTGTGAGAGTTGGTGTCAGGAATGGTCAGAGAAAGCAGGTGCTGTGATAAGGCTGGGTAGCTGTACACATTGTCTCACTATCAGTGAGGACCCGATCAAGTTAGTCACTGGGGCTATGTGTGGATTGCCCATTGCACTTTGTACAAAGTAGCAATAAAATTGTGCAAACTTACTAGTGGTAAGTTTGGATGTTATAACAACAGAAGGAAATGAATCAGTGGAAGCAATGTATTAGACATATTATAAATATGGAGAAAAAAACTAATATAAGGACAATGAAGTTAGAGCTATTTGCTGAGGGCAATTGATGTTCTAAAAAGAGATAATAACAAACTAAGAACAGTTAAAAAAGCAGTTAAACTTTGACTATGGCAGTCAGGAGGCCTTGGTACCATAGAAAGAGCAGTAAGAAGACAGAAAATTGGAGACTAGGCACAGTACTTCATAAAACCAGTTCATTGCTATACCTAAAGTTAAATTCCCTAATTAGGCAGGGTTCTTGGTTGGGGAAGAATGGAATAATGAGACATGGGATGAAGATATCTGAGTAATGAACATGAAAATCTGGAATTCCCTGCTTCTTCAGAACATTTGAACCTGTAGACTCAGTTAACACAATTGCTTCCTTCAGGCAGGAGGCAGAAGGTGATTTTCTATCATTCTCCAGGTCTTTCCCCCATCTTCTAACTAGAAGGCAACAACTACAGTTGTGTCATAATATCACCTAACTGGGAAAGTGCTAGATTTGATGAGGAAGAAAGGCACTCTATTACAGAGAACCGTCAGACCTGTTTATCACATATTGGCAGGAATTCAGTGACTATGTTGAACTTGAACTCTGGAGTCTCGAATCAAAGTAGATAGCACATAAGTCTGTGGAAGGAATTGCTGATCAATGTGGGAAAACATTTTATGGGTTACAGAACTTCATAAAATGAATAAAAGATGGCACTAACTTATTTCTATAATGGACCTTAGAAGTTTGGAGAAAGTGTGAGCCTTTAAACCAAATAAAGGAAACAAGTGAGATGATCATGGAAGACAATGGAAAGACATTGCAGAATAATTTAGATGAATATATATTTCAAAATGCTTATATTATATGGGGGTGGAGACCCTGTCAGAGTTGCTGGAGGAAGACTGGAAGGAGATTCTGCTTATCAAAGCAAAAGGTATGGGATGACGTGGGGCATCTGTATCATCAAGAAGCTTGGTTTTAGCCATCATCTGTGATCCGAGGCTGATAATAAGAGATGCTATCACTTTAGGTACACTGCTTAGTTTCTGCACCTGTGTTAGTTTTTATACCAGGAATTAACAAACTTCCTCCTAGAAATCCTCCTCCCAAGAACTACATAACCATAGCAACTATACAAAGCAATGCTCCCTCTCATTTTCCCCAAAGGAATTAATATTCATATACACTTGAAGTTACACTCCGGAGAAGAGATAATGTCTTAATATTTTTAGTATTATTGGTCTAAGTGTCTGAATTGTCACTGAAACCCAGATACCTGAGTATTATTTTGGGATCCTTCTTGAAGTAGAGTCATATGTGGTCCAATTTATAGGAGACTCACTGCCGTTGGGTGTGGAAGTGCAAAGACAACAGAAATGTCTTTGAAAGAGTATGGCAAGGGAGAATCTTTCCAACTGGTAGAGTTTAGTATTCAAATATGGTTATCCACTTGCTTAAGAAGGAGAAGAAGCCAGAGATATTTAGAATTCACAGATCTGGAAATTAGAGGGTTGAAATAGGATTTGGTTTGCTAACTATTATTTGTATTTTCCTTACAATTTTGACTTCTGCACATTTAGAGGTCCTGGTTCTCAAGGAGAAAAATTATTTAATAAAGTTTACATGGTAGGTTGAAAACTTTGAGTGGAATCCAGAGGAGGAAAAATTCCATTGAACATTAGTATTTGGTTTCCACCTGATCATTTTGGGTTCTTCTTGCCAAGGGACCAGCAGGTATGCAGAGTATTCAGGATCCTGGACAAGGTAATTCATCCAAACTCTCAGAAATAAGTTGTGGTGTCATTACACATTGGGAACCAAGAGAAATTTTTTGGAACTTATATATTTGCTTAGGTGTCTCTTGATATTCTCTTGTTCAATTTTCATGGTAAACAGGTGTAATAGTCATTATTTGAGAAAGGACTGGTGATCAGAGGTTGAGAGCCCTCAAGAATGCAAGTCTGAATCAGGCCTATAAAATAAGCCACCCAATCTAGCAAGGGTACCGGTTGGAGGAGAGTGGAATCTTAAATGGGTATAAATGAAATAACACAATGAATGCCAATTTTCAGCCTTGAGACAAACTGCAGCTACATAGGTTATACTTCATCTCATACATCTCCTCCATCTATGTTTTCCCAGGAAAAAGACTATCATTAGAATCCTAAAGGAGCTGTTTCCTAGATTTATATGAAGCAAACCTGAGTTGCCAAAGGTTAGATATTATTGGATACTGAAGTGTCCCATCCAGTTCCCATTTCAGAATTGAAGAACTTATTTATCCAGCTGCTAAGGATAGTGCCTGCTATCATCTTCATTTTATACCCTTTCCTATAACTTATCACAATGACATCAATTCTCTGAGGCAGCCTGCATCCAACATGTGTGGAGATGGGGGGCTTATGAGTGAATTATTAAAGATTACCTTTGTTTCAGTGGAGGAAGTCCTGGAGAGCTATCCCAACTTCTAACTTCACAATGTCCATTGTTATGACTGCACAGAAGCAAAAATTCTCCCTAGGTGAACATCAGTTTCCTTCTTCCCTTCCCATTCCAACTGTTGATCCTAAGAGTATATTGTAAATGAAAATATACTTCTTGTGTTACAAATGACCTGAACAAGGTGGATTTTGGGGTGCTGATCTTGAGGAGTTGAAAATTAGAATATAAATTTGACACCCCACTAATTTGACTACTAGTAGTCTCCTGTTAACCAGCAGCCTTACCAAACACACAGTTTACTAACACATATTTTGTATGTATGTATGTATTACATACTATGTTCTTACAATTAAATAAATAAAATAAATAAATAAATAAATAAATAAATAAATAAATAAATAAATAAAATGTCATTACGAAAATCACGAGGTGGCACATCCTTATAACTTAGTGGGTAGGGTGCTGGCCCAAGGATCTGGGTTCAAGACCCAGGCTGTGGAAAAAAGTAGAAAATCATAAGGAAGAGAAAATACCTTTTCAGTACTGTACTGTATTTATCAAATCAGTAAGCTTACTTCATTTGTTTATAAGAAAATCCAGATATAAATGGACCTGGGCAATTCAAGCCCTTGTAGAGGGTTAACTATACATCTCAGGGTTTACCTCTTGTGAAGTCATCTGTGACTCACATATATTACTTTTCTACCATTCTGTTTGCCTTTGTTATACCTTGCATAATATTTCACAACATCAATTTCATTTCCCTTTCCCATTCTTATTTATGTTTTAAAAATAGAAAAATATCAAACACTGATCTCACGCTACATTCCTTCAAAGAGAGCTAAAGATAGTTTCCCAAAAAACTGATGGAAAATTCACTTTTACACATTTAACTGTGAAATCAGGTGATGATTTACCTAACAGTAGGTCTTCCACTTTTAGAAGCTTGGAAATTGCTTGTATAGTAACTTCTCATGCTTTAGCACAAGTTGTTATTAGTGACTGATGAAATAAAAATGTAGACGTCCTTGCTATTTTCTTTTCTGTTTGTCATGTGATTCCCACCCTGTGGATCCAGATCATATTTCCCCTGATGAGATCAATCTATCCTTGCCCCCCAATTGCATAGGCTTAATATATGTTTCATTTACTTCTTCTGCTGAGTTTCAGAGTATTTATGTTCGGAAAAAGAATAACAAAAAATATATTGGCCTGGTGTTTTGATGGTAAAATCTGCTGCCTCTGATCAACACAAGCCATATACATACCAAGGACATGGGTTCTCTTCCCAGAGCTGGGGAAACAATAAGATGAACAACTAAGTAAAATAAATAAATGCTTGTCCCTCCTCTCTCTTTCTGCCTGCCCTTTCCCTTAAAAAACAGCTACCACATTTAAGTATGTGTCATCTATTTTCTCAGTGTAACTAATATAATATTCAAAGGGAAAGGCAAAGCAATAGTTCCTATTAAAATATGAGTAAAGATGAGAGAGAAATTTTTGCCTCAGACTAAAACTCTCAGACTCAGATCATCACAAAAATTAAATTTTATAGATAGTTTCATAGTAGGTAAATAAATATATTTTCTTCATAGCACTCCTTTAAAGTCTATTTTTCACAAAATAAGAATAAAAAGAAACTGTTATGAAAGAGTTATGAAAAGACACCTTTGACTTAGTTTTCTATTCTCAATTCATCTTAAGGGATCTTCCCACATGGTGTTTGGTTTTCTTATTTTAAGCACACTTAGAAGCAAATTGGAGTTTATGTCCTTATCTTACAAGGCAGAAAGTCAAAGTCTAGGAAGCAAAGCATTCACAGAAATATATGATGGAGAGATAAATGAAGAAAATAAGAATGCAATTGATGAGGTGAGTATTTAACCAAAGGAAAGGCAGGAGACAAGCTTCATTGTGATTCATTCCCATAAGACCAATATGGTGGAACAGATTTGGTTGGAAATAAAGAATTTACAACATAGTAAATATTGAAAAGTATAGGTAAGATTATGTAGGCTTTTGCATGTTAGAGTATTGATTTTGCCCCATGGGAAACCGGGAAAAAATAAAAGTTTTTAAGTTGAGGAGTGGCATATTAAAATTTTTGGAAACATGTTAAGTAGTATAAAAGTGAAGGAAGTAGATCTCAAAAGTGAGATAAGAAGCTAAAATAATTGTGTAAAATATACTTAGATCTTTGCAGGTTTTAGAACTATAGTTTCATATTTCCTAGGTAGTTATTTGTCTTTATAGATTTAATTCATTTTATTTTCTCAATTTTTTTCTTTTATGCATAATAATGACATATTGGCCTACTTAAAACTATCTGCATTTCTTGATACTTCCCCTGCACATATTGCACAAATGAACATATGGTCTCGGCATGCTCTGGTGATCTAGTGGTCTAGTGCACTATGGGTGCAGTCCACATACATCCCAAGGTTCTAGGGTCAAGAACCAGGGTTGGGAGGAGCAAGTAATGTGAACAACTAAATAAAAAATAAAGTGCTCCTTTTTCCTTTCTCTTCCTGACTGCCTGTTTACCTTTATTAGTGTAAAAAATAAAAACAAAACAAAAGGACTCGTTTTCTATAGATTAAAATTCATAATTTTATAACATTGTCAAAAGTGATTTTATAGATAGTAAATATTTCATAATGTAAATACTGTTTCACCAGCAGTGACATTTGAAAAATATTTTTACATCTTATATTTAAAAATTATTCATGTAAAATTATTTGCATTATAAAGTATCTCAAAATTTTAAACTGAACACATAGAATTCTGTAATATTTTTAGAGAACATAACCATTCAAGAGTTGACAGATCTATGTAGAACATACTATTATAATACTTTTTCATTATAGTTAATCATTTCAATACTTATTTTTGAGTATTAAGCTAATTAAGTAAGCCATTCTTTAATCATTTTTGGTTTATACCACAATTAATAACTAAAGAAAATATTTTGTTACATCTAATGTTTTTATTTCAGTGATCATTAATTTACCCTAGTAGGGACATGTGAAGACTCTCTAAAGGTGAAGACTAGACAACTGGAAACTAGTTCCAAACTTTACATTATGTAGTCTTGAGAAATCTAGTTGACTTTTAGCTTGTTTTTTTTTTCCCTGTAAAATGAGTTCATTGGCCTAAGTGATCTGTAATGCTTGGCTTGATTTGAAAAGAGCTTTCAGTGATATATTATAATTCTGTGCAAAACTCTCCATTTTAATATTATTTTACCTTGATTTTATACATTTATAGATTTTTCTCTAAGCTCCCATTCTATGTATTGACATAGCAATATTGAAGCAAAACAGAGGGGCTTTTGGAATGGGTGTAGTTATATTAACATGGTTTGGGGTAACACAATACTCCTCTCCTGTACCCAAATCAATTTTATTATTTCTCCCTACCATCAGTTGTTTTCATTGACAACATTTAGAGAAACTGTTTCATCTTCTTTACACAGAAGACAGAATTCCTGTCGATGGGTTTTACTCTTTCCATTCTTTTTAGACAGCAGTGAAATCTAATGATTGATTTTCAGAAAATAATGCAAGCTATTTATCTGTCTTTCTGGGTTTATTGGGTACAAACAGAGCTATCAGTCAACTGCCAGATGCTTTCTCTGGTTCATCCTTCAGTGTCAATTGTGAATCACATATTCATATCTAGATAATAGGAAATAAGAACTCAAGGATTCTGTAGTGAAAGTGGCAAAGATTTTAGCGACCAATCAATCACTTTGGTCTTGTAATTTGTTGAATTGACTTCCGTATAAGCTCCCAGTCAAATGAAATAAATGTTCTTTTAAGGTCAACTCAGTATAAGCCACTAGAATCTTATTTTTTTATGTCAGAAAAGGTAAAGTGGGGACAGTAATTTGTTCTCTCCCTCTTTTTTAATTTGAAGAAAAAAGAGAAAATAACTGTGCCAATTCCAGTCCCAGAAAATCACCAGTATCCTATTCTTTATGGCTAAAAAATGAAGTAAATAGAATGGAACTTTCCAAATATTTCCAAAAAATGTCTTTTCTTAGCAATAAATGACTCCATGCTGCACAAGGGTAGGAAAAAAGAAATACACTATGTGTGTCGGTTGTAAGAGCAAGTGAAAGAGAAGAATAATGAAGTGAATTATTTAGGAAATTTAAAATTCCTTTAAAAACTCTCTGAAGGTAAAATTAAAATGATGTATTTTGCATTCGATGAAGTGTGCCAGAAGAGAAGTGAATTATCCAAAGTATATGAGTGTGGTGATGAAATAATGAAATACTAGTAAAATTGAGGAATAGTAGATGATGCACTCACAGAATTGTTCAGAAAGATAAATAACTAGCCACTACCATCTCTTCTACATGTTCTCTTAATGATTCCTAGAGCTGTATAAGCAAATTAAGAAAATTTAAGAAAAAGAACTCCTCAGATCAGTTTGCCTGTTTCTCTAATACAACTCTTGGCATAGTCTATAATTATCTACTTTTCTTCCACTACTTCATATTTGTTCCTCATGTCTGGCATTTGCTCAGTACTAAAGAAAGATTTCTGAGTGAATAACTTAATAAATGAATGATTAAGGAAAATAAATATGTCATATTATGAATAAAATTTTATTTTTCTAGATCTATGCTCTTTAGAGAAGACTTTCATTTCTTACCATTAAAAGAATAACTATGAGAACCGAGTTTAGAGACTGAGGAGAGAAACCAGATTATTTCCTAGGAAGCAACAGAAATTAGTATAATGTCATCTAGCTTCATTCATGTTGTTGCAAATTATAGGATTTATTTATTTAAAAAGGCTGAATAATATGCATATATATATTTATTTATTCATCCATCAGTGCTTATAGGTTGTTTCTATATCTTGGTTTTTGTGAACATGGGAAAACTATTTCTTCAAGACAATGACCTCAATTATTTTGAACTTATACTTAGATTTGGGATTACTGGATCATATAGCCAATCTATTTTTAATTTTCAGAGGAATTTCCATACTGTTTTCCACAATGGCTCTAATATTTTACATTCCTATTAACAGTGTTGACTCTTCTCCATATTTTGGCCAACACTTGTTATGTTTAATTAAGTATTAAAACAGTAAGAGAGCAGATTATTGTGTTCCGTTCAAGACTCAGTAAATCAAAGTTTCTTGGGAATGGGGCTCTGGGGCATTTCCCCCCCAAGTACTTTGTGTAAGAAATATTTTCCCTAAAATTATAGAATCAATCATTGAAATAATTTATTTCATCATTTAACTCAGGATTATCCTTTTAATTTCCATCTTCAAAGTTATGAATGATACATACATCAACTCTTTTCAGAGTTGAAACAAAAAGATATCCTCAGAGGACACATGGCTTTGAATTTTAATCTTGTGATTAAACAGATCAGTGAGTTTGTCCTTCACAGCCTATAACTGAGGTACATGAGATATATAGTGACCTACATTTTTTTCTAGATGTAATTTCTCCTTGGACCTCCCATTCTGTTTTATGGCATCTTCTAGGAAAACAATATTTTTCAGGTTTAAACATGTTTAATTGAAGATATTTTAGGTTTTAGACGACCACCTGAGTTCTGGGAATAGGACCTTAAGTGGCAAATTTAGACTGAATAAAGAGACTGGTGTTTGTTCAGTAACTGTTCATCCAATCACACCAAAGCAGGAAAAAATTCAGTTAAATACTGCACAAAATAATGATTACCACAGAATAAATGTCTTTACACTTATTGGCATTTTTTTAAAGGAAAGATGAAGGCAGGAATGAAGGCAAGTAGACAAGCAGGCAAGAAGAGAGAAGAAAAAATATTTTTATTTCTATTTAGTTGTTTAACCTGGTTTTCCACCCAAGCCTTTGGACATCATCCTGGACTCTTGTAATACAGGTGAACTGTGCTCAGCTGGAGGCAGAAGACCTAATTGTTACATGACCAGGGTGCTCCCTGTTTGCTTTTCAAGGAGAATAACGTCAATCAGCTGAACATTTTTTGTCCATTGCTCATGACAGGTGTAGAGAAGTGATTTATTAATATGAGTGAAATTTAATAACATAGCTTTGTGAAGTACCTCATCCCTTTGTTGATTATATCTAATTATTTGAATTACTGATAGTATGACATGGTTCTGAAACTGTGATTCCAATATTAGACTGTGGGCCTCAGGTGTAACGAGGCCATTTGGGTAACTTCCTTGTTCCGGTTTCCTTTCCTCTCCAATGTGTCATTGTAGTGACACACAAAGGGCTGTTTTGTAGATTTAATGAGATAATATACAGATATAACAGGCATGTAGAAACACAATAAATGACATGTCTTATTATATTTATGTTTATGTTGTTAGAAAGTTCTTTCTCAAAGCAAGTCAAAAAACTTCCATGGTATCCAAAATTTTGTTCCTTGTTCAGCCTTCGGTAAGAGCTTATATTCCAGGATGCTAAGGACATTCCAACAAATTATATCTCCCACCCCCCTAATCAAATCTATCTCCCTTCTGGTCTAACAGTAGTCTCTTTAATTTAATTTGATAATTAAAGTCATTTTTTTATGATATGATTTCTCCCATTAAAGGCAATTGTACCTCAGAGACTTAATACATTAAGTGTTCATAAGTCATGGACATCTCAATGTTAGTTCATATAATGATTATCTATTAACAATAGATTCCAGGAAAAGAACAGGAAAAGAAAAGAGATATAATCATAGTTTGGAACATTAATCGCAAAAGTTGTTCATTTAACTAGATGGAGTTCACCATGCATGTTCAGGCCAAACCCCTGGTTTCTAACCAACTGCAATTTTGAGGTTGGAGGCATTAAGACAAGAGGTAGTTGGGCTTCACTCTTGAATATTATGTTCTGAATTGTTTTTAAACTGTGTCCCCACTCAAATTCAATCATCGTAAGAATTTGCATGATCATACTTTTCTCCTCTTCCTCTGTTGTCATTTTCAGAGCACAAGTAAGGGACAAGCTGGAATTTGGAATTGTCAGGCCAAGCAATTTGATTTTTATTGGGAAATCTTTGATATTTTATTCTGTTTATCAATCCCACACTGTAATTAGAAACAAGACTGTTTCTTCCACCTTCCCCTGAAGCCTCCATGTGTAATTGCCATGCTTGACCATTTGTGCTTCAGCTGCCCAAGGTACTGAGTGTGTGCCATGGTTTGCTGATCATATTTAAAAAACTATATTCTTTTTAGAGTTCCATTCTTTAAGTGTTTCTTATGTCCATTGCTTTTGAGTAGAGCCATAGACAAGTATGATTTTCATTATGTCCCAGTATCTCCTACTGTTATCTTTTTGTATCTTAACTGGAGACAGAAGGACTTCTTTTACATGTAGAAGGAAAGCTTTAACAGAGAAGTGGTTTTCTACCTTGCCTTTAGTCCATTTTTGTCTGATGAGAGAAAAGTTGTAAATTAGAATTTAAATTCCTTTGAAAGATTATTAAAGCTCAATCAATTCTTGCACTTTCTCATTTAAAACAAGTCACAGAAGTGACTTTCACATTCAATGCTATTTTCCAAAACATAGAAAGAAACTTTAGGAAATAAAATGGTCATGTGTTTTATGATGTAAGCATGTGAGACTTCGTTGATATTTTTAATGAGATCGCAGTTAGGTAAATGTGTCCACATTATGATTTAGCAAAGCAAAGCCTATGATTTATTTTAAATTATTTTTATTGATATAATATTGTATTATAAAATGTAATTTTGGGATGTGTATCATAAATAAATGTCTATACATACTACATAATTTTATCATTAAATGTTCAATTCCATCCTTCACCATGATTGACTCCTTTCATCTAATTTACATATCCCTCTTCCCCCTTCCCTCTGGTAACCACTAATGTGGTATTATTATTTAAAAGTTTATTTTTGCTTATTTAATTTATTCATTTGTTTGATTCTTCTTTATTTAGAACCATGAGTGAAATCATGCAATGCCTGTCCTTTTCCAAGCTGCCTGACTTATTTTTCTGGGCTTAATACATTCTGAGTCCAGCCATGTTGTTGCAGATGGCAGGATTTCATCATTTTTTGTTTATAATTGTAGGGAAGTGATAGGGAAGGAGCGGTACTTAAGTGTATAAAAGGTTGATATGGAAAAACAATGTGTAGGATAATTGTTATGAAAAAGGAATCATTTTATAAAATTGCTGTAAGGAATAATTATTATAAAAAAGTCATAATTTCTAAAAGACTACTAAAGCAATAATAAAGGCCTTCATAGAGAAGCTGTTCCTTGAATTAAGCTTTAAAAAATGTTCGATGAGTGGGAAACAGTTCAGGAATTGACTGTGGCCATAGAGTGAGGACTCAATGTGTGTTTTCACAAAACTGAAAGTAATCTGTGTGACTGAAGAGTGAATTTTTACACAAGAAGTGCTTTGAGCATCTTGTTGACAAGTTTGATCTTTATTTTTCATAAATGTATAGTTATGAAAGGGTTTAAGAGATGAAAATGATCAAATTTGTGCTTTGGCAACATTATTCTGACAAAGGTGGTCATTCCTACTGGCAAAGAAATATACCAGAAGATTGTAGTAGAGATGGGTTAACTATTTACCAAATCCATTACCTTTTCCTCCAAGTACACAACTAGATTGGATAGTCTTACCTCTTGTAAGTAAAGTCATATGATAGGGCCTGGCTAAAGAAAGTGGGCTTAGGAGTTAACTGGTGGCCGGGGTGTGGACCCAGCTTCTTGACAACAAAAAATAAATAAATAAATAAAAGTACTTTCACTTCCTCTTTGGTCTTAAAATTGCATCTTTCTCCTTTCCCTTTCTCTGTCTCTAAAAAAAATTATGGACAGATATGAAGTATGTCACTTCTAGGTATGACACGTAACCCTCATTATCATATAATACTGCATTTTATCTTTAGGATGTGTACTTGAAGATGGTAGAGCCATAGGTGAAAGTTGTTTGACTTTCTGGAACACTATTTAGAAGAATACCATCCATGGATTTAGAATACATATTTTGTGAGTGAAAAAAATTTCTGTGGTGTAAAGCCACTGATGTTTTGAAGTAAATCTGTTACAATAGATTCTTTCAATGAAACAGAAATTATGACTATGAATTGGTGAGAGATGACAAGATCCTGAAATAGTGCAATGATTATTGGGGTGGGAATAAATGTGCTTTTCAATAAGATGTTTAGGAAATAGAAGTAGAAATCAATATTAACTAAATTACTATGAAATAAATGGGAAAACGAAGAATTGCTTTTAACCTTTCAGTTTGGGTCACTATAAAAATAGTAACGGTAATGTAGGATTCATAGGATGATAGTAAGGTATTTAAAAAAACAGTTACCAGTTTGAAACTACTGCTTTCAGGGGCAATAGTTTGAAAGATTATTTATACCTCAAAGATTTTTTTTTATCCGTTGTCATACCTTATTGTGGGTAGAGTATACTTCCCTACTCTATTGCTTCTAGGCTTGTCTTCGCTATTTTCTTAGACCAATAAAAATAAAAGCAGGAGTTTCAGTTTGATAGCTCCAACTGGAGACCTTAAGAGAGAGTTCGCTTCCACTACACATCATTTTTCCTGCTCTCCTAGTTTCTGCTTTGAGGACATATAACCTGGGATTTATTTCTTTAGCCATTTCATTGTGGTTTAAACCTCAACACTCTCGAGAGCAGAGCCACATGGCTACCTCTTAGATACCATAAATTAGAGCTGCTTCTGCTGGTAAGTCATGTGAGCTATGCAGTGCCATTGTAGGAAAAATGGACCTATCTGGATCAGAATGCTGCAGTAGACAGTAGGGAGTTGGGAATAATATTCTGGAGTGGGATAAACTATAGTTAAAGATTTTGACTTGTGGTAATTAAAGCCATAAGATGAAGGTCATTCGGGTAAATAATAGACCAGAAGTTCAAGAATGAAAGGAACCCCAAGAGCAGTAACAATTAAGGTGTAGTCTGGGCAGAAGAAGTACAGATGATGAGAATGAGAGTGAATAGTTAGAAGCATAAAGAAAGAACAAGAGAAGGAAACGTAATGAAAATGAAGGGATAGCAGTACTTTAAGGGAGGTGTTACGAGCAATGATAAATCTCACAAAAATGCTGAAAATTATTCTTTAAAAATAGCAATCCGAAGACAGTGCTAAAAATCACCCTTCATTATAAGATTTCCAGTCAGCTTAATACATTTGTATTCTTAATTCATGTTTATTCAATTAATGCTTATCAAGTAAATGCCATTTTTGACTCACTATACAAAATTAAAACAACAAAATCTTTGACATTTATTCAGCATTACGTAAAGTCAACCTATGTGAATCAAAACACTATTGTGTGTTTTAAAAACACTATCTTACTTTTAATTGTATCAAATAATGGTTTGTTAAAGTTATGTGGCAGAAATGGATCTCAGAATTTTTAAGGACAATTTAATGCTTAAGGGAGAGAATACATAGTTTGGCTTTTACTTAAATGCAAAATAGATCTAAACTGATTGACTTCACCCTCTTAGACAAATATTTAAGAAGTCATCTTAAAATGTCAATGAATATGGTTGAATATATATATATATATACTTAATTACTGAAATTAAAAAGCAATAGAACAAGATCTTTCAGAAGACTAAGAACTGAAATATTATATATACATTGTATTTAATTGACTGTCTTTTCAGAAAATTCACAAACTTTCAGAGACTCACAAGCTTTTGTGAACTGTATCATAGAAAAAATATATTTTCCTTAAATAAAATCTTTAGGAAGACTAATGGTTTCCATAGGAAATTTCTAGGATGGTAAAATTCTGAATACTTGCTTAGCAATTTGCTACCTAAAAGCTCGTGCAATGGGGAATTTTTGTCATGTAGACAAGCTCTAAGATAGTGGAAAAAAAATCATAAAAATCCAAAATCCTGAGGGATTCTACAGTTACTTGCCTATAAAAGATTAATGTTCTTGTTTCACTTTTAAGAATCACAAACTGGACATCTTTGATACTACATGATGATTATGATTTATGTAAGAAAGAATTTGAGAGCCTGATCACAGATATTTACTTAAAGAAAGTCTTCTGTCATAAAAATGTTGACCATGTTTCCTTGCAACAAAAACGGGACATTGGGATGGCAAAAACAGGACAGGGTTACAGGCTGGTGACTAAGGAGAGCAGAGGAGGTGGAGCAATTCTATCAGGAGCAGAGCAGCCGGGCCAGCAACAAATAAGTACTATGGGATGCCAACCAGCAGCTGCATAATAATGTGTTTTACAGCAAAACTTCATTCAAATGGCCAGGACTGGTGCAAGGAATATTATCA
Organism: Solenodon paradoxus; assembly: GCA_004363575.1. Classification (NCBI taxonomy): domain Eukaryota; kingdom Metazoa; phylum Chordata; class Mammalia; order Eulipotyphla; family Solenodontidae; genus Solenodon; species Solenodon paradoxus. Next base: position 217,869 of record RJWH01001240.1, on the reverse strand, counting down.
ACAGGCAAAAACCAAATTTGAAACCCCTAGAAGTCCCTCTGTAAATATACTGCTTAAAACACACGTTGCTTTAACCATTTCAGTGTGAGAAATGCCCAACAACCCCACAATGCCAGAGATAATCCTTTCAGTGCCAGAAATAACCTCCATGGTACTTAGCTGAAGCTGGACCACACTGTGGTAGTCTTCTGCCTTTGAAGATACAGGTACAATTGGGGTGGTGGGGGGTTCTCTTCCTGAATGGCTCCTGTTTTCTCATGGGTTGGGAATATCCACAGCTACCACAGACCACTGCAGTCACACTGATAAGGACCATCTTTAATGCAGAGAAAACAGGGCAGCCACTTTTGGGCCTTCTCAACAGGCTGGGCCCAGGGTCACTCAACAGCCCCTTTTACCTAGTGTTAAATTCTTTAAAAATGAGAGAAAATTATTAATTTATATGATAATGACAGTATAGTCAGGAAATATGAAAAAACAGTACTGTCCCATTTTAAATGGTACATATGGTCAGCATAGTCATAAAATGCAAATATATAGGTGTTCAGTTAAAAAATTAGGTAAACATATCTCCTCTTTGAGAATGTACTTTTAATTTTTGATTAACCAATAAACTCCATGCTTTTATCTCATTAAGAAGACTTTTATAATGCTTTTCATGCCTGTAGTCAGTCAATACTCGACTTAGATTCTTGACTTAGAAATTTTTTTTTCTTCTGAAGTATGATTTCTCATTTGAACCAATTTTCCTAGTAATTATTTGTGCTAATGTTGCCATGCCTAAGTGTAGCTACCTTCAGAGCCTAAAAGCAGACCTAAACCCTGATGGTGATGTGTCTCCTAGGTAAAACGAATGGGACTGGAGGACCACATGAGGCTCTGTCCTGGCATATGTAGCATGTGATAAATATCAGTTGAAATAAATGACCCTAAATGTCCATGGGCAGGGATCCCACTCTGAAATTATTTATTTTTTGAAGCATGACTGCTTCTGTAGCTTTTTTCCAAGTCTTGCACTGTTGTGTGAAAATTTTTCCATTTTTTTCTATCCTGTTCTGGATTAATAAACATTGGCAAATCCTACACATTCTCTATATTATGATTTGTTACTTATAAATATATCTTATTCATTTTATAATTGCAAATTTAAAACAAGTAAATTAAATCTACTCAATAAGAGCACTAGACTTAAAATCAGGAGAATAGATTCTCGTCTCAAGTGTGTCATTCTCCAATAGCAATTTATTTAATCTAAAAATATCATGTGATCTCATATTATAGATAATGCATTTTGTGAGTTTTAGCACATTAAGCTGACAACTATCATTGTGGATATTATGTATTGGTGCTTTAAGATTAATATTATGATTTAAAAAAGATTATGAAGGCTTCTAAAGCTAGTGTGTAAAAGAAGCCTTCTGCAGGAGCATGCCCTGGTGACTCAGGTAGCTGAGATGCCTGCGTGACCAACATGTAAAGTCAGAAACCTCGCTGGCAACCCAGAGTTGGTGTAAAAACCAAAGTAACTGAATAAATGGAGATGTTTCCTCCTCTCCGTTTCTTCCTGTCTTGCAAAAACCCCTTGTATCAAAGAAACACCTGTCTTACTTTAAAATTAAAACTGAAATGAGAATAAAGTTCTTATAGATTAACTCAGGGCTAGTTGTCTTTTTTCAACTGCATAGTCTCCATAAAAGTACGTCTTCCCTGTAATTATTTTTGACTAATTCATATTTTCAGTGTGAACTGGAGTACTGGATAGAGTATCATGAGATTTTGTTTCTATTTCTGACACTGTAAATAACTTGGTATTCACTGGGGACAAAGCATTTAACCTCTTTTTAGCTTAGTTTTACCAATGTAAGTTGATATAAAATGGCTTCTGGGAAAGAATGTTACTTTTATACAGAAAAACAGCATTTGAAAAATTATGAATAAGAAAAAAATACACTCCCTCATAAGTGAATGGCTAGGTAGCACAAATTTCATACACTATAATAGTGTGTAAAAATATTCATCTAGTATAGCAAGGGTCAATATTAATAATTATTTTCCCTTTCTCTATAAATGAAATTAAGAGAGTAATTCTTCGAATTCTTTTAGGGATGTTTTAAAACGAATGAACAATTAGAAAGACCAAACTCCTTGGGGAATAGTGAGAATCACATGAGAACACTGCTCAACAGTGCCTGGTCAGATGAAAATTAAGGATGGAGGCTAAGTCAATCTCTTGAACATGTTCTTATTGCTCTTGCTTTTGATGTTTTTTCCTTGCTTATTCCCTTGTATTCAGTTATCCTCAAGACAAGATTACACTGTTGAAGGAAAACAAAATTAGACTTCCTGGGAGACTAGAACTTAATACATCTGTTTTGGTACTTCCCATTAATATTGACCACCTTGGATTTTATAATTGTTAATTCACTTTTTAAAAAGGAGAGACTGTTTATGGTCTCCACAGTTAAAATTGCTAGCTGATGTCTAAATAATTCACATTACCTGTCATTTCCTATTTCCAACTGCTCAGTAAATATTGTTATTGTCAAGCCTTAGCTTGTTAGAAATAACCTGGGAGAGTTACAAAAGTGCATTTTTCAGAGTAGAGATAGGCTCTGTGCTTTATTTCTTCCCCTAACCATTTTTAGTTACCAAACTCTCTGGAAACTAAAGTAGCCAAGTGTTACATCAGAAATGAAAAAAATTCTAAAATTAGATCTTGGTCTCCAGAGGATTTAATATTGTTAGTATCTATTTACCACTAGGTAGTCATCTCAACTTTAGAACTTTGTATTTTAAAAACCAGTAAAAAGAATTAGTTTTTTTCTGAGAAGCAAAAGTGTTAACACTAACCCCACTGTTAATATGAAAAGAGAGGTAAAGGAAGCAAAAGGAAATTACTAGAAAGGAGGCATGAAGGACTAAAATGAAATCTAAGAACTTAGCAATTAAATGAAAGAATTCATTCCTTTGAAGCTTTTCTTAAGTTACATTGTCTATCCTAAATGCTTATTCTTTCTTCTATAGCATAACAGAATTTGCAGTCTTTGAATCATAATAGTTTTATTTAATAAGTATCAAAATTAATTGCAGTCACCTCACTATAAGTATCAGGAACCCTGTTCTAGAGTTTCTGATTAATCTGGAAAAGACATTAAGAACTTTTTTTTAACTACTGAAGAATCATGAAATTTTCTTTCCTGAGTTGAATCACATATACTTCTATTTAAAGTGTTTCTACATGCATAGGGATTGTCCTGGCTCACCCACCCCTTACTATCTTGAACCTCTCCCCCATCCAGTTTTAATAACCCCCCACCCACCATGTCTGGTGATATACCAGTTGGTCCTGATTTCAACTCTAAAATTATTGAATCTATACACAGACTCATATGTATGGATATGTTCCCCTACATGTAGGTGAGGGTAGACCAATAGAAGTCATTTTATTTACCTAGTTATTTAACCTGAGAGAAACTTAATAATAATAGTGAAATATTTCTGAAGGGTTGACTAGAATACTGTTGCATTTTGAAATATCAAATTAACTTTGTCTTTTCAAATGAGCTAAAAACCTCAGGATATTTTCTTTTCCCTAGTAATTCTAAGGCACTTATACTTAATTCACACATGTATTTCTAAAATGAAATTTATCTCCTAAATAAATATTGTCAAATGATCAAAACAATTAGAATGAATAGAAGACTTGTTTCAAGTTGATGCAATAAAGCATTTCTTAGAAAAGGGATCTTGGAAGAAAATAGAAGAGGCAAAAATTAAAATGCTTTTAGGTAAATGTGAATTATGCTATATCTGTATATTCTAAGTCTCAAGAGTATGTGAAAAAAATGTGTAATATGTTTTGTTTCTTCCAAATATGTAGTCAGAACCCCATTTTTAGGAAAAATATAACAGAGAACATGATGACTTCAGCTACTTCTAGAAATTCAAGTTTGTACCATTTCAAACTGAAAATTGAAAATAAGACAATAGAATAAATTTTCCTGTCTAGGAGTTAAGTTGTTATTTAGTTGTACATTAAGTCAGTTCTGTTTACTTAGAATTCTGGTAGTAAGTTCTTCATTGAATAGTGGTATAAATCACGTCATAGTGGTCTAAAATAATTAAATGGAATTATGTCATTTTAAAGTCCTTCTTTCAGGATGGATATTTTGGTATAAGTACAAACTCTGCACCTCTTCAAAGATCTGATGCAGACTCTTTTATTAGACCAAAAAAATGAGACTGACAAAAAATGATGGTAGTGGTGGTACAGATTGTGGGTTTATTTAAATATTTTATGTCTCCATGATTTCATAGTGGGAATAATAATAAAACCTACTTTTTTCAAAGGAATGGTGAAGACAGAAATAAAGGTGAGTAGATGGGCAGGAAGACAGAGGAAGAAAAATTACTTTATTTTATTCAATTGTTCATCATTGGTTGTTTCCCCCAGTCTTGGGTCTTAAACTGGGGACCTTGGAATGTATGTGGATTGCACTGACTGGAGGCTACAGACCTAACCATTACTCCATCAGAGCACACCACAACCTGCATTTTACGATAGCTTTGAGACTTAAATAAGTTGATTCCAAATGCATCAGATGCAATAAGCATACAGTGAATTATTTTGATTAATATTATATTTGCTAATATTCAAATATGAGTACCTACTTTGCAGCGAGCAGTGATATTATAAATATTACCTTGTGTGTTCTCAGTAGTCCTATATCATAAATTATAGTTCATATACAATGTATAATATAATTTGCATGCCAAATAATTCTGCAGGTTAGAATTTCAAATGCAGGCAAATGTCTCTGGGAAATTTATACAATATGATAGATATGGAGGTAGTATTTATCATATCTAGAGTAAAAGGGTTCTTAGTTTGAGCGAAGAATTTATTTAAGAAAAAATTCTTGTGGATAAAGAGAATGTGAGATATATACAAATGTATATTAATATATGCATAGAATATACATAGATCATATGCATATATATTTATTGCATATAAATATGTGTATCTTAAGTGAATTTGCATGTAATATACTGCACATATACCTATGAAATATATAGAACATGTATGCATGTGTTCTGAAGTGTGTACTGGATTATTATTCAATCTTAATGAGGAAGGAAATTTTGGTGTTTGTGACAACATGGATGATTTTGAGGGCATTATGCATGTCAGACTGAAAGAGATGCTATATGGTTTTATTTATATGTGGAATCAAGAAAAAGGAAATAAACAAGTAAAACCCATAGAACCAGACTGTAGAGAAATAGTTGCCAAGAGCTGGGGGATGGGAAAAATAGGAAGAGGTTAGTGAAAGTGTACAAACTTTTAATTATTAGATGGATAATCTCTGAAGAACTAATGTATATTATGATGGCTATCATTAATAGCATTGTATTGTTCAGTTGAAATTTACAAAGAGTAGAAATTAGATATCATCTCACCACAAAAACGTAAGTATATGAGTTGATTCATGTGTTGAGTGGGGAAATCATTTCACAATGGATACATATATCAAATTGTATTGTAGACCTTAAATATCTTAGCATTTTGTCAGTTATACCTTGCTGAAAAAAGAAAAATGAAAAAGCACTATTAAAGAGAAATTCAGAGTTTTATAGTTGTTATACATGTGTCATATATGAAAAAAATATGTGCAAGCATTTGTCAACAGTGATTATATTTTTTAGACAATGATCTTCTATATTCATTTATTTAGTTTCAGAATGATACCACTTTTAAACATATTTAAGAATGCAAAATAATTCTTTATATTCTTTATGGTAAATACATTTGTAAAAAAAGTTTAAGAACATACTTGGGAGGTGTGACAGTGAATATTTTTAAGAACAATAATTTTTATTCCTTTGTGTTATACTCACTTTATGAGATTGAATTGCATCTCTGTCTATATATCACACTACCCTCACCACCAGAGTTAGTGTCCTTTACCACTTCCTTATCCCATCTTTCCCTCTCCCCTGAACAGTAGTCCTGTTATTTTGGTTGGGATATGTGTGTTTCCTTTCATTATATTCCACATATGAGTGAAACCATCCTCTGTTTTTCTTTTCCTTTCTGACTTATTTCATTTAACAAGATCACTCCAGGTGCATCTAAATCTTTGCAAAGGACACAATTTCATCTTTTTTTTCAACAGTGGCATAGAATTCCATTGAACACATCTAATAGAACTTCTTTATACATTCATCTTTTGAGGGGCTTTTAGGTTGTTTCCATGTCTTGGCTCTTGTGAACTGTGCTGCTGTGAACATAGAAGTGCGGATTTTTTTTCTGATTTGAGATTTTGTATCCTCTGGGTATATTCCCAAGAGTGGAATTGCGGGATCAAATGGTATAATCTCTTTTCTTGTTTGAGGTATCTCCATACAGTTTTCCAAAGAGGTTGCACCTATTTAGGTTCTTTTTTCTCCATATCTGCCTCCAACACCTGCTATTTCCAGTCATTTTGATAAAAGTCATTCTCACTGGTGTGAGGTGGTATTTCTTTGTAGTTTTAATTTGCATTTCTCTGATCATGAGTGATGTAGGACATTTTTTTCAAGTGTCTGTAGCCATCTGTGTGTATTTTTTAAACGTGTCAATTTCATAATGCCCATTTTTTGAATGGGTCATTTATTTTTCATTGTTGAGATAATGAATTTTTATGTATTTTGGAGAGTAAGCTCTTATCTGATGTATGGTGTGTTAACATCGTCTCCAATTCCATGGGTTGTCTTTTTGTTTTAGTGGTGGTTCCTTTTGGTGTGTAGAAGTTTTTCAGTTTGATGTAGTACTGATTGTTCAGTTTTGCTTTGATTACTTTTGCAGTTGTTTTTCCTCCCACAAAGACTTGAGGATGAGGTTATGGAATTTTTTCCCACAATTTCTTCTAAGTATTTTATGGTTTCAGGTCTAATGCCCAGGTTTTTTATCCATTGAGCTAGCTTTTGTGCATAGTACTGAGTAACCTAATTTATTTGCATATGTTTTTCCAGTTTTCCCGACACCTTTATTGAATGGACTTTCCTTCCTTCACTGTATGCTTTTGACAAGCTTGTCATAGATTAACTCTCCCTATAGGTGTGGTTTTATTTCTGGACTTTTACTTTGATTCTACTGATCAATGCATCTGTTTTGGTTCTAGTACCATACGATTTTCATGATAATTACTCTGAAGCATAGTTTAAAGTCAGAAAGTGTGATCCTTTTGATGTTCTTTTTTCCTCTTAGGAGAGCTTTGGCTATTAGTGGCTTTTTGTGGTTCTATACACACTTTAGAATTTTGTGGTCTATTTATTTGTAAAAAGTTCCTAGGGATTTTATGGAAATTGATCAAACCTATGTATTGCTTTGGGTAGGATGGCCATTTCTACTATGTTGATTTTTCCAGTCACGAACATGGAATGTTTTCTCTTTGTGTCTTCTTCAATTTCTTTTGTTAAGGTCTTATAGAATTCATGGTAGAAGTCTTTCGCCTCCTTGGTTATGTTTATTCCCAGGTACTTGATCTTTTTTGGTGCTATTGTGAATGGGATTTCTTTCTTAATTTCTTTTTCCTCTACTTCAATGTTTGCATTTGGGATTGTTACTGATTTCTGTATGTTGATTTTATATCCTGCCACTTTTCTGTGTTCATTTATTGTATTTAGCTGTTTTTTTTCATGAAGTCTTTAGAATTTTCTAGATATACTACAAATAGTAATAGTTTTATTTCCTCTTTTCAAATTGAGTTTCTTCAGTGTCATTTTAATGGTCTTATTGCTCTGGTCAAAACTTCCAGAACTAAGTTGAATATTAGTAGCAAAATTGGGCAGCCTTGTCTTATTCCAAAACTTTTGGGAAAAAGCTTTCAGTTTTTCACCACTGATGATGATGTTGGCATTGGGTTTGCCATGTATTGCTTTTGTTATGTTGAGGTATGTGCCTTCTATTCCCATTTTGAGGAGAGTTTTAAATCATGAGTGGTTGTTGGATCTTTTCAAATGCTTTTTTGGTATCTATTGAGATGATCATGTGGTTTCTGATTGGCTCTTTGTTGATGTGGTATATAACATTGACTGAATTGCATATGCATGCATCCCTGGAATAGATGCCACTTTATTGTGGTGTATAATTTGTTTCGATTTGTTGAATTTTATTTCCTAGGATTCTGTTGAGACATTTTGTCTCTATATTCTTCAGCGATATTGGTGTACAGTTTTCTTTTTTGGTGCTGTCTTTGTCCAGTTTTGGAATTAGGGTAATATTGGCCTGGGAGAATGTATTTGGGAGTTTTACCTCCTCTAACTTTGTGGAAGACTAAGGAGGATGGGGATTAGCTCTTCTTAGATTGTTTGATAGAATTCTCTAGTTAAGTCATTTGGGACTGGGCTCTTGTTTTGGGGGAGTTTTTTTTATTATTGCTTTAATTTCTGCATTTGTGATTCATCTGTTTATATGATCTGTGTCCTCTTGGGTCAGTTTTGGAAGGTTGTAGGATTGTAGAAACCATTTCTTCATTATTAAAAAAACATTAGCATGTGTGTTCCTAACAGTCTCTGAAGATCTTTTGTATTTCTGTGATGTCAGTTATAACCTCACCTTTTTCATTTCTGAATTTCGTTATTAGGGTTTTCTCTCTTTTTCTTAGTGATTCTAGCTAGGCCAATTTTGCTTATTTCTCAGAGAAAGGATTCATTGATAATTTGGATGGTATTTTTGTTTTTGATTTCATTTATATCTATTCTGATATTTATTATTTCCTTTATTATGATTTTTTGGTTTTGATTGTTTTTCCCTTTTTAGTTCCCTCACGAGAGTGGTTAGGCATTTGATTTGGGCTCTTTCTTGTGTTCTGATATATGATTTTGAGATTATAAACTACTTTCTTCTCAGAACTACTTTTGCTGCATCCCATATGTTCTCGTAGCTCATCCCCAAACTTTCATTTATTTTTAAATGAGTCTTAATTTCTTCTTTAATGTTATCAATAATCCACAAGTTGTTCAGGATCATGTTGTTCAATATCCACATCTTTGTGGTTCTTCTAGTTTTGTTCTTTTGGTTCATTTCAAATTTCATACTCTTATAGTTAGAGAAGATGCTTCCTATAATTTCAATCTTGCCAAATTTGCTAGAATTGTTTAGTGTCCCAAAATGTGGTCTATTCTTGAGACTGTTCCATGTATACTTTATAAAATTATATATTCTTTTTTCTTGGGGGTAGAACACCACACACACACACACACACACACACACACACACACACATATATATATCTAGCTATCCTACATATAGCTATATCTATCTATATATAAGCGTATATATATATATATATATATATATATATATATATAATGTTAGGTTCAAATGATTTACTGTTTCAAATAGGGCCCTAATTTCTTTATCGATTTTTGTCTGGACAATCTTTCTATTGTTGTAAGTGGAGTCTTGACATTCCCTGCTATTATTGTTTTTATTATCTTGTTACAGTCAGCTACTTGGTTTATATATTAATATTATCCTGTACTGGGTAAATATATGTTAATGATGGTTATTTATTATTGATAGATTGCCTCTTTGATTATCATGTAGTGTCCATCCTTGCCTTGTAAAATCATTTTTAGTTGAAGTCTGTCTTGTTTGATATTAGTATTTCAAGTCCTGATTTCCGTTAATCACGGTTGCTTTGATATATTCTTCTGTTGCTCTTGACTTTCAACCTATGGTTACCTATGGATCTGATATGCATTTCTTGTAGACATTGTATTGATGGGTCCTGGTTTTTGATCTAAAAGACATTCTGTATATTTTGATTAATGAGTTTAGTCCATTCACATTTTGGGTGATGCCTGAAATGTAGTTCTTTATTATTGTCATTTGAAACTTTGCTTTCTTTTGTTTTTCTCTACTCATTGTTTCATTTCCTGTTATTATTATTTTTTTAATTTGCTTTATTCTTTGGATAGCTTTCACTGTCTATTCTATCAGTTTTGTCTACTTTCTGGCTATGTATCTTTTTAGAATTAGGTTTTGTGGCTGTCCTATGTATTGTTCTAACTGTACTGTTGGATGTTCTGAATGTTTGTCTTTTATGAGCTGATCCCATTTGTATTTATATATTTGTGCAGGATACTTGTTTTTCTTTCCCTTTAATGTTTTTATGTTCTGTTCTGTTAGCCTCATCTTTGTTTCTGATTTTGTTTTCTTGATTTTTATCATTCTTAATTCTTGGTTATTTACTTTTGTTTTCTCTGTTGTAAGGCCCCTTTCAATATTTCCTGAATGGCATGCTTGGTGACTGAAATATCCATTAAATTTTGTTTGTAATTTAGACCTTTATCATGTTTGAACGATAATTTTATAGGGTAGAGTATACAGGCTGGCAGGAAGAGAGAGGAGGAGGGAGCTATTTATTTTACGTAGTTGTTTGTCATTGGTTGTTTCCCCAGGCTCCTGGTCTTGAACCAGGGACCTTGGGATATATATGGACTTGTGGAATCTCCTTCCAAGGAGATGGAGTCACAGTATTTGGTAGACTTGGTATGGTGAATGAGCCAGGTAACCAGCCTAAGAGAAGGGTTCACTGAATTTTGGAGTTTACGTTGTATTCTACTGTACTCATTTTAAATTAGGTTTCTTATTGATTTTAGTTTCTGAGGACATCAGCTTTCAGCAAAGTGAAGATTTGGACACAAGTAGCATTTTACAAAGGGTTATACTATTATTTAAGCTTATTGTACATCAAAGTGAATTGGCCCATTTATTAACTAGGTATGAACTAGGCAGCAGAATAGGGGTCTGTAGTAGCAACTGTCAAGGTTCAGAGTCCTATAGACTCTGATTGAAAAATAACAGGCTCCACCAATATGATGCTTAGAATAAACTCATATCAAATCCAAAGACAAACACAGGTTGAAATTCAAAGGCTATGAAAATATATATCAAAGCAACATCAGTGAAAGGGATTCAGGAACTGAAATATTAATTGCCAACAAGATGAACTTGTACCTAGAAAGAGTGACATGAGGCAAGAATGGACACTATACTATGGTCAAGGAGATATTTCATCCAGACAGAAAGTCAAGAAAGAAATAATAGGCTTAATTGAAACAATAGATGATATGGACCTAACAGACATATACAAATGCTCAACAAAAGACAAATATACATTATTTTCAAGTATAGACCATATCTTGGAACACGAAGCAAGTTTCATTAAATTTAGGTGGATTAAAACTATAGAAAGTTCTTTTATGATCACAAGGGGGCAAAAATAGAATGACGCAGAAGAACAAAACTGCAAGAACCACCTAGATGTGGAAAGTGAAAAGCATTATTTTGAACAATTTATGGATTATCAATGAAATTAAATCTTATCTATAAATAAATGAAGTTGAAGATATGAGCTACTAGAACATGTAGAGCATAGCAATAGTAGTTCTGTACACACGAGGGAACTAGAAACAGAAGAACATTCAAAATAAAAAGGAACCAAAGGAAGGAAATAGTAAGAATCAGAGCAGCTATAAATGAAATCAAAACCAAAAAGACCATCCAAAAATCAATAAATCTAAAAGCTGGTACTTAAAATAAAATTGAGAAACCCTTAACTACAAAGAAAACAGAGAGAAAATCTTAATAACGAACTTTAGAAATGCATGAGTTAAGATTGCAACTGACATTACAGAAATACAAAACATCATGAGAGACTATTATGAGCCACTACAGATCAACAAATTCATCAATCATGAAGAAGTGGATAGATTTCTCGAATTCTATCACCTCCCAAAACTGAACCAGGAAAACAAAGACAACTTGAACAGACCAATCACAAGCACAGAAATTAAAGCAGTAATTGACAATCTTCCCCAAAACAAGAACCCAGGTCCAGATGGCTTCACTAATAAATTCCACTAAACATTTAAAGAAGAAGTAATCCCCATTCTCAAAGTTTTCCACAAATTTGAACATGAGGGGACACTCCCCAATGTAGTCTACAAGGCTGATCCCCAAACTAGACAAAAACAGCACCAAAAAAAGGAAATTATAAGCCAATATCATTTATGACTATAGGTGTAAAAATCTTCACCAAAATCCTGGCAAACCAAATTCAACAGTCATTAAAAATAATACACCATGATTTAATGGGATTTATTCCACAGATTTAAGGATAATTCAACATATGCAATCCAATTAATGTAATGTACCACATTAAAAAAAGGAAATCAAAAGCAACATGTTCGTATCAATAAATGTAGAAAATTCATTAGGTAAGATTCAATACCCAACTGTGACACAATACCTTGCCAAAATAGGAGGAGATGGAACAGATTTTAACATAATAGGAGCAATATATGACAAACTCAGGCAACATAATATTCATTGGTTAAAATCTGAATGTCTTTTTTTCTAAAATCTGGAATGAGATAATGCTGATCACTCTCACCACTGCTATTCAACATAGTTCTGGAAGCCTTGTCCAGAGCAATAAGAGAAGATAAACACATAAAAGGAATCCAATTTTGGAAAGAAAAAAAAAATCATTATTTGCGGAGGATGTAATATATTATACCTAGAAACCCTAAGGACACACATACAAAGAAAATGCTGGAGACAAATGAGTATAGCAAGTGGCAGACATAAAATCAACTCTCAAATATCACTAGCATTTTTATTTACAAATAATGAAGTAGAGGAAAAAGAAATTAAGAAAAATGTCCCATTCTCAAAGGCACCCAAAACAATTATATGCTTAGGAATAATCTTAAGAAAGGAGGTTAAAGAGCTCTACAATGAAAACTATAAGACTTTGACAAAAGAAGTAGAAGAAACCACAAAGAGATGGAAGACTATTCCATCATCATGGATTGGAAGAATCAACTTAATTAAAATGGCCATTCTACCCAAAACAATATATATATTTAATTCTCATCAAAATTCCAGAGACATTTTTTCAGCGAACAGTGTTTAATTTTGTATGGAACCACAAAAGACTTTGAATAACCAAAGTATCCTGAAAATACAAAAATTCAAAAGGGCAGATAAATCACACTTCCTGACTCCAAACACTACTACAAAGTGATCATCATCAAAATAGTATGGTACTGTAACCAAAACAAACACACAGATCAGTAAAATCAAAATGAGAGCCCAGAAATAAAGTCACACCTCTACGAACAGTTAATCTTCAACAAAGGAACATATGGTGAGGGAAGGAAGGTCTATTCAACAAATAGTGTTGGGAAAAAATGAATAGACATTTGTAAAAAAAAAATGAAATTAGGTTATTCACTAGCATCATATGCAAAAGTTTATTCAAAATGGATCAAAGACCTGGACATAAGATCCCAAACCATAAAATACATAGAAGAGAATATAGGGAATATGTTCCTTGGTTTCAACCCCAAAGAGCTCTTTGGGGAAGAAATACCTACAGCAAGATGAACCCAAATAAAACAATATTTGTGAGTACATCAAACTAAAAATCTTCTGTACAACACAAGAAACCACCACTAAAACAAGAGGCCGAATTGTGGAAGATATTCACACAACATAGATAAGTGAAAGCTTAATCTCCAAAATACATAGAGTTCATACGTCTCAACCACATAAAGTAAATAACCAACTCAAAAAATGAACAGAACTGAATAGACACCTATCTAAGAAGATACACAACCTACAAACACTTGAAAAAATGTTCTACATCACTCATCATCAGAGAAATGCAAATAAAAATCATAATGAGATACCAACTCACACAAGTGAGAATGGCTTATATCAGAAAGTCTAGAAACAACAGGCATTGAATAGGATGCGGAAACACTACACTGCTGGTGCAAATGCAAATATGTGCAACATTTCTGGAAAACGGCACGAAGATTTCTCAGAAAAATAAGGGTGGACCTATCATTTAATGCAGCAACCCCACTTATATATCCCGAGAACACAGAATCTCTAATCAGGAAAAATATCTGCACCCCTATGTTCATAGCAACACAGTTCACAATGGCTAAGACAGGAAAACAACCTAAATACCCATCAACAGATGACTGGATAAAGAAGCTGTGGTGTATATACTTTATGGAATTCTATGCAGCTAACTAAAAAAGACAGAATTGTGCTCATTGCAACAGTTTGGATTAACTGGAGGAATTATGTTAAGCGAAATAAGTCAGAAAGGAAAAGAGAAATACAGGATTATTTTACTCATATTTGCAATATAATGAAATGAAGCAAACAGATAAACCCCAACAAAATTAAAGGACACAAGATAATGAATGCCAAGAAGGTAAGGGGGGGAGGGAAGAAGAGAAGGAACAAGGTCACTAAAAATCTGGTGGTGAGTGTGCTGTATAATGCTTAGACGGAGAAGCAATTTCATTATCTTGAAATGGGCATATCTTCATAAGCAAAAGAAATAAAATTATTTAAAAAAATAAATTGTTGATATAGTGACCAGTTTTCCTCTCTTTAGTAATCATATGTAGATCTGAATTTCATTTAAAATGAAAATTATGAGTAAAAAACATTAGCTAGTAATAATGATTTCCATAACTTTAACATTAATCTTATTTTCAATAGCACAATGATACATTTTTTTCACCAAGAAAAGACATTTGGTATAAAGGAATAAGAATCAAAGTGAAAAGAAGAAAGAAGTACCATAAATAAAATTGATAAAGATAAAAAATAGCCATTATGATAAATTTTAGTTATTTTTTTTAACCAATTGCTTTCTGTTTCTCATATCACAGTCCTGAAGTTTATCCCTATGTTTATTTACCCAAGTGAAATTAAGTAAGAAGTAAGACTCTTTAGTGACCCATAGTAACTTATTAGATATTTGGCATTCTCAATCTATCTTTATTTTTCCTCTCTGGTGTGTGCAGTGCACGTGAGTTTGTGGGTGTAAAGGCCGAGAATGAGTCAATTTTAATTTCTCCTTTTAGACCTGTGGTAAGCTCACATTCCCAAAATTATCCTTTATTGCCAAATTCCACTAATAAAGACAAAATTGACTAATCATTTATAGGCTTTATTGCCTTTAATATCTAAGACCAACTCTGATTCAGACACAAGGAGAATCTCTAGTTGAACCTTCTGAGACTCTCAAATTATTCAAGTTGCTAATGATATGATTGTTGGATACTTGTAATTGCGAGCTTATTTTATTTTTAATATATTTTTTCCTAGATCTTTCTTCTTTGCCTGTTGCTTAGCCTTAGTTTAGTAGCCCTCCTACTGCATTTGGTCATATCATTTTGAGCACCAGACCTTGTGCACAGGTCATATATCTACGAGGTCTAGTAGCATTCTTGATATGAGCCTCCTCTATCTGACTCTCTTCCAGTCCTTCATCTCTAAAATTGGCAACTTTATCCAGCCAGTAGTTCAAGCTAAAAATGTCCTTCTTTTCTTTTCTTCATATTTAAGGGGTCCATTCATCTAGTTTGGCTGGGATAGTTCAATTTATGTTTGTTTCCTGGCATAAATATTAGGAATCCTCATTCATTTTCAAAGTGTTCTGACTTGAGTAAAATATTTTATATTCAGCCACTTCCAATTCTATGACATATTCTGTACATTTAAAATCTTATTGGTGCTACTTTAAAAATATATTCAATATCCATTCACTTTTCCCCATTATCAACACGCTATCATGGTCCGTTTTATTTTCTCTCTTATTGGAACACTTTCCAGCTTGTCTTCCTGCATCATTCCTGCTTTTCTATAATCTAACTCTTCACCCGGAGAAGGCTTATGTCACTCCCTTGTTACGGCATTACAATAACTTCCCAACTGGGAATAAACATGGCAATTTTGTCATGCCCTCGAATATCAGAAGTGATCCTGCCTATGTTTATGTCCCCATAATTATGAATTGACTTTTTGTTTCTTCAGCTGTGTCCTAGCTGTAGGAGACTTCTTGCTGTCTCACAAACCCATTATACTTATCTCCCAGCTTTGCAGTTAATCTTTTCTCTGCCTAGACCTCTGTTTCCCTAATCTTTGCATGAGTAAAGCCTTGACTTCATTCAAGGTATTTCTCCACTCAGAAGTCAACTCATCTAATAGACTTTCCACACTTCTTTTATTAGCTGTGTTGTTTAAATGCAGGAAACAAAAGTAACTGTAGTTATTCAAAAATAAATTTCATTAAAAATCAGAAGCTTACAACATCAATAGAAGCAAAAGAAATTGAGGATTCACACAGCACCCCTGGTTTTGGGTAAAGCCGCAGTAGAGGTCAGGAAATGACTGCTGCCTTGCCTAACAAACATACCCGCAAGGTAGTTACAAAACAGTGGACACTCTGCCCAGCAGTGCACGTGTTTCTGTCTGCTGAAGTCTGCCAGTCACTTACTGCTAGCACAGAAAAATGACCTCTAGTTCCCTAAAACATCTACCTTTCATAAAGGGCATCTCATGAATAGAACCTGAACCACACCTAACAAGCATGTTGAAAAGGAGTCTGGGAAATGTATTCTTTATTCTTCCAATCTAGAATAATTGGAGAATAGAAAGTCTGGAAGAAGCTACAAAGTGTCAGGTGACTATGTGTCACATACTCCCTTGGGCACTGTCACTCTTCTTGACTCTGCTTTTTTTTCCAAAGCACTTACAATTTTCTAAAATATTTCTCTTTTTGCTGTCATCTATCTTTTCTAATAGAATCTAAAGTCCAAGACAAGGACTAGAAAGATGCATGCTGGGTCAGAGCATAGCACTTGAGCAATACGTGCTGAAGCTATAAAAGCATCGGTCAAAATATATCTGCATAGTCACAATTAAAGTGGTGTGAAAATAAAGAGTATGATCGTGTTGCATAGGAAGTATAATTAGAATGTGATAACATTGGATAAGAAAAGGGAAAGTCGTTGAAAGTTAAGTTATGAAGAAACAATTTTAGGAGAAATTCCATTTCTCAACAATATTTTAGGAAAAATTAAGGCCATGAATTAACTGCAGTATTCCAATTACATCTGGAAATTATGTTTACTTTTCTTAGAGAAGAAAAGCCTATCTGATAGCAGTAACTTTCCATGGGATAGTAGTAACTTTCCATTACTTTTTCCACCTCTCTCTATTCTCCATGGGAGATTGACCTGAATGATAGATTGTAAACACTATGTATTAGGACTTAGCCTTTCTTCTTACTCACTGGACCTCTCCTGGCAGGAGAAATGTCAGAAGTTGACCAGACCAAACTCTGTCCTCACTGGGAGTAGTCAGCCATTGCCTAGTTATTCTGATTATGGCAACTGAATTCATGTGTAAAGGATTATTTTGACCTGATGGATGAAATTATGTTCTTCAATAATAAAGATTATTTTTTTGTACTTAGTTGTCTCCTGTGTCGATTATAGTAGTTTTCAGACTTAGATACACCTTGGAATCACCCGAGAGCTTGCAATGATGCTTGGATCATGTCCACAAATGTTGATCTAATTGGTCTGTGGTGTGGGTTTGAAAATTGGGATGTTTTAAAATCTCCCAGGAATTCTAATTGTCAGCCAAGGCTGCATACCACTGCTTTATGGAGAAGAGTGCTAATTAGTATTTTCAAAACCCAATGCAGCTTACTGAAATTGGCTCCTGTTTATTGCTTTTATGATGTTATGGGTTATTGAGAGTTGAAAGAGACAGGGAAGGATTCTCCTCTAGGGAGTATGGGGAGCATTCAGGGTGAAAGGATAAAGGTCTGTTGTGTTAAGATATCTAGTTTGCAATACTTTGTTATGGCAGCCCTACGAAAATAATTCATGTTTTTTGAAAGTGCTTTTTCAAAACATGTTTCAGACTAGCACTTGTGCAGAGATCTCATAGTTCCGAATATGGTCTTGAAACAGGTTGTTGGATGTTGCTAAGCATTTCCTTAGCCAGAACCCTCTTGTCATTCTACACTTCTTTAAGATGGCTCTTCTGAATTATTTGTCTGATAGTTCATAAGTCTATTTTCTTTAGGGTCAGTTTCCATTTTTGTTAGTTTCCTTTAGTTTTTCATGTTTACCTGATGTTTTAGG
This sequence comes from Solenodon paradoxus, assembly GCA_004363575.1. Classification (NCBI taxonomy): domain Eukaryota; kingdom Metazoa; phylum Chordata; class Mammalia; order Eulipotyphla; family Solenodontidae; genus Solenodon; species Solenodon paradoxus. Next base: position 199,845 of record RJWH01001240.1, on the reverse strand, counting down.
ATCTTTGATCTCTTATATTGACTTCTGCACATTTGAGCTTGTGGGATTCTCTTCCAGACTTTATGGGTTTGCTTTGGTGGAGACAATTCTTCACCCATCAGCTCAGTTGGGGTCTCTAGATGCCTCTGTTGGTTACATCCTTGAACAGGAGCTATTGTTATCAGGGTCTGGTTTTGGGGAGGCCACTGCTATAGACCTGAGTTGGAGGGGAGGGGACTGAGTACTGCTGTCTGGGAAAATTTGAATAGGACTATTAGCTTGGTTCCTTGCCCAAGCTAAGCTCTAGGGTGGGCTCTACCGTTGTCTGGCTTCTCTGGTCAGGATTACTAGAAGATTGGAACTGGGAACTATACTCAGCAAGAAGTGGGGTTACGGATTAGCTTCTCTGCCTTGGTGGGGAAACAGGGTGAGCTCCAAGGCCTGCATGATTCATTGTTTGGAGACCCAGTTCAGGTAAGACTGTGTACTGAATTCCCTGGCCAGATGGTGCTATTGGTATTTTTCTGAAGATGGGGAAGACTATGGGCTCTGCTATCTGTTTTAGTGCCACTACTCTCAGGACTGTTGAATGAGCTACACAGATTCCTATGTGTCCTGGTGGAGCAGGGTGGGTTTTGGGTTAGATTTCCTGTCTAGGCACAGCAGGAGAAACAGCTCCAAGGTTGCTAAGGCTCTTTGTGGTCTTCACTCAAGCCAATTTGCTCCCCGATTTCCCTGGTTGAGCAGTGCCATGGAGTTGCTTTGTCACTGATCAGTTCTGCTTGTCATACCTTCTGCTCCAGTATTAACGGGCTATGCAGCTTTCCAGTGTTCAAACCAGGCTTTCTGGCCAGGCAGTGAACTTAGCAGTGGCGAAAGCCACACCTTAGTGTTCCCATCTTGATGGCGTACACTAGATTCTGGGGTCAAAATGGCTCAATTATTTGAGGATTCAAATCAGGCAGACTTGCCCCTATCAAGTTGTATGGTTCGACTGTATCTTGGTTCTGCTTATAGAGCAAAGCTGCTAGTTGGAGCTACTACTTGGGCGCTTCAGGTACTTGGTCAACCAAGATCCAAGTGCTTGTTGCTTCAAGTCCCTTTCCACTACTCTATCACTACCAGATCCCCAGCAGTCAGATGCAATATGTCACCCAAGACATGACCCACAGCCCTGAGCAATATGAATGTGCACCTTCGGTTCTCTTTTCTCGGTGGAGGAACTGTTGACTCCGGGACAGCTCTCCAGGTGTGCTCTGCCCACGTGGGTGGAGGAGTGGAGCAGTACAGTTATCATGCAGTCAATCCTCTTACCCTTCCAATGAGGTCTGTCTGGGTCTATGTGGTGCAGGGGTTGCTTCAGCCTCTTCCCCTACCTCCACCCTGTGTTCTAGGATTTCTTCTCTCCTGTCTTGTTTATGAACAGATGCTAGTGGTTCTTGTGAGAAGAAAAAAGTAAGAAATGACCAGTATTGTTGCTTTAGTGACACTGCATCCCCTTTTATCATACTAGATTCTGCTTCAGTTATTTATATGTTCCTCTCACTACTTACCAGGTATATGTAACAGAAGTGTTCATATGACCCAATGACAATTTTCTCATAGATTAGGCTATGACATATGGCATATAATTAGACATAGAAAGATGATTTCAGTTTATTGAACTATTTCTTAATTTGAAATGATTAATTTCAAGGAAGTGGATCAATTACATTAAGATGGACAGAGGCTGACCCTTATAAAAAATTGTATCTGTGTTGAACCCAAGGTATGAGAAAACATATTAAGATTAAGCACTGGAAGATGTACAAGAAGAGGTGAAACAGACACACTAGTTGAGAGAGCATTTATAGGTATTCCTAGAAATAATATTATGTAGGGATAGAAAGAGAGAGAGAGAGAGAGAGAAAGGAGAGAGAGAAGTAGGACAGAGGAGAATGAGGTGAGGGGGGAAGAGTATAAAAATGCCTCTAATAGAAAGAGGTGAGGGGGGAAGAGTATAAAAGTATAAGATTATAAAAATGCCTCCAATCTGAAGTGTGACTCCATGATTTTAGTTCTAATTGTAACTTTAAAAATGATTTTTATTATTTATTTTCTTTGCAATACTCTATAGTTTTTAGGATATTGAATTCATATCTCAGTCTGTGCATTTCATACCACACCCACAACCAGCTTTCTAGTGCCATTTACCACCATTTTGTTCCCTCTTTCCTTCCTTGTTTCTTTCTCCATGCACCCCCTTGGTAGCCATAGTCTTCATCTTATAAATTTTGTTGAAATTTTTCTATTTGTTGGTTTTATTTCTTTATGGTATACATGAGTAAAACCATTGTGTACTTCTCTTTTTATTTGACTTGTTATTTAACATAATTGTCTCCAGTTCCATTCAGATTGTTGCAAAAGACATAGTTGCATCTTTTTCAGCTGCAAGTATATACCACAGCCTTATTTTCTAGTCATCTGTTGATGGATAATTAGGTTGTTTCCATTTCTGAGTGTTGTGAACTGCACTATTATGGACATAATAGGGATACATTTTTTCTAACTAGTGCTTTTATATGTAATTTTGATAGTTTAAAAAAATATAAGTGTCCATTTTAAACCAAAGATTCAAATTAGAAAACTATACGATGAGTGGTAAGTCATTTACTTAAATGTGATCTACTACTCATATTTTTGTATATGAATTCAGCTTTTGTATATTCCATATGTAGGTGATATCATACAGTACTTGTCTTCTTTGTTGGATTTATCTCACTTAATATAATGCCTTTACAGCCCATCCCTGTTTTCAAAAATATAGCAGGATTTTATTTTATTTTTTAAGAGTAATATTCTATATTAGGTGGTATACTTAAACCACATCTTTTTTGTATATCTTTTTTGAAAAGTATCTGTTCATTTCCTCTGCCCATATTTTTAAATGCTATTGATTTTTATGAGATATATTCATATGTGTGTATATACGTATATATGATATCAACCTTTTATTATATATACGATTTCAATAGATTTCTCATTCTGAAGAACTTCTAGTAGTATACTGAATAGAAGCAGTGAGAATGGTCACATTTGTTGTGTTTCTGATCTCTGAGGAAAATCTTTTGACCTATTATTTGCTCATACTCACTGAGTGTGATGTGGGCTTCTGATATGTGTTTAGGAATAGGCCTTTGTTATGTTGGGGTACGTTACTTCTAGCCCAAATTGTTGAGTGTTGTTATCACGAAGTGCTGTTTTTTTCCAAATGTGTTTTCTCCCTCAACTGATATGATCATGTGATTTAGATCTTTCATTTTATTAATGTGGTATATCACAATTACTGATTTGATACCTATACTGAACCATAATAAATTTTACTTGACTATCATGGTTAAGTATGATTCTTTGAATGTACAGTTGAATATAATTTGTTAATACTGTGCTGAGAATTTTTGCATTTATGTTGATCAGAAATAGTGACCTGTCATTTCCTTTTCTTGTAGTGTCATTTCCTGGTTTTGAGTAAGACTGACCTCCTAAAATGAGTTTCAAGTCTTCCCTCCTCTTGAAGTTTCTGGAAGAGTTTGAGGAGGATTGTGGTTAATTCTTCTTTAAATACTTAGTAGACTTCAACCATAAAACTATCTGATCTTAAGCTTTTATTTTTGGGAGCATTTGATTTACTGACTTAATATTGTTAGTTGTTATTGGTCTCTTCATATTTTTATTTCTTCGCAGTTCATTCTTGATAGGTTGTACATTTCTAAGAATTTATTCCTTATCTCTGAGTGATTTTTAAAACACTGTTACCGGGATAAGAGTTGGACCCAAAACACTATAAGCCCACAGCGGTGATTTGAGGTCAGTCAGCTTATTACCTAATGCGTAGGTGGAGCTCCTTTTGGGTCCTTCAACATAAAATGTTGCGTATTGTAGCCTCCACAAATATACTTTTGTCCATGGATGGATGTTAATTACTTTTGTTGGTAGTGAAGCTGGGAAGTTATTGGGCCACCATGGTCTGACATCACCTACTGAAGCTATATTAATATTATATGCTCCTTATACTCTTTAAAGAAAGCTTTGATCAAGTTTGGCTTTTAGTCCATCTGGATATTGCCATTATTCAATAGATACTTTTTTGATATTTCTAAATGTATTTCAGTTTCTTAATTCTTTTCAGGGGAGCCCAGTCGGAGAAAGAAGAATAGCTCTGAGATTGGAGATTAAGGAGTCCTGCTCATGTCACAGTGTTCTCAGAATTCTCTTTTCCACAATTAGGCAAAATCTGAAACAATATAGTGAGCATGTCATCAAATAACTATATTATTTTATACTTACTATACTATTTGAAATTCAGGAATCAGTAGGGAAATGCATTCTTGTTTCTCAGCACAGAAGAAATAGAAGCAATGACTACCTTTAGATAGCAATTAATATATTTCAGATATTATTCTAAGAGCTTTATCTATGATACATCCATCATATAAATCCTATGATGTAGGTTTAATTACTCTCCCCAGCTTTACATATGATGAAGTTAAATTACAAGCCCAAGGTTGCATGCATGATTTGTGATGGATATCTGGCTTCAGATCTCATACTCTTAGTAACTACTCTATATTGTTCTCAACTAGCATGTCTTTTCAAGAAGAAAGGGAACAGTTGAGTATAGTCATTTATTTGCCAAAGTGAATTCTGATTGAATCAATAATAAGTTTGAAGTAAATTTTCATATTCCATGTAAAGTTTCACGGCAGAACTAAGCCTAAGTAACATTGAGAAAGCTTAGAAATGCTTAGTTTTTATTTTCGCAATTTTATGAGATCTTACTTTCTCATCATTCTGGAACATGGCTGACAGGAATCTATCCATTATGTGCTTCTAGGCCTTGAATTGGTAAGCTATCCTTCACCAGCCAATGTCACCTATTACCTGTTTCTGTAAGTAAAATTTTACTAGAACACAGTTAAACTTGGTCATTTACTTATTGCCCATGCTCATTTTGACACTGCAATGTCAGAGGTGAGTAGTGTAAGAGAGATCAAATGACTTACAAAATCTAAAACATCTGAATATAGAAAAACTTTTGATGAACCTTGTTCTAGTTTAATATATTCTCTTCAAGAATTATTTCAGACTTTCATTTCCCTAGCTGTACAATTCACTGAATATAAGTTTCATTGCACTGGATTTTTGTTGTCTCCCTTTCCGTGAGAAAGCTAGCTCTATAAACCTAATTTATGTGAAGATTTTGAAGATTGATGCAGATTGTTAAGTATCCCTCTCAGGTGGCATTTTCACTCTAACAGAAAAATTCTGAAGAGAAATGTAGAACAAAGAAATCACTATCTCATTTCATAACTTTGGAGTCCACAGAAAATTGGAAAAGAATTTTCTATTGTTTTTTAATTATATTACCTATTCCACTTCTGATCTTATTTACTATGCATCCACTCTGGGGTGACATTTCTCTCTAGACTTAGGACCATTGAATGAGTTTTTTTCTTGACTCATTGATTAAAACATGATTGTTGGAGGTCTTTAATTGACAGCAGTCACACAATGAAAAATGGCATGGCCTTTATCTCTATGACCAACTGTATAGATGTCACTAAACGGCTATATATTCATTACAGAAGAAAGAGATTATGGAAAAGTTTTATTTAATTTATACGTATTATATATCATATATACAAATATATGTGCGTATACACACACATATTCACATCTATGTCTACAGGATCAGAGGATGGATATACTTGGCATAAAGAACAGGCTTTTGCTATAATGACAGCTGGCTTGTAGTTATACATGTTTATATAGTTTTCTAAGATTTAAAAAGCACTTTTCAACCCTTTCCATATCTTTGAAAATTTGCATTTATATTCCCCCTTCCAAGTGTGATAACAGACTCAGATTAAAGGCTCATAAGTCATAGAGGTAGAACAAATCTGTATTTTTTGGTACTGGATATCATGCTCTCCCAAGTGTCCATGCTATTTTTCCTGGGAAAAATGTAGATAAACATGATGGAGAGAAGTTAAGAGACTCTGCAGGGATAGAGCTAGGGCAAAGAAAAGCAATTTTCTCCCTTCAGAAAAAGGCAATTATTTTCACAGTGAGGAAAAGAAAATAAAAAGAATTCTTCAGAAATTTGCACTTTTTGTATCTGTTCTCCTCACTAAGTATTTATTGAGAGTCTATTTTGTGCCCAGCGTTATTCTAGGATCTGGAGATACAATGAACAAAAGATCTCTCTCCTTATTGAGTGTGTCTTTAGAGGAAATGGACAATAAAAATGATAACCAAGATAGATAACTTATTGATTAGTAAGTACCAAAGAGGAAAAAAAAAAACAGAGGAAGGGATAAAAAGTGTCAGACTAGCAGGTTGAAAATATAGAAAGAGTGGTCAGGAAAGATTTCACTGAAAAAGCAAGCTGAAATTTAACCCAATGTACAGGTAATATTTGTGTACCATAAACATTTGTCTAACATAATTTTTTTTTAATTTACTCTTGGGAGATGTCAAGTACCATTCTATTCCTACTGAAAGTAAGTCAACAGATTTATTAATAAATATTCTAATTAATTATGTCTACTAGTTAACTTTCTAATGGCTTTCTAATAAATTACAGCAGCAAGGGATAAACTCATTTAAGTCTGACACAATATATCGCAGTTCATCAATGTCCCACATTGACATATTTTTTTTTTAATTTTCTGCTTAAGGAGTCATAGTTTTTACGTAGCACTGCTTAAATCTGCAGCTACAGGTACCATTAGAATATTAACTTGGATAAAACGAATCACTGTTTTGCACAATGATCCATGTAATGCTAGAAATATAGACATGCTAGAAATGTAAAAGTTAAGTTTATGCCTTCTGCTATATTAGAAAATGAGATAGAAAACAGTTAACACTCCATTTTGCTTCCCACAATCAGTAAGAACTCATATTTGGTTTCCCAGGTAATCATATAGGATACAGCTAAGAAGTATTTTTCAGCTTATCTTGGATATAATGAATTACTCTATCATTTTACACAATGTTTTTTGTAATGCTATAAAGATGGACTTGCTAGAAATACAAAAGTTAAGTTTATTACCTTCTGCTATACTGGTAAATCAGATAGATTGCAGTTAAGACTCCATTTTTCTTCTGACAATCATAGTTAGCTTCTGGGGTATTCAGGTAATTTATGGTTAAGAAATGTTTGCTTTCCTCTTTTGGGCTTTTGATAAAATAACAATAACAACTGTTGACATTTAAGGGAGCTCACTAATGAAATGATAGTATTGTTTTCTAGTACCTAAATTCTAAAACAAAATACACCAAAACAAAAACAAAAACAAAAACAAAACAGCTTCATTACAAGGAAAAGTTAGAGAATATAGCCTAGACTTATATGTGAATGGATGGTTTTGCTAATGCGCTTTCCTATAATTAAATGAATCCCATCAAACTATAGTACTATCTGCTCTGATAAACTTACCATATGACAGAACAAATAAAAGAACAACTTAGGAGAAATGGGCCAGATTAGGGGCCACAAATATTGATTACAGGGTAAATGGTATCTCTAACTGAGGGTTGTGATAACAAATTTCCCAGACTGAGTCGAACATCCCCTTATATTCTTCTGGGGAAGTATAAAATTTGAGGTGAAGAGTATCAGGGAGAAGAGGATAGAGTGTTACTTTAATATAATTCCTTCAATGTGGAAACAACAGTTTAGGGAGGGTTAGAGTTTCTCTCTAAAGGTTTCCTATGATCTAGTGACATTTTCTTATATTACCTTTAGCGGAGAGATTGAAAAAGACTTATTACTCCTTACTTCTAAAATTAATTCAGTGTTATATTTAGTTTAATTCATTAAATTAAAAAAAAAAAGTAGACTTTGAAAGCAATTTGGCATAAAAATGGATATATTAAAATTACCTAGCAAGAATTAGCTGACTGCTCAAAATGTGCCTAACACTGTAGTGTACTAGTTTCTAAGGATATAATAGAATCAGACAAACTTAACCTCAACAAATGTATAAATAGGCAGATCAGACAATAATAATTAGCATAAAATAATAGTAATACAGCACAGAATATTATTTGTTGAGTGTGACAAACTAAACATATTACAGGAATAGAACTCAGCACAGTATATTCTGTCCTGGAGGGCAAGAGACCAAGATTTCTGCTTCAATAAAATATGGAAAATTCTCAGCAAATCTTATCTCTTTAGGTTTTCATTTCCTGTTTTATAAACAAAGGATTCAACTAGAACATTGACTAAATTAAAATTTCAAATTTTCTAATATAATAACTACCAAAAAAGCTTTGACTTTTTAAGTTGTTTTCCGTATCAGTAACTGCAAGGAGACAAAGGAAAATATAAATTGTTAGAAAGGTAATAATGAAATATGCAAATTAAGTAAAATAACCAAGTAGTTGAAGAGGAAAACCAATCATAAATATTTCAAAGGATGGGGAGGAAGAGTCTTGTTGTCTCTGTCTTTTTGTTTATGAAGGGAAATGAATCTGTTACTGAAGAAAGTTACCCAGGACTTTTCTAGAGGGTAATTTCATATAATCTAGGTTTGGAGTAGAATCTAATAAGAGTATCTTCCTGGGCTCTGCGTGCAGTGTTGCTGCTTCTCTCAGATTAAAGAGTTTTGACCATGTGCACCTTAATAGGGAGTGGTAGGACAGAAAGAGACTTTGTTCTCACTTTCTCTGTTTTCTCTAGGGCAGCTATATGTTTTACGGACTGAAGAATAGGAATTAGGTTTTCTCTTTTAAGAAGGACTTATAATTTTCAATGTATAGATCTTTTACTTCCTCTGTTTGGTATATGACCAGGTATTCATTCATTTAACCTGTATTTTAAATGGTGTGATTTTTGTGATTTTTTTTTTTTAGAGTGCTGTTTGTGTGTAAAAATGCCACAGATTTCTGTGCATTGTATTCATTGATGAGTTCTAGAAGTTTTCTGATAGAGTTTTTGGGTTTTTCAATATCTGTAATCATGTCATCAACAAATAACAAGAGTTTTACTTCCTTCTTTCCAGTTTGGATTCCTTTTATTTCCTCTTCTTATCTAATTGGTCTGACTAAGACCTCCAATACAATATTAAATAGCAATGGTGAGAGTGACCAATCTTGCCTTGTTCCTGATCTAAGAGGAAATGATATCAATTTTTTGCCATTGACTATGATGTTGGCTGTGGGGTTTTCATATATGACCATTATTATGTTGAAATAAGCTTCTATTACCATTTTATGGAGAGTTTTTATCATAAATGGGTGTTAGATCTTGTCAAAAGCTTTCTCTGCATCTATTGATATGATCATGTGGTTTTTCTCTTTGCTCTTGTTGATACGGTGTATGACATTAATAGATTCATGTATGTTGAACAACCCTTGCACTTGGTCATGATGGATGATATTTTTGATGTATTGTTGAATTCAGTTTGCTAATATTTTGTTGAGAATTTTTACATCTATGTTCATTAGAGATATTGGCCTGTAATTTTCTTTCTTGGTGATATTTCTGTCAGCTTTTGGCACCAGTGTAATTTTAGCCTCATAAAAAGTATTTGGGAGAGTCCCTTTTTCTTCAATATTTTGGAAGAGTTTGAGAAGAATAGGTGTTAATTCTTCTCTGATGGTTTGGTAGAACTCATTAGAAGCCATTTGGTTCTGGGCTTTTATTTTGGGGGAGGCCCTTGATTACTTCTTCAATTTCTTTGCCTGTGATTGCTATGTTCAAGTTATCCAATTCTTCTGGGTTCAGTCTTAGTAGACTATACTTTTCCAGAAATCTTTACATGTCCTTAAGGTTGTCCATTTTGGTGATACAGAGCTGTTCATAGTAGTTCTTTATGATGTTTTGAATTTTTATGGTATCTGTTGTAACTTCTCCCCTTTTATTTATGAATCTAGTTATGAGCATTTTCTCCCTTTTTTTCTTGGTGAGTCTAGCCAATGGCTTGTCAATTTTGTTTATTTTATCAAAGAACCAACTTTTTGATTTCATTGATCTCCTGGATTGTCTTTTTGCTTTCTATTTTGTTTATTTCTGCTTGAATTTTGGTTATTTCCTTTGTTTTGCTGATTTTTGGTTTCACTTGTTCTTCTTTCTCTACTTGTTTTAGATGTAAAGTTGTTTATTTGTGATTTTTCTTGTTTCTTGAGATAGGCCTGGATTGAGATGTAATTTCCTCCTAGTCCTGCTTTTACTGCATCCCATAGATTCTGGTAGCTGCTGTCCTCATTCCTATTTGTCTGTAATTTTCAAGTTCCTCTTTGATTTCCTCTTTTACCTGAGTCCTTCAGGAGCATGTTGTTGAGTTTTCAATTGGTTTGGTGTCTTCCAGCTTTCTTTTAGTGGTTGATTTCTAGTTTTAGGCCATTGTGGTCAGAGAAGAAACTTTGTATGACTTCAATCTTTGCAGATTTGTTGAAAGATATTTTGTGTCCCGGCATATGATCTGTCCTTGAGAATGCTCCATGAGTGCTTGAGAAGAAAGTGAAATCTGTAGTTGTTGGGTGAAGTGATCGGTAAATGTCTATTAGACCTATCTCTTCCATATGGTCATTTAAAGTGGCTGTTTCCCCGTTAATTTTCTGCCTGATTGATATGTCCATTGTTGTAAGGGGGGCTGTTGAAGTCCCCCATTCATATTGTGTTGCTGTCACTGTTTCTCTTCAAGTCTAATAATGCTTGATATATTTTGATGCTCCTTCATTTGGTGCATAGATGTTAATGAGTGTTACGTCCTTCTGTTTTTAGTGTCCATCTCTGTCTTTTGTTATGGTTTTTAGATGGAAATCTGTTTTATCTGATATGGGTATAGATTTTCCTGCTCTTCTGGCATTTGGCTATAGGATTGTCTTCCAGTCATTGACTTTGAGTCTTGCTTCATTCTTCAAATTGGGGAAGTTCTCATCTAATATTTCTTCAAATATGGTTTCTGCCCCCTTTTCTCTCTCTTCCTCTGGTAACCCTATGATACAAATCTTCCTTTTGATGTTATCCCAGAGGTCTTGAATTCTGTCTTTTATCTCCTTGCTGATTTGCTTGATTGAGTTCCTCTGTCCTATCTTCCAGATCGCTAATTCTATTGGAAGTTTCATCCACTCTATTGTTGAGCCCTTCTATTGAGTTCTTTGATTCAGTCATCATGTCTCTTACCTGTTTGATGTCTTGTATTAATTCTTATTTTTGTTTCCTGACATTCTCATTTACTTCCTTTACTGATTTCTGGATTCCCACGGGTATGTTAATCACTGTTACCCTAAATTCCTCTTCAGGTAATTTACATTTGTCTGCTGTATTCAGATTTTCCCCTAGGTTTTTGATTAGATCCATTATTTCACGTATATTTCTCTGTGCCTTTGCTCTATTAAGCATTTCTGTTAATATTTCTGTAGATTTGTTTTCCCTAGCATTGCATAGGTTTGACTTGCCTAGGATATTTATATCTAGTGATACATTTGAAATTGTTTTGTATACTCTGCTCAAGTATCCCCTAATTTTGCCAAAGACTGGAGTAAAGTTTGGTTATACACAAAAGAATTCCAGTGGAGATTTCAGAGAAGAAATAGGCATTGAAGTTCACCAAGAGCAAAGGCAGATGGAGAATAGAAAGGGGTTTCAGGTTTTGAGCTGGTAAACAGATGAAACCATTCAGTAATAACTGGAATTGAAATAAGGACATAAAGGAGACAAATAGAATAAAACACCTTCTCCCAAAAACTTTGGGTATTATTGGGACAGTAAAGAACCTCCCAAGGTACTTGGAATGAATTGCTATTAAAAAGAAAAACAAAACAAGACAAAAACAGGAGGTAGAAGAATTTGAGGACATTTGATTATCACTTTTCCTTTACTGCTTGCTGCATATAGACTGTCTTATTCATGGTATTCAGAGATCATTTTTGATATTTAATGTTTATTAGACTTAGCTAAGCAAACAGAATGTACATTATTGTCAGAAGACTGTATTTGCATAAATGAAATATGTTCAAAATGACATCTTTACTTTTGGTAATGATTTTCTCTTCAAGTTACATACATTTTATTTTGTATCCTGTGGCTCATCATACATTGATAATATTAGCTCACAGGTTAGGATATGTGTTTTATAGTTTTAAAAAATGTGTAGTTTTTGTGTGAATGCTGGTTAGTGGGTACATGTTCTTCAGCAAGAAGGAGGTTAAGCTAGCCCACTGAACTAGAAAATGAATTTCTTTTCTTTTCCACTTAATGGACGAATGTCAACCTAAATCCAGGGATTTGTAACATGGCTAAAAAAAAAACCTGTGTGTTGCTCATGCATTACTCATGATAGATTCTGGGATTTCTGTCCCTGGCATTGTTGTCAGAAGAAAATGAAAGTCATCGATCAAAATGAACATTAACTTTTTATATTTACACAGTTGACTGATCCCTTTTCAATTTTTAAGAATTTTGTTATTGAGCAGTATATCTAACGTGAGCTTCCCTCAAAAAATATTCCTCAGGGCACTATTTATTTTATGGATGTATTTGGTGACCACATTCACAGATGTGGCTTGTATATTTTCTTCAGAGTCATCTCAAATGGCTTTGTTGTCAGAAATGCCATGTAAATGGAGTGCTTTATATGTAGTAAGCATTATGTTTGGTTAGTTTAAAATTATTCTTGCTTAATAGCACATTTAATATATATCAGCATTGTGGTAAGTTTCTATCTAACTTACCTTTAAAGACACCTATCAACACCAATTTTATTTTCTTGTTTTCAGACCTAAATATGAAACTAACTTTTTATAAATTTTCATTTATAAAGCAACATTGATTAATTTAGTCTTAAAATACCTATATGGATTGTACATATAATCTCTCCATGCAATTTTGAGTAACTGCATAATTGTTGAATGTCTTCAAAGCTATGCAGACAGTGGGGAGAAAAACAAAAACAGGAGAACTGGAGTCATAAAATCACTTTGCTATTGGTATGAATTCATAAGAAAGTTGTCACGTGGTTTTTATTTTTTAAGAACATTTGGCATAAATTTTATTTCCTCATTTTTCCTGTATTTTGGTGTATAAGTAAAATGGCGTAGTGAAAAGTATATGGACATTGAAGTTTAAGATTTGGTTTTTATCTTAGACCTCCATGATTTTCCATAGATTACCTTAGTCATTTTTTCAATACTTTGAACTTTAGTTTCCTCCTCTGAAAAATGGAGCTAATATTAGTCAGATTATATACGTGTGAGAACTATATAATATTATGAACAGAAAAGGGTCTAACACAATATAGGCACTTGATAGTTGTCATTCTTGGCATGATTCCTCATCCCAGTATTTCTAAATCTCAACTCTATCCTCATCCTGGCTTCAGTTTGGTAATTCGATTCTTCTTCTTGTTGCATATTTTACCCATGTGTCCCAATATCCCTTTGGGTTCAAAGCTTAGAGTGTAGGGAGGAGTTTACTCTTTACCATGTACTATATGTCCCTTACTACAATGTCTGATATGTATGCAATTGATAATAAACCATAAATATGTGCTTATTTAATGAATCTACTCAATAAGATTTCAATTTTTTCTCAAACTCATTGATTGAAGCTTCTGCATCTTTCAAATGAAGCTTTGAAAAATGTGGATATTAAATACTTAGAAATAGGATATATTAATGCTTAATTATGCAATCAATTTACTAGGCTAAGGAAAGTTGGAGACTGAGTTTTATCATTTAGTCTGCTAAATTGGCAATCCTTTATATTTGCTAATAAAGCTGCTATTTAAACTGGAAGTTTTCATGAGACACATTAGGGAAATTCTAGAATATTGAGATATATTGTCTAATTTTGCCTGCTGAAGTGCTTTGAGAAAGATAAACTTTATCCAAGCTCTAACTTTCCACCTTAAAATGGATAGGGGAATGCAAAGCCAGTTTATAGGTTTAATTAAGTGAATCTTGTTTTAGTATGTACTTAACCATCAGAGACCATACAGTTTCAGACAATAATTTGTCTCTTATTTTATACTCTCTCTGGGTAATTTTACCTATACATTAACACTAATGAACAACTGTATTTCTATAAATTTATATTTTTAACCCCATCTCATTCTACTAGCTCTAAATCTATTTAATAAATATCCTATTAGCATCCTATTACTTTAATTTCCAATGATTCCCAAAGGAACCCAAAATGGAACATGTATGAAATTGATCATCCTTTTGCATCTCAATTGATTCAGAGTTGTTCACTTCCCATACTGTTGCACCTTTAGGGTTCCCTGTTGTAGAAAACTGCCAATTTCCATTATATCACATATACAACACCTAAAAAAAAGGCATCCTTATCTTCTTCTGCTTTGACCACTGTATTTGTTTCCATTGCATCCATAACACATGACCAGACGTTATTTCATTACTTCATTGTTCATAGGTTACAAGTCTGACACAATGTGAATTTTCTGCATAGGGTCTCATTGAGCTAAAATTTAGGAAAAACAGAGTATCAGGCAATGTAGAGATAGAAGTGGGAGGGCAGAGGTGGAGGACTTGGCACACTGATAGGTTGTCAAGTCATTACATTATGTTTGAAAACATCAGTGGGCAAAATCCAAAATTTGATTTTAATAGGTAAGGAAGAAGCCTTTATTTTTGTACTTCAAATGAGGCAGCAAGAAAATGATCATCTAGTGGAGTTTGAGGTTCCTTGTCCTTATAATTTAAGAACATATTGAGGGGATAAAATAAGAATAAAGGCAATATTTAATGTCATCATTAATTATTCAAAACATACTTGAAAGGTAAGAAGTCTTTAATTTCTAGGCATATCCTAAGATATTATCTAGGAATTCCTACTACAAGATCAAAAAAATATTACTCAGTTATTTTTTTCTAATGGCCCATTTATGCTGTTTACTCTATAATAGACTTCTACTGTATATCTATCTACCAATCACTTATAGAAGTTACCTGTTTTCTCCTCCATCTACATAATTGCAATTGTATTTGTCTTTTATGCATTTGACATTTTGGGTATAGTTATTTCTGAGATGAATCCTTAAGGGAGGTGAATAAGTTTCTTTATATACAAATGCAGCAGTTGGAGAAGGTGGGATTATGTCATGTGGATGCAACAAGTAACAGAAGCTGGGTTAGAGGGAGTGGGAGAGACAGAGAAAGAAGAGAGAGAAGATTGGAATCAAATAACAATAAAGTATATTGGAAGAAAGACATATGAATTAAGTATAAAGAAAACTTGTTATTTCTATCCTGGATCCTTGTTTCATTATTTCCCTTAGTATTCTTCAAGTAAATCCTAGGTTTTCCATTCATTATTTACAACATTGAATACCAATATTTTTTATTTCATTTATTTATTAAAAACATTTATGTAGTTCTCATGTTAATGAACTATTTGGCTTTTACTGGGGATACAGATACTTGTCTTCAGATGTACAAGCATTTTGAAGGGAAATACAGAGCCTTTTTGAGACTGATGTGTGGAAGACAGTAATTCATAGAATTCAGAGAGCATGGTGTATATTTATGGCTAATCTGATAATGAAGCAGAAGCAATTATTTTACTTTTATGTTTTATGTAATTACTGGGTGACCATTCTGGTGTTATAGTTTGACATACAAAAGAAAAGTACATATCTAATCGCTTTACAAAGGCAACAATAAAAAGTATGACTTGGATCATTGAATCACTAATAACATACCATACTTTTTAAGGGATATTGAACATCACTGAATAGCATGTGCTAATTAAGAATAGTTCCAAAACCTATGGGATAAATGGTTCATGTAAGCAAATCATGGACTACAAGACTGGAAAATAGAAACTTCTGTAATAGGCTTTAATAGGTTTCATTTTTATTCTTTAAGCAGTATAACGCTATATAAATAACTATAGTGCAAAAAATTTGTAAAGCTAGCTAGGTCAAGATTTCTCATACAGTTTAAGTGCTGGAGCTGAAAAAATGCTTGGAATTTTCACATATCCTGTGAGTTACAGTAATGAGACCAATAACTTGTATTTACAGTGCCTGTGTCTTCCAGTCATGTTCTCTAGGGACTAATTTTGAAAAAGGAAGGAGAGAAGATAATGAAAGTCTCCAGCTGCTTAATCAATAAAGTGGTAGCCTTCAAGATGTTGTCTTTGTCAAATCTTGGAGAAGCTAATACATGGTCTCTGAAACAGCTCTAATTATATGCTGTATTTCAAAGTGAACTGTGTTATTTAACGTCAGTTTTCAACAGCTATTCCTTACTGTCTAAAAACAGAATACATTTTATAAGCCTATTTAAAAAAAACCTAGAAGAGAAAGTTATACAAAATTGAGGAGAGATTTAGATCATCTTAGATTCTCAGACTAAAAGAGAGAGGAAAGAAGTGTAAAAATAAACCAATAGCCAGAAATAAGAAAGATGATGTAAGTATCAACACCACTGAGGAACAGAAAAACCGTGACTGATTCTCCAAATATGTAAATTCTAAGTTTTCTTAAACCCATGCATCTAAAATATAATATTTTGAGTTGGCCATTTTCTGACTTGAAAATGAAGTGTTGACTTTATCCAACACTTTCAGAAAGAGTGGAATTGCACATTTTCTAATGAGTGTATTCATTTTTTGCTTGGTCATCTTTTTTGAAAATATCCTTGCAATTCCATGCAAACATTTCAACTGAATGTAAACTCAACTTCTTCCACTTCCAACAGCTTGCCTATGATTTCTGAAAAACAGCACCAAAAGCATTTTTACACAATTGGAAACTAAGTCACTGAATAGATTTTGACTGGTTGCCAAGTAGGTAGGAATTCAGCCAATTTGTATATTTATATATCCATATATATAACATAGATGAGTTTTTTGTAACAATTTTGTTATTACTTATTTTGTTTACAAATCCATACTCATTTTAAGATCCTAAATTGCTTCTCCATCTATAACCATTACACACCACGCCTACTGCCAGAGTTCTAGTGTGCTTTACCACAACGTTGTTCCCTTTCTCCTTCCTTCCCCCTCCTATGCCATAGGCAGCCATAATATTGTGTTCTGTGGGTTTTTGTGGGATGAACTGTTTATTTGTTTCATTTCACTATATTCAACATATAGGTGAAGTCATTCTGTATTTCCTTTTTTCCCCCTGACTTATTTCACTTAATGTGATCCCTTCCAGCTTCATCCAGATTGTTGAAATGGGCACACCCTCTTTTTTTTTTTTTTTTTTTTTAGTAGCTGCATGGAATTTCATTGAATATCAAGACCACAGCTTCTTTACCTAGTCATCTGTTGATGGGCACTTAGGCTGTTTCCATGTTTTGGCTATTGTGAACTGTGCTGCTTTGAACATAGGGGGGCAGATATTTTTCCTGATAAGAAATTTTTGTTCTCTCTGGGTATATGCCTAAGAGTGGGATTGATAAATGAAGTGGTAGTTCCAATATTTTTTTTTTCGAGAAATCTCCATCCTGATTTCCAAGGAGGTTGAACAAGTTTACATTTCTACCAATAATGTAGGAGCGTTCCCTTTTCTCCAAACCCTCCCAATACTTATGATGTCCAGGTCTTAAATCCGTTTTGAGTTAACTTTTGTGAATGGTGCTAATAAATAACCTAGTTTTTCTGTTTTGCAGAAGTCTGTCCAGTATTCCCAATACTGTTGATTGAATAGACTTTCTTTCTTAGATTATATGCTCCTGGATCCTTTGTGGAAGATTAACTGTCCGTGTAGGTGTGGTTTTATTTCTAGGCTTTCAATTTTTTCCATTGATTTATGTGTCTGTGTTTGTCCTAGTATCATATTGTTTTGATGATGATCACTTTGTAGTATAGTTTGAAGTTGGGAAGTGTGATTCATTCACTCTTCTTTCTGCACCCCTCACAGGATTGTTTTGGATATCTGAGCTCTTTTGTGATCCCAACAAAATTTTGTTTTGTTTCCTCAATTTCCTTAACAAAATATCTCTGGAATTTTGCTAGAAATTGCACTGAATTTTTATATTGTTTTGGGTAGAATGTTTTTTCAATTAATTCTTCCAATTCATGAATGTGAAATTATCTTCCATCTATTTGTAACTTCTGCTTCTTTAAAGTTTATAGCTTTCATTGTGGAGGTCTTTCACCTACTTTGTTAGATTTTTTTCCCCCATGTATTTGATATTTTTTATTTGGTGCTGTTGAGAATATATTTTTTTAATTAATTTATTTTTTCCTGTATTTTATTGTTTGTATATAAGAATAATACTGATCTTTGAGTGTTGCTTTTATGTCCTGGCACATTGCTATACTTATTTATTGTTTCTAGAAGTTTTTTTGGTAGAATCTTTAGGATTTTCCAGAAATAATAACATGTCATCAGAAAATCATGACAGCTTTATTTTTTTTTTAATTTGGATTCCTTTAATATTTTTTTCTTGCCTTATAACTCTGACCAAGATTATCAGTATTATGTTTAATAGTAGTGGTGAGAGAGGCCAGCCTTGTCTTATTACAGATCTTAGGGGAAAAACTTTAAGTTTTTCACAATTTATTACGTTGTTTATGGGTTTGTTGTATAATGCTTTTATTATATGAAGGCATGTTCCTTCTATTCCTATTTTGTTGAGGTTTATGTGATTAATGGAGTTTGGTATTCATTGTCACAGTTCTCAAGTACAGAGGCAGGAAGCTCACAGGTATTTGTCTATACTCCATGCAGTTGCTATAGCTACTTTTGGCGATCAGTCCTGTTCTTGTTACTCCAAGCTCTTAGGTGTTGTATCAAGACTGTCTTTCTACCTCTTTGTGCTTCTTTAAAGACCTGGGGGGAATGCCTCTCTCCCCACACTGTTCTCCAGTACCTGGAATTGCCTAAGTTATTCCCCTGTCAAACTCAGTCACTTCAGTCATTTTTAAGCAGAGTATGTAACATGGCTCTACGAATTGGACATGAAGAAAGTAGAACAAGGAACAGCTCTGACAATCTTCCATTTGTTGTTATTTTGAACATTTTAATAAATAATTAAGAGATTAAGACTTAAGGAATAATTAAGCATAAGGATGCTTTTTAAAATCATCTGTCAGTGTTTTATGGTTCTGAGGCTACATTGGTAGAAAGGGCTTCTGAAAGCTCTTTGCAACAATGGCAGCATTTGCAGAGTAGCACCAGAAGTAGGTCACATAATTTAGGAAATTTTTATCAATATTTGATATTCAATTGGAGATGCCAATTTGGAGATGTATCAATCTAGAGCCTGCTAGAACTCAAAGACATCTTGGTTGAAAGCAAAAATTTTGAAAGCAGTAGTATATAGCATTTAAAATCTTGGAATGAACGAAGGCACTGAGAGGACAATTAGATGAGAATGGAAGAGTGTCTAGAACAATTTCTGCAGATTCCAATATTTTGAAATTGTCTAGGAGAATAGTCCACAGTGAAGAATGAAAAGCTTTTAGTGAGTTTGAATGGAATATATAAAAAGTGCTGTATTAGAAGGTGTGATAAATAATATTTTAAAAAGGAAAGTGTAGCCACCTGCATCCAATGTTGCTAAGAGTTGAAAACATAAAAATATTTATTGAAAGTGGTAAATTGATATCATTATTAATATAGGAGAAGGAGAAAGAAAAACTCCAGATTATAGTGTGTTATGAGTATGAGGTGAGGGAACCTGAATAGTTATCTGATAAGGGGAGAGGAAAAAAATGGATATAGTCAAAGAGAGATGAAAAATATTTGACATATTTGTAATGACTTGTTTTCACATGGGATACAGTTATCATTGCATGCTTGTGGAAATAATTTGGTAGAAAAGGAGGTAATTATGAACATGAGGGAAGATAATCCACGGAATGTTTCATAGACAAAAAGGGAATGGAGATAAGAACACAAGCTGATGAATCTCCTTCTAATTTAGCTGGTGTAAGTATCTGTTGACAATATTAAACTTTACCTGACTCTGCCTCTGCTTGCCTTCATGAGTACTTCCACCCTTCCTTAAAAAAAAAAATCCCCTATTCTTTTGTTTCAGGAAGTTTCTTGCAAGAAAACACAATTTCCCACAAGACTTAGTAAGTCTTACAATGTCTCTCTTTTTTTTATCTATGATGAGGACAAAGACCCTTCCAATTTTCATTCTTTGTTTCATAAAAGATGAACTTAACAGTTTGTCCCACTGATCATTTGAAATATACTGCTTTTAATGAACTTGATCAAACTTGCTACTCTAGCTCCTCACAGGTCCTTGAACTTTAGACCCACCCTCAGCCTGAACTAGTATAAAATCTCTCTTTAATGACCTCTCTTAAAGATCAGAATCTCTGACTACAAGGAAAGATCATTTCTCCTCTGCTGTCACATTATGATTTCACCACCTACTTTCCCACGTCCATTTTTTTCTCACCTTTTCTCTAAGCCCTCTTCCTTCCTTCCTTCCTTCCTTCCTCCCTCCCTCCCTCCCTCCCACCCTTCCTTCATTCCTTCCTTACTTTTTTCTTTTTCTTTTTTCTGTTAGAGAGTGGGGAATTGATTTGGTCTGAAAAGTAATGCAGGTGTGCCCTGGCGGAGCAGTGGTTAAATCAGTTGACTCCAAAGTAGCAAGTCACATGTCCCTTTGGTTCAAGTCCATACCTGGGGGGAAGCAGCCAGTGTAAACAACTAAATAAATATGAAGTAAAGATGCTTCTTTCTCCTCTCTTCTCCTGCCTGACTACTCACCATTATTCTTGGCAGCACATTTCCTTAAAAAAACAAACAAAAGTAGTATGCCAAATAATACATTTGCATGAACCATAACGAATAAAATTAATAATATAGTAACTATTGATCAATCAACTAATAATTTTTAATGATATAAAACTTTGAAATGACTGATATAAAATACAGAAAATAATCATTAAAAATTGAAATGGTGGATTTGTGATTAAAAAGGGTATTTGTGGAAAAGCCACATTAATTAATATGAATTTTGGAGTAAAGGGTTAATATAGTCCTCCATATCATCAAATTTCCTATTTTTTATTCAAAACACAAACACAATTATAAGCAGCTATAAATAGTATTGTTGATTATTTTAACTCAAGCATATAAATTTTATTAAGGTAAAAATCATTGAAATAAATTTAATATATAATTTCCTTATAGTAGGTCTCATAATAATTCAAATCTCTTCTTTTTTTAATGTTTGTTTAAGTAGACATCAGTTAAACTAATTAAAATCAAGATATAAACACCTCTTCTAGAAAGGTTGTACAAACTAACCTTAAATTTTTTAAATTTCTTACATTGAAAGTTATCTGCTTTCATACCTTTCCATTAATTCATTGCATAACATTACTTTGAAAATTTGCACCCTTTAAAATGTTTGACTATCAAATATCAGTGTATGGTATTAGTTGTTCTTAAAATATTGTTACGTAGAGTGTAGATTGATGCTTAAGCTACTTGTTCAAGTTCAGTGAATAATGTCTATTGAAGGTCTGTTTATCAGTAATTAATTAATTAGTATTAGTGAACAATAAATAACTCATGATTACTTAGCAAATCCCCTAAATTAAGATGTAAGATTGGTTAAAAAATTAATAAATTAAGATAGCATTCACTTTAATGAGTTTATTGCACTTCCTTCTTGAATTTATTTTTCCACTGTTCTCTGCTCAGATTGTTGTGTTTATCTATTTCCAAATAACTCTCATCTAATCTACTGATGATATGTACATGCCTTTGATGCATTGGGGTTAGGACAGCTTTATGAAACACGAAATTCATCTGGAAAGCATTTATGGAGAACCTATGTCCAAGGTCAAGTGGCAAGTTTATTAAAACTAGAATAGTGATCCTCTGCCCCTTGGCTGGGAGTTACATAAAAAATATGTGTGCTGAGTCATATGTGTGTAGGCAACATGGTGTCCCATATATTCCTGGGGGATAGAACTCCTCCCTTTGTGAGTGCAACCAAAGCCATGGTCATGAGTTACTGCCAGTCCTCCTGGATTTTTTAAAGCTCTTGTGAGATCTGCTGATAGGCAACTCCCTTTCCAGAATTGTGGAAGTTGTCAAGGGACATGGCTCTGGTTGTTAGGGTAGAATCTTTCTGTAAATCTATTCCTACTAGACGAGTGGCTAATTGTTTGCATACCTTAGATTTGGCCAACGAATTTCTTGCTTGTATATCTGCATACCTGCATTATAGATTTCAAGGTATGCTATCCCTGCATCACACATATGAGCAATTCCTGTATAAGCAGCATGAACTTTTATTCACTCTGTTTAAAAAATATTAATTAAATGTTTCAAAAACCCTGATTACAAGATTTATTTATTCCTTGTTCCTCTCTAGGCAATTACTATAAAGCAGTGGCTTTTGCTTTTATACTAAGTTCAATACGAGAAAATGCTTTGTTTTAGTTTACTCTTGAAGTACAATCTTTCTTTTATATCCTGCCTCTCTTTTAGTCACAAATGAAAATAATTAAAATAAAAAAAAAATCAAACTAATCTCCTGGAACCTTTGTGATTTTGAAAGTGACTGGAAGTTTCATTGGCCTGATTACTTCAAGGTTTAAAATCATAGCTGATTGTTATAATCTTATTCATTTAAGAATTATTCCTTCAATTAAATGAATTTTTAAAAAGTAATTATATTCCAAGCATAATGACTTGCAGACAATTCTTTAGGATGAGATAAAAATTTAGTTTGGAAGTAAAAGCTATTCAGCTTTCATTTCGGTTTGAGTTAGAAGATATAGAAATCAAAATGAATAGGTTGGTGTCAACTACATAGCCCTAACAGTGGTATTAAGACAAAATATCTAAATTTAACATTATAAAACGTTAGAGTATTTCATTATTTAAAAATTATGCCTAATTGTTATAGTTTTAAAAATCTAAATATATGTATGAAAGATTGTTTACTAAGAAATAAAACAGATTTATTCTATTTGACATTTAAAAATAAATCCCAGATGTGATATAATTGATTTTACTTTAACTATTTTAATAATAAAACTATATAAGAAGGGAAAGGATCTCTTTTCTTGACTAAATTGTAATTAGCTATACACTATAAGCAAAATACTCATGTCATGTTGAAAATTGAAAAATATTTTATATGAATTCTAGGACACTATGAAGGATTAAGTTTCAATATTTGTTCATTTAAAATTTATTCAGGAGGAGTGCATAATTTCAGAAGTGAATAACAAAGTACAAGGCAATAAAGGTATAACTTATTTGACTATAGGTACAATAAAGTGTAGGAGCCAGATCACCGCCATGACAGGCTCTGGACAGAAATAGCTATAGGCCTGAGTTTCACTTCCTGAAATAAGAACCCCGGATTAAGTTTCGTTTCTGGCCCTGAAACTAGAAATTCCTTAGAGAAGACATACCTGAAACCTGGGGCCAAAAGATACTAAATATGTGAAAGCTTCAAGGTCTAGAATTGTAACTAATTCCTTGCTCTGTAACCTTTGCTATAAAAACCCTGTTGAAACAAAGCCCGGGGTCTTTGTCTGACTCCACTGTGCTGGACGAGGCTCAGACCCCAGCTATCTGGAAATAAAGTTTCCTTTTGCTCTTGCATTGTCGACTGAAGTGTGTGTGCATTTTCTTGGGAGGATGAACGCTGACCCTAACATTTCGGGGCTCGTCCGGGATCAATCCCCTCCCTTCTGGAATAAACCTCACGCATTCTCAGATGACAAAGGGACTTAATCAGGTAGCGTGCTGGTCGATAGGACCAATCTGGGGGCCCAAATTCTGGGGCCAGGAAACCTAAGTGGACGCATCTAGCACGGTGCCTGGTTAGGGAGTGTGGGAGATGTTTCCACAGTCCCTTGGGTAAGAAAATCTGTTCCTGGTATTTGTTTTGGGGTTAGATCGGCTGAACATTGTCTGTCGTTGTCATTGTCTCTGTGTTGTCGTGGTCTGTTATTATGGGTCAGGGACAGAGTGGTCCACTTTCTCTCTTTGTTGACCATTTCTCAGATGTCAGAAGGAGAGGAGACGACTTGTTTTTGGACATCAAGAAAAAGAGATTAATAACCTTTTGTTCTGCAGAATGGCCTAACCTCGGAGTTGGATGGCCTCCGGAGGGAACCTTCGATCTTAGCACAATTGCCAAGGTCAGGGAGAAAACTCTCCTTACCGCTCAACATGGGCATCCGGATCAATTTCCCTATATCCTAGTTTGGCAAGATATGGTACAGAACCCCCCCCGCCCGGCTAAAACCTTTCCTATCTTCAAATCCAGGTCCTAAAATCATGGCAGTGCGCTTTTGCGACGACTGTGAGAAGCCACTCCCAAAGTCTGACTTTAAGGTTCTTCAAGATGCAGGATCATTCCCGAGTCCTGTTGACCTGGACACGGAAACCCCACCGCCCTATGTCCCTGCCCAGGCCCCTTCTCCCCCTCAGGCCTCCATGGTCCCACCGGAGCCCAACCAGATGCCAGGCGTCTCCACTGAAGTAACCCCTCAGCCAAGTGTCTCCGAGTTGGGGCCTGCCTTTGGAACTCGATCTCACCAGGTTGTAGACCCAGCACCAAACCACTCCCCACCTGCTCAGGCTTTCCCTCTCCATGCCGTGGGTCCTGTCAGGGAAAATGGGGAACGTACTTATCAATATTGGCCGTTTTCTTCCAGCGACTTGTACAACTGGAAAACACAGAATCCCCCTTTGAGAAACCCACAGCTCTGATAGACTTGGTGGATTCTATTCTGTTTACCCACAACCCCACGTGGGATGACTGTCAGTAGCTCCTGAAGGTTCTCTTCAGTATCGAGGAGAGAGAGAGAGAGGATCTTAGCGGAGGCCCGAAAGGTCATTCCTGGAGATGACGGATGGCCCACTACACAACCCTACCTCATCGAGGAGGGATTCCCATTGATCCGCCCCAACTGGGATTTTGATCGCGCCGAAGGTAGGGAGCATCTCCAAGTTTACTGCCAGACTCTGATGGCCGGTCTCCGAGCTGCGGCTCGAAAGCCCACCAATTTAGCCAAGGTAAACTTAGCCCGGCAGGAACCCAATGAGAGCCCAGGCTCCTTTTTGGAGAGAATATTAGAGGCTTTCAGGCAATACACTCCCATGGACCCCCAGGCAGAGGAGACGAGGGCGGTGGTCATTCTAGCTTTTGTTAATCAGGCAGCCCCTGATATCCGAAGGAAGCTACAGACAGTAGAAAACCTGGGGACACGGGCAATTCAGGACCTACTCAGAATAGCGGAGAAAGTTTATTATAAAAGGGAAATGCCAGAGGAAAAGGAAGAAAGGATCTGGAGGGAGGATAGAGAATATCAAGCCAAAGAGAGTAAGAGAACACAAAGGGGACTAGCTAGGATCTTTTATGAAGGAACTAGGGAGGGACCAGGGAACAGAAAACTTGGAAATGAGGGAAAGCCCTGGCAGGCTGGCAAGCCTAGGTTGGAAAAGGACCAATGCGCCTACTGTAAGGAAAAAGGACATTGGAAGAACGAGTGCCCCAAGAAAAAGGAGAATCGCAAAGGA
>RJWH01001240.1:31076-174270 GCA_004363575.1 Solenodon paradoxus | reverse complement strand
AACATTGGAAGAACGAGTGCCCCAAGAAAAAGGAGAATCGCAAAGGAAAGGATGAAACTCCACTGACCTGAGTGTTCGTAGCCGGGAATAATAGTGACAGCGACGGGACTTGGCACCCCTCCCTGAGTCCTGGGTAAAACTTAAGGTGGAGGGGGAATCTCTAGGGTTCATGGTGGACACAGGAGCACAATTTTCGGTTGTAACCACAGATAAAGGGCCGCTGAGAGCCAAAACCAGCTGGGTGCAGGGAGCCACCGGGACCAAACCTTACCGGTGGACCACAAGTCAAAAAGTAGACTTGGGAACCCGACAAGTAACCCACTCGTTCCTGGTGACACCGGAATGCCCAGCCCCTCTACTCGGGAGAGACCTTCTGACCAAGCTGAAGGCTCGCATTTACTTTGAAGATCAAGGAATAAGAGTGACAGATGGGGAAAATAACCCCATACAGGTCCTGACAATAGGGCTAGAGGATGAGTACCGCCTATACCAGGAACCTATTTCCTCACAGATCCCTCCCAGTATGCAGGATTGGCTGCGACACTTCCCGGGTCCTGGGCCGAAACTGCTGGGGTCGGCCTGGCCGTGCATCGGGCCCCACTTCTAATATAACTTAAGCCAGGAACACAGCCTATTTGGGTTCGCCAGTATCCCATGTCTCAAGAAGCACGCCTGGGCATAGCCCCTCACATCGAAAGATTACTAAAGGCAGGCATTTTGCGGCGCTGCCACTCCCCTTGGAATACTCCACTGTTACCAGTTAGAAAGCCAGGGGGAAATGATTACAGGCCAGTGCAAGACCTCAGGGAAATCAACTATCGAGTGGAGGACATCCACCGCACTGTCCCTAACCCGTACACACTGCTGAGTAACTTGCCTCCTGACCAACACTGGTACACCACCCTGGACTTAAAGGATGCTTTTTTTAGTTTACCTATAGCCCCTAAGAGCCAACCAATATTTGCTTTCGAGTGGTACGATGAGGAGACCAGGACCTCCGGACAGCTGACATGGACACGACTACCACAAAGGTTCAAACACTCGCCAACCCTGTTCAATGAGGCCTTGAGCGAAGACCTGAGTGAGTACCGAGCTTCGCATCCGGAGCTCATCCTACTGCAATGTGTGGATGACCTACTGTTAGCAGCTCCCTCACAGGAGGCGTGCCTACAGGGGACGAAAGATCTATTATGTGCTCTGGGGACTCTCGGTTACAGGGCTAGTGCAAAGAAGGCCCAGATCTTTAAAAGGGAAATAACTTACCTGGAATATAAACTGAGAGAGGGGAGCCGATGGCTGACTCAAGCCATGAAAAGAACTGTATTAAGCCTCCCCACTCCCAAGGGACCAAGGGCGGTTCGAGGATTCCTGGGGTCCGTGGGCTACTGCAGGCTGTGGATACCGGGATTTGCTGAAATTGCCAAACCCTTATATGAGGGTGGCAAGGAGACCGAAACCTGGAGTTGGACCCCTGAAATGAATAGGACATTTCAGCTCCTACGAAACGCCCTATTGGAGGCTCCCGCCTTGGCCCTACCAGACCCCATGAAACCCTTCCACCTGTTTGTGGATGAGGAGGAAGGAATAGCAAAGGGAGTGCTGACTCTGACTTTGGGACCTTGGCGCAGACCAATGGCCTACTTGTCTAAAAAGCTAGACCCCATGGCTGCTGGATGGCCCCCATGCCTCAGGATCATAGCCGCAACCGCACTCCTGGTGCGAGACGCAGATAAACTAACATTTGGTCAGCACTTGGCTATCACTACACCCCATACCATAGAGGGGATACTAAAACAACCCCCAGGAAAATGGTTCTCGAACACCCGACTAACGCATTATCAAGGACTTCTGTTAGACAGTCCCAGAATTCGATTCGATAACTCGGTAACTCTCAGCCCCGCAACCCTGCTGCCTACTACAGACCTGGAGACTCCCCTACATGATTGCTCGGAGATACTGGCAGATGTGGTCTCAGTACGAAAAGACCTAAGGGATCAGCCGCTGCTCAACAGCGACCTCGTGTGGTTCACGGACGGCAGCAGTTTTTCACTCAATGGATGAAGGTACGCAGAGGTGGCAGTGGTTGATAAGGACGGACAAATCATTTGGTCACAAGGGTTGCCCACGGGCACTTCAGCCCAATGGGCGGAATTGATAGCCCTGGCAAAAGCCCTGGAATTGGCTAAAATGAAGACTGACAGTGTATATAGACAGCAGATATGCATTTGGTACTGTCCATGTGCATGGTGTCCTATATCGTGAACGGGGATTCATTACGGCCGAAGGGCAAGAGACAAGAAATAAGCCAGAAATCCTGAGACTACTGGCCGCCATGCAATAACCCCGAGCAATAGCGATAGTACACCAAGGCATCAGAAGGGGAACAGCATGGAGGCAGCCGGCAACCGATATGCTGATGCTGCGGCCAAGGCAGCCACATTGTCAGGGTCAACAGACCCTGAACCTGAAAGAACCACGACCCTAACCCTGAATTTGCCACCACCTGGGATGGATGTACTCCCCACCGTACCTGCATACTCGCCTGGAGACCAAAAATGGATTGAGGACAAGGTTAAGGCAACAAAAGATGAGGACAACTGGTGTCGGGATCTGGAGGGAAAACTCCCGTTGCCTGAGACTTTGGGGAAACATTTCAGACCACGCACCTGGGAGAGAAAAAGATGATCGCCCTAATGGAATCCGCTGGCCTCCGGTTTCACCATCTGCGGGGAGCCGTCCGCCAGACGGTGGCAAATTGTCAAGCCTGCCAGGTTATGAAACCAGGAAAACAGATGGGCCAACATACAGGTATAAGGGAGAGAGGGAGGAGGCCGGGACGGACCTGGGAGATAGATTTCACAGAGGTAAAACCAGGAAAGTATGACTATAGATACTTGCTGGTCATGGTGGACACCTTCTAGGGATGGGTGGAGGCTTTTCCTATGAAGAGGGAGACAGCCCTGACAGTTGCTAAGATACTATTAGAAGAGATTGTGCCCCGTTATGGGGTACCAGAAATGATCGGGTCAGATAACGGGCCATCCTTTATCAGTCATGTTATCCAGGGGCTCGCCCGAGCAACGGGGACAAATTGGAAATTGCATTGTGAATATAATCCCCAGAGCTCCGGGCAGGTAGAGAGAATGAATAGAACATTAAAGGAGACCCTAACTAAATTGGCAATAGAAACTAGCGGAGACTGGGTGACGCTCCTTCCGTACACCATATTTTGGGCTCGTAACACCCCATATGCACTGAACCTAACACCCTTTGAAATCCTATATGGAGCCCCTCCTCCGATTTTCCCATGGGTATCCTCTGGGGATCTTCCCCAAGTCCCACAGGATATGATAAAGGCAATGAGAGCCTTACAGGAGACACAAAATGACATATGGCCAACTTTAAGTGTCCTATATGAAAATAGAAATAAATCCCAAGGAACAATACATACCTATAAACCAGGAGATTGGGTCTGGGTCAAGAGACACAATTATAAGAATCTAGAACCTAGATGGAAAGGACCTTATGTTGTTGTGCTCACCTGCCAAAATGAATAAGTCGCTTCTCTTATGTATTATATGGACAATCACCATGACCGCAACAGGAGCCAATGACCACCAACCATACAAATGGCAGCTCTGACGATTTGAGGACGGACATGTGGTGAGCGAAAAGACACAGGCGGGACCACCCTCTTTTGTGACATACCTATGCATTCTGACTCGAACCCAACCTTGCTTAAATGAGGTGATGTTTTATATGTGCCCGGCCTTCGGACCATCATACTGCGATAGTAATAATCACTATCACTGTGCCTATTGGGGATGCAAAATGATTACTCCTCATTGGATAAGAGATGGAGGGACCGATCCATATTTAAAGGTGGACTAGGGGCCTCGGGTATGTCGGCATGGGATGGCCTTTGGGGGGGGTTATACCAACTCTGACTCTCAAGGTGGCAAGCCTAGATGTAACCAAATAGTCATTAATGTAACTAATCCCCAGGATAGATCATAGGCATTTGGAAGGACTTGGGGGGTGAGGAATTATGAGACGGGAGAGGATAGGGGAGGAATGTTTACCATCCAGAGGTACGAGGTTACCCAAACTGGATCAATAGGGCCAAACAAAGTTCTAAAAAACCCCGCTTAGCAAAACCAGTGGGGGGTCCCCGGATTCGAGCCCAGAAGACCGATCATCAATGCCAACCCCGAAATTCACATCACCTGACTATTCCCTAACACCAACTGTAGGAACAGACCAGGACTCACTATGGACCTTGCTGAAATCCACCTATAATACCCTCAACATCACCAACCCCAACATCACTTCCTCCTGCTGGCTCTGTTATGATGTAAGGCCTCCTTTTTACAAGGCTATGGGTCTCAATGGCACAGCTGATTTCACCGGCCAAGACATATGAAAGGGATGTCAATGGAATGACCACAAAATAGGCCTAACTATACGGCAAGCATCAGGCAAGGGAGGATGCATAGGAACTGTGCCAAAAGAGCAACAACACTTATGTGCTCAGAGGTATGAGGCTAATAGTTCCCACAAATGGGCCATTCCTAGCAAGGGTGGCTGGTGGCTTTGCTCACAAATAGGACTTACCCCTTGCCTTAGCTTGCAAGTATTCAATTTTGTATGATGGTTTCAATGTACCCTAGAATACTTTATCACTCTGATGAGTACATGTACTTGCACTGGGAACAACAAACAACCCGCTATTGTGCGCGTAGAGAACCTGTTACCCTGACTGTAGCAATGCTCATAGGATTAGGCTTAGCAGGGGCAGGAACTGGGATTGCATCCTTTGCAACTCAACATACTGGATTAACAGCCCTTCAAGCGGCAGTAGATGAAGATATATCTAGAATAGAACAATCTATCACTAATTTAGAAAAATCAGTCGTGTCTCTCTCTGAGGTAGTATTGCAAAATAGGAGAGGTTTAGATTTAATTTTCCTCCAACAAGGAGGACTCTGTGCTGCCCTGAAAGAGGAATGCTGCTTCTATGCTGATCACACTCGAATGGCGCGGGAATCAATGGCACAATTAAGGGAAGGCCTAGCAAAAAGAAAGCAAGAAAGGGAACAACAGGAGAACTGGTTTCAATCATGGTTTAACAGTTCCCCTTGGTTGACCACTCTCATATCGACCCTTGTGGGACCCTTAATCATACTCCTACTAATCTTAACCTTTGGATCATGTATCCTAAACAGGTTGTTAACATTCACCAAAAGGAGGCTTAACACTGTGCAGTTAATGGTCCTAAGACAACAATACCAGGCCCTAGAGGAAAGGAAAAGGGAAAAAAATGACAATTTTGAGGAAAAATCCTCAATATAAGGTTAAAGAAAAGGGGGGAATGTAGGAGCCGGATCACCGCCATGACAGGCTCCGGACAGAAATAGCTATAGGCCTGAGTTTCGCTTTCTGAAATAAGAACCCCGGATTAAGTTTCGTTTCTGGCCCTGAAACTAGAAATTCCTTAGAGAAGACATACCCGAAACCTGGGGCCAAAAGATACTAAATATGTGAATGCTTCAAGGTCTGTAATTGTAACTTTCCTTAGAGAAGACATACCCGAAACCTGGGGCCAAAAGATACTAAATATGTGAGTACTTCAAGGTCTGGAATTGTAACTTTCCTTAGAGAAGACATACCTGAAACCTGGGGCCAAAAGATACTAAATATGTGAATGCTTCAAGGTCTGGAATTGTAAATAATCCCTTGCTCTGTAACCTTTGTTATAAAAACCCTGCTGAAACAAAGCCCAGGGTCTTTGTCTGACTCCACTGTGCTGGATGAGGCTCAGATTCCAGCTATCTGGAAATAAAGTTTCCTTTTGCTCTTGCATTGTCGACTGAAGTGTGTGTGGGTTTTCTTGGGAGGACGAATGCTGACCCTAACAAAAGGTCATGGAAGAGAAAATTAAATAGCTAAGAATAAAAAGAAAAGAAAGGAACATGTAAAAACTCACTAATAAAATGATAGGTAAAGAAGAGTATATAAGATAAATATATTTACAACTTGATTTCCTAGAGAAGAAAAGAGCATTAATGTTTGAAGCTATAATTCAAGAAAGTTTTTAGAAATAAAATAAAGGTTAAACTTCATATGTAAGGGTCAACCACGTACTTATAAAATTTGACAGGGAAGACCAAATCTGAGACAGACTAATATACATTTTGAGGTATAAGCAAAAAAGAAAATATTCACTGGTTATCCAAGAAAATATACTAGATTCCTTCCAGAGGAAAGGGAAAAAAAAGTCATTTTCATTTAAAAACTTTTTAGCAAATTACAAAGCAGCACAACATTTCCTGAAATTCAAAGTAAGATGGAGTCAAGGATTTAAAATCTGACTAATCTATCTTTGATATCTCAAAACTATAAAAAACCAATAGTATTCAGTGAGCATGTTGAAAAAACTTAAGTATATGTTTTGTTAGGTATAAGTATAATGTATAAGCTTATTCTTAAGTAGAAGCCCTTTCTGAAGAATACACGAAAAGACAAATTTTATAAACACACAAAATGATGGAGAAAATTTGGTATGGAAAACAATGTGATTAACAGTTCATCTAAGATGGAAAAAAGGTAGAAATATGGCTGGAAAATAGTATAGAAATGTGCAGACATAACAAAGTGAAAAAAATCAACTCAAACATTAAGAGAAATGAGAGAAAGGGGAACATAAAATATACTCTGATGTACAGAGAGCAGTTGGAAATCAAAGGATAGTAGAAGCTTAAGCAAAGAAAAAAGATTATGAGCATTAAGCAAGTTTTTTTTTTATAAATGTTATCCCTGGGATATAATTATACATTTTCCTGGGATTCGTTATATAGAACTACATTCATCAGTTATTTAATCAAACACTAATCCAGGTGTTACTGAGAAATGAATTTGAATATGCCATTTAAATCCATTCTCGGATGACTTTAAATTAATAAAAAGGGAGATTCTGCTAGACTCATCTGATCTAATCGGTTAGTCCTTTAATAGAGAAATTAGATGTTCCCTGAGCCCATGAAGTTCCAACCTGCCAAACTACTTCTTGACTGTATGCTTTATATAACTTGAGCTTCCTTAACCCACATAATAGCATTTGTCAATTACTTCTAATAAATATATATCTACCTATCTCTTTATATGTATACATATATATGTATACATACATACACACACGTATTTTTAAATATACACATCTACACATCTCCTTCTTTGGTTGAATCCTGACAAATACAATTAGCAAAGAGAAACCAATCATATATGAAAAAATTCATCATAACTAGGTAAGATTTATCCTAAGATTGTAAGAGTGATTCAATATTAACAACACTATTAACACAAATCACCCTTTGAAGACATATAAGAAGAAAAATTATATCAACTCCTTTCCAGATGTTGAAAACCCTTCAAAAAATTCAACCCCGTTTTCTAATCCCAGCACTTACTTATAGGAATTGGTGGGCAATTTATTAGCATGATATATTTCAATGTCAAAACTAGACCCCTTGATTTCAAACCAAATGAACAGGAAAAAATCCAGTAAAGATACTTCTAAAATCAGAAAAATGTAAGGAATATCTGCTTTCTGCATTGCTCTTTGCCATTATATTGGTGATGGTAGTGAATGTATAATGACAAGAGCTAACTAACACTTAGAGACTTAGGAACTGGAATCAAAGAGGTGAAAGTATTTATATTTGTAAATAGCATCATACTATACCTGAAGAATTCAACAGACTCAATGTCAAAGCTATACAAATCATAGAGAAAACAATATGAGAGGAAGATATAAAATTAATACACACAATTTAGTCATCTTCATACGTATTAATTAGTTAAAAATTTATAATGAAAAAGCAGGTTGCATTTACACTAACAACATAGAAAAAAAATTTATGAATGAACTTAACAATTAGTTCAAAACTTGTTCCAAGAGTACTTCATAACAAACTAAAGAAATCTATAGATCACCATGTAGAAATATACGTACATGTGTGCAAATATAGACACAGATATATTCATTTATGGGCATTTTGAATATATATGCATATGTATCCAATAAATTTTTTCCTGTATATTCCTTTATTCTAAAGTTTATATGGAATATCATGCATTCAAGAATAGTTTAGGTCACATACTAAAATCTTCTGAATTTAAAACAGTGTCAAATGAACATAAATGAACAAATTAATAAAATAGAGTAGAAAAGGAGTTAACCCAGGTACTCATGAACATTGAATTTATGATGAAGGAAGCATCGCAAATCCCTCAGGAAAGTAGACTTTCAAATAAATGATGTCATTACAACTGCTAGCCATGTGGAGAGAAGGTAAAAATTGGATCGATAACTCACAGTATATATCAAAATAAACTTTGTAATGACCTAGATATGTGATTCATACTGTGACTCAGAACAGAGAAGCCATAAAATAGGAAAGAATTTGTTCGTGATAACAGCAAACTAAACAAAACAACACCGTATACAAAATAAAAAAACAAATGGAAAAATATTTGCAGGTTGCAACTTTTTCATGGACAGATTGCTCATCTCCTCAATATAGTAAACATTTTTAAAATTCAAGAAGAGAATTTCATAAGCCCAACTCACAAATGAACAAAAATAACGAACAGGTCATATGAGAAGACATACAAATAGCCCTTAAACAATGAGAAAGAAACTCAACTTCACTTAGAATAAAAAATACACAGATTAAAACTACACAGATAAAAACATAATATCTAGAATTGACAAAAATATAACTTGTTAACTCATATTAATGCACAGTTGTGAGAAAACAGGTACTTTTATATTTTACTTGAACTAATGTACAGTGAATAACCAACAACATTAAACATACATTTATGATAAACTTCCAAAGATACAAAATAATGTGAACAAAGTTTCTACCATATTGTTTATAAAACAAATAATGAGACAAATATCCATCAATATGAAGTTGGTTCAGTGAACTATGGCATGATCTCACAATAGAATTCTATGCAGCTGTAAAAGAGGGAAGAAAAATATCTATGATCTTGTATGTAGAGTTAGTAAGTCATAATACTAATTGAAAAAATTAAAGGAACAGATTATATAATTTATGCTACTGTTTTTGTAGAAGAAATTATTCTTTCTCACTTCCTTCCATACCCCCCTCCACTCATCTATCTATGTCTATATTCTACCTAGGAAATCTCTAATTTATAACATTGAATTTAGCAGAATAAAATAAAGGAAGATCAGATTTTTAAACCAGGACCTACTGAAAAGTTTTACCTATAGGAAGTGGATAGAAATGAGTGGATGGCATAGGAATGACAGCTTGCAGTCTCTTTAGGTCTGCTATAGCAGGACATATACATTCCAAATCATTACTGCATTATTCAAAAATAAATAATAAAAGACAGTAATGTGGAAAATGATGGGTTAGAAGCAAAAACGCTCAAAAACTTCATCAATGAAACAAAAAAGAGATAGATAATAAAGGTGATGTCCAGTTTTATATATATGTTAAATGATTAAGAAATACATAAATCTACAATAAACATGGCACTCAACCATGTAGCGAATGTTAAATCTTTCGGTAGGTAGTAGCATCAGAAGTTTGTAGCTTGTGTGTTAATGTGAAGTGGAGGAAGGCTTAGAAGAAATTTGTAATGCCAGCCATGAATGTATTGGAATAACTTGGCACTAGCTGAGGTAACTGGTGGGCACTCCAGATGTGTACGTGTTCTTTTTGCTTATTCTTATTCGGTTCGGCTAGGTAAGATTTCCTGTTGATGAAATTGTGCACAAAGAGCAAATTTGTGCTATAGAGTGTTGAAACAAATTAATATTTTCCCAAACATTAAGTTCATTTTTTAATATTACACATTAAAGAATAAATTTGTATCAGTAATGGATGGCAGACACTCCTAAAATAGACTACAAATGAATATGTGTATCATAGGGTAATACCACTAATGAAGAAAAGATATTATTTCTGGGAACATATAGTGGGCAAAAGCTGCTCTGATTGTACATCCTTAGTGGGAATAAAAAAAACCCAAAAAACAAACAAGATTGCTCACAGAAATAGCTGATAGTAACACTCAGATAAGAAAGAAAAATGAGACTGATATTTTTTGCTTATAAAGACCCAGAGGTAAATGAGGTAATATAAAAATGAAGAGACCCCACTTGATATATTTAACATTTTCAGCAACAAAAAAGAATAATGACTGCCATTATTATGCATTGAATATCAAAAAATCCATTATTCTTAGTGCACAAAAGTACAAATCATAAAGGCTAAGATTCGTAAATAAACTCATTATACCTAAGAGCATCTGCATATCAAAAGAAACCATAAAATCAGTTAATGACAAGCTTCAAAGTGGATACTTGCTTTGTGCACAACTGAAAAAGATAGGTGTCAGAAATCTGTTTTAAAAAAAATAATCCCATATTAATAAGATAAAGAACTCAATAGCAACCTTAAGAGTTATGAACAGGTGGCTCAGAGAGAAGAAAAGATAAATGACTCATAAACATGCGAAAATGATTTAAATATCCCAAATACAGAAATGTAAACTAAAGCCATGCTGGCATCTACCTCAGGCAGCTCAGACCGACAAGAGTTCAACAGTACAAGCAGTTTTGAATATGGAGAGGAGTGAGAGCCCTCACCCACTGCTCATTTTTATTTTACTTACCCATGCCTTTTATTTAAAATTATTGAAGTAATTTAAAATATGATATAGGTTTCAGGTGTCCAGTGTTAAAATTCTACATCTATACTACTTTATGATCACCATGAAAAATTAAATTCCATCCATTGCCATAGAATTGATACCTTTTGCCTAATTTCCCTCTTTCCCTCTAGTAACCATCATTTTGTTCTTACAAGAGCTCCTTTTTGTTTGACAATTTGTTTTCTCTAGTTATTTGAGTGAAATCATACTACATTTGTTTTTATTTCATTTTTAATAGTAATCGTTATTATTTTTATTCACATTTTAGGATATTGAAAATGCATCACAGTCAATATTTCACACCACACACATCACCCACCACCAAGTTTCAGTGCTCTTTACCACCACCTTTTGTCTCTTCCCACAACCCACCATATCCACAGTCCTGCATCCCGCTATTTTTGTAGGATTTTTTATGTTCATTTACTTCATTTCATTATATTCCATAAATTAGTGAAACCATCCTGTATTTCTCTTTTTCTTTCTAATTTATTTTGCTTAACATGATCCCCTCCAGTTCTATCCAGATTGTTGCGAAGGGCACAATTTTTTTTATAGCAGCATAGAGTTCCATTAAGTGTACATACGGCAGCTTCTTTACCAATCATCTGTTGGACATTTAGGTAGTTTCCATGTCTTGGATATTGTAAACTATGCTTCTATGAGTATAGGGATGCAGATTTTTCGTCTGATTAGAGATTTTGTGTTCTCTGGGTACATGCCTAGGAATGAAGTTGTTGGATCAAATGGTAGTTCCACCTTTATTTGCTTGAGAAATCTCTGTACTATTTTCCAAGCTTGCACTAATTTACATTCCTACCAGTAGTGAAGGGGTGTTCCTTTTCTCCACACTGCCTTTAGCACCTGCAGTTTTAAGTCATTTTGTTATAGGCCATTGTCTCTGGTGAGAAATGGTATCTCGTTGTAGTTATTTGCATTTTTATATAATGAGTGATATAGAGTTTTTTTTAACTTGTCTGTTTGTCATCTGTGTGTCTTCATTAGACTGGGGTCTATTCAGTTCATTTACCCATTTTTGAATGGGTCATTTGTGTTTTTATTGTTGAAGTGTATAAGCTCTTTATATATTTTGAAGATTAAGCTCTTACATGATATATGTTGTGTGAATATCTTCTCCAATTTCATGGGTTGTCTTTTTGTTTCAGTGATTTCTTTTGCTGTGTAGAAGATTTTCAGTTTGATGTAGTCCCAATTGTTTACTTTTTCTTTGGTTTCTTTTGCTGGAGCTATTACTTTCCCAAAGACATCTTTGAGGTTGAGGTCATAGAGTATTTTTTTCACATTTTAATTTAAGTATTTAATGGTTTCAGGTCTTATGTCCACATCTTTGATCCATTTTGAGTTAACTTTTGTGTTTGATGCTAATGAGAATCTAGATTTTGTTGTTGTTTTATTTTATAATTTTTGCAGATGTCTTTTCAGTTTTTCCAGCACCATTGGTTGAATAGACTTGCCTTACTCTATATAGTCTCTTGGTACCTTTGACATAGATTAACTCCCCATATAGGTGTGGCTTTATTTCTGAACTCTCAATTTGTTCCACTAATCTGTGTGTCTACTTTTTATTCTAGTACCATAATGTATGTGTGAGAATTGCTCTGTGGTATAGGTTAAAGTCAGGTAGTGTAATTCCTCTACTGTTCTTTTTCCTTCTTAGGATAACTTTGATTATTCAAAGCCTTTTGTGGTTCCATACAAACTCCAGCATTGTTTGCTCAATTTTTTTGAAAACTATTCCTGGAATTTTGATGGAAATTGCATTAAATCTATATATTGTTTTTAGTAGACTTCCAGTCATAAATGTGGAATGCTTTTTCATCTCTTTGTGTCTTCTATTTTTTTAAGGTCCTGTAGTTTTCATTATAGCAGTCTTTCACTTCCTTTGTTAAGTTTATTCACAGATACTTGATCATTCTTGGTGCTGTTGTGAATAGGATTTTGTTCATAATTTCTTTTTCCTATACTTCATTGTTTGCATATGGGAATACTACTTATGGCTCTCATTTTTACATGATTGACTATGATGTTGGTGGTTGGTCTTTCATATATTGGTTTCGTTATGTTGATGTATGTACCTTCCATTCCTACAGTAGGAGGCTTTTTTTTTATCATGAATGGGTGTTCAATATTGTCAAATGCTTTTTTCTACATATCTTGAGTTGCTCATGTGATTTTTGGTTTCACTTTGTTGATATAGTGTATTGCAATGATTGATTTGTGTATGTTGAAACAAACCTGCATCCCTGGAATGAATCCCACTTGTTTGTGGTGGATATTATTTTTCATATGTTGTTGAATTACATTTGCCAGAATTTTATTGAGTATTTTTGCATCTATACTCATCAGTGATGTTGGTCTGTAATTTTCTTTTCTGATACTGCGTCTAATTTTGAATTCTGGACAATATTGGTCTCATAGAATGTATTTAGGAGTTTTCCCTCCACTTCAAATTTGTGGAAGAGTTTAAGGGGGATGAGATTAGCCTTTCTTTGAAGATTTTGTAGAAGCCATCTGGACCTGGACTCTTGTTTTGGGGACATTTTCTATTGCTGTTTCAATTTCTGTGCTTATGATTGCTTTAAGTTGTCTGTGTCCTCTTAGTTCAGTTTGGGAGGGTATGGGCTTCTAAAAACCTGTCCATTTTTTCCTGTTTGACAAATTTGTTAGCACGTAAGTGCTCATAATAGTCTCTCATGACAGTTTGTTTTTCTGAGATGTCAGTTTAATCTCACTTCTTTATGTATGACTCTTGTTATTAAGGCCTTCTCCTTTTCTTAGTTACTGTAGTTAGGGATCGATGTATTTTGCTGATTTTTTTCAAAAACTAGCTCTTGATGATCATTTGGGTGGTCTTTTTAAAAATTTTATTTCTCCTCTCATTTCAAATTTTCTTTCCTCTGTTGATTTTTGTTTTTGATAATTATTCCCTTTCCAGTTTCTTAGGTGTTTTTTTAGATATTTAATTTAGGTTCCCTTTTGGCTTTTGATGTGTGCTTGTATAGCTATAAATGTTCTGCTCAGAACTGATTTTACTGCATCCCACATGTTCTGGTAGCTTGTCTCTTCATTTTCTTTTGTTTCCAGATAAATCTTAATTTCATTGATAATCCATGACCTCTTCAGAAACAATTGTTCTATTTCTACATCTTTGTCATTCTTCCAGTTTTGTTCTTTTGGTTCATTTCTAAAGTCACCATCTTGTGATCAGAAAAGATGTTTTCTATTAAGTTCTACAATTTCAGTCTTGCTAAATGTGCTGAGACTTGTTTTGTGACCCAAGATATGGTCTATCCTTGAGAATGTTCCATGTACATTTGAGAAGATGTATATCCATTTTTGTTGGGGTAGAACACCCAATATATGTCTATTAACTCCATATGTTATATTGTTCTAATTAAAACCCTTATTTATTTGCTGACATTTTGACTGGATGATCTATGTATTGATGTAAATGGAGTGTTAAAATCCCCTACTGTTATTTTGTTATAGTCAGTATCTGCCTTAATTTCTGTTACTACTTATTTCATATATTTAGATTTATATATTTAGATATTTAGATTGTTTGGGTGCTTATAGGTTTATGGTATTTATTTCTTCTTGATGGATTATCTGCTTGACCATAATGTACTGTCTATCCTTGCCTTGTGATACCATTTTCGTCATGTGTTTCATGTCTGATTTTAGTATTGTAGTTCCTTTGATATAATTTTCCATATCCTTTGACATTCAACCTACTTTTATATTTGTATCTGATAATAGTTTCTTATAGGCATTATATCAAGGATCCTGTTTTTGATCTATCCAGTCTTTATATATCTTTTGATTGGTGAGTTTAGTCCCTTCACATTTAGGGTGATGATTCAAATGTAGGGCTTTATTACTGTCATTTGGACCTTTGCTTTTTATTGATTTTCTCTACCTGTTTCTTCTATTCCTGTTATTTGTGTTCTTTTTCCTTGGCTGGTTTACCATGTCTGTTCTGTCAGTTTTGTTTACTTCTTGGCTATGTATCTTTTAAGAACTGGGTTTTGTGGCTATCCCATGAATTGTCTCTAATGTCCTGCTCTAAAAGAGGGGTCTTTTAGTGAGCTGATGCCATAACATATTTACATATTTGTACTTTCCCCCCTTAAGTGTTTTCTTTTCATTGTTCTCATTTCTTGGACTCTGTTTCTGCTTTTCTTTTTTGTTTATCACCATTCTCAAGGCTTGGTGAATATGTTTTTGTTTTCCCTATTTTGGGTCCCTTTCAAGATTTCTTGAATGGCAGACTTGATGAGAAAAAAAGAATCCAATACATTTTGATGTCATTGAAGATCTTTATTTCTCCATCATATTTGAATGATAATCTTGCAGCTAAGAAAATTATTGACTGGTAGTTTTGGACTTTTAGTATTTTGAAAATAGCATTCCTCTTTCTCTTCTGGCTGGTAGAGTTTCTGCTGAGAAGTCTGATGACAGTCCAATGAGTGTGCCTTAGAAAGTTACATTTTTCTTTTCTCTAGCAGCCTCTAGTAATTTTTCTTAGTCGTTGACTTTTACTAGTTTTACGTGATTTGTCTGGGAGAAGGTCTGTTTGCATTTAGAATTTTCAGAGTTCTCCCTGCTTCTTGAATCTTAATGGTTAGTTTTTGTAGCAGATATGATATATTCTTTTAATGTTTTCTTATTTTTCCCCCATCTTCTCCTTCTGGGGGCACCCATTATCTTTACATTCGTTCTTCTCATAATGTCTGGTGATTCTCATAGGGCTTCTTCATATTTTTGCAACCTCATTTCTCTCTCCTCCTTTGTGAGATTGCTGCTATTATCTTGTCTTCAATTTCTGATATTTGTCATCTGCTAAATTGTGTCTTTTTATGGAGGTTTCTATGTTTATTTTCAATTCCTTCACCTTATGTTTCTTCTCTAGCATTTCTTCTAGGACTTACTTCGTGGCCTCAATATATTTGGTGATGTATTTTGCTTTGTAACTTATTTTCTGAGATCCTTCGATTGCTTCTGTGTAGTTGTGTGTGCCTTCTGTATCTGATTCAGCTTATTTATAGCTGTTATTTTTAATTCTTTATCTGTTCAGTTCTCCTAATCCATATCAATGAAGTTCTCTAGTGAACTCCTCACATTTTCCACTATTGGGGCATTTGTGTTTCTCTGATTTATTTATGCCCTACATCCATTGATGTTGCAATGACAAAATTTCATTTTAAAAACAATACCCAAGTAATATTCCATTGTGCATACACACTGCATCTTTTTTAAATCAAAGTGCAGTCAGGAATGAAGGTGAGTAGGAAGGCAGGCAGAAAAAGAGAGGAAGAGGAAGCATTTTATTATTTTTTTCAGCTGTTCATTTTGGCTCTTTTCCCCAGATCTGAGTCTTGAACTAGGATCTCAAAATGTATGTGCTCTGCACCACAGTGAACTAACCCATTAGCCCACCAGGGTGTGCCATAGTACATTTCTTTAACCATTCATCCATCCATGGACTGAAGTTATGTCCATTTTATGACAATTTGAAAGAAAGCTGCAATGAACATAGTTTTGCATATATCTCTTTGACTTAGTGCTTTTTTATTCTTTGGGCAAATACTCAGGAGTGAAGGATCATGTAGTATTTCCGTATTTATTTTTATGTTTAACTTTTTTAGCAAAGGGGAAGGCATGCATGAAGGCAGAGTCAGAAAGGCAGGAGGAGTGTGGAAAAAGAAGCATTTTATTTATTTTATTTACTTGCTCATCTTGATTGTTCACTCTGGCCCTGGAATGTGAACCAAAGTCCATAGGATGTATGTGGATGGTGCTTACTGAAGGTCTCAGACTGAAACGTTACTCCACTGCATCTTATTTGTATTTTTAATTTATCATGGCTTTATTGAGGCACAATTTATATATAAGCTTTATATATTTAAAGCTTGCAATTTAATAAGTTACAGTATTTGTATAGCTGAAATTATGACTATTATCAAAACACTGAGCCTATATATATATATATATATATATGTAGAGAGAGAGATTTCAAAAGTTTTTTCATTTTTTGTTTGATTATTTTTAGTACACAGAC
The DNA here is from genome assembly GCA_004363575.1 of Solenodon paradoxus. Taxonomy (NCBI): domain Eukaryota; kingdom Metazoa; phylum Chordata; class Mammalia; order Eulipotyphla; family Solenodontidae; genus Solenodon; species Solenodon paradoxus. Next base: position 157,433 of record RJWH01001240.1, on the reverse strand, counting down.
ATACATTTAAAAATACTTTATCATTTCTTTTGTTTTCATTGCTATATGCTTTTTAAGATACTGAATTCACACCTTCGTGGGCCTTTCACATTGCACTCACCACTAGATTTCTAGTGGCTCTTACCATCACCTTGTTAACTCCTTTCCCTTGCTCCCTCTTCCTTTGAATTCTGCCAATTTGTTGAAACTTGTCTGTTTCTTTTTTATTTGCTTATATTCCACATATTAGTGAAATAATCCTATATTCTATTTCTTTCTGGCTTATTTCACTAAGCATCATAACCTCCAGTTCCATTCATGTTATTACAAAAAGGCACAATCTCATATTTTTAAGTAGCTGCATAAAATTTCACTGAACTATACCACAGTGTCTTTATCCAGTCATCTGTTGTTGGGCATATAGATTGCTTTCACATCTTGGCTTTTGTGAATTGTGCTGCTATGAACAAGAGACACAGCCATATAGATAATTTTTGACCTGAAACTATAATATATAGAGAGGAAAATGTAGTGAAAATGCTCCAAGACACAACCAGACAGATGTCTTTGGAAAGTAACACTTATTGCAAAGGCAAATAAAGTAAAACTTAACAATTGGGTTTACATAAAACTAAAACCTTCTGTGCAGAGAAAGAAACAATTGTTGAATCAAAAAGGAAACCTATTAAATGTGAGAGCATATTTTCACAACAGATCAGACAAAAGCTTTATCTCCAGATATATAAAGTGCTTATACACCTTAATAACAACAAAATTATCCTTTCAAAAATGGGCAGAAGAATTAAATAGATATATTTCTAGAGAAGAAACAGATAACCTACAAGCATATGAAAAAAAATGCTCTTCATAACTCACCATCAGAAAAATGCATATAAAAACAACAATTAGATATATCACACCAGTGAGATGGCCTATAACTAAAAGTCTAGAAATAACAGGTGTTGGAAAGCATGTGGAGAAAAAGGAACCCTCCTACAATGTTGGTGGTAATATAAATTACTGCAACTATTGAGATTCCTCTAAAAAATAGCATAAATCTACCATTTAATCTATCTTGAAATCCCATCTAAAGAACATGAAAATACTGATCATTCTTTGTTTTTTCATGGATCAGCATCCTGTTTTCTTTGATGACTGCACCAGCTTACATTACCACTATTAATGCACAAAGATTATCATGGAAGTTTAAATTCATGTAGTTCCTCTAAAAAACTATTTGATATTACCTACTAATGCTGATGATACATTGTCTATAATTCAGCAAAATTCTTGATGCTCTAGTTTGCTTATGCCAGCATTGTTCATTATAGTGAAAAATGGAAAACACTGAAGTTTAACCCTAAGATAGATGAACCTTTTTTTTATATTCAAATAATGGATTATGGGGCAACAGAAAATGAAATGTCTAGATCTACAGGATAAACTTTCATTAATAGATAACTGATTAAAAGAGGAAAGAAAATTACTCACAGGTGATTCAACTTAAGTAAAGTTTAAAAACAAACCATTAATATGTTATGAGGCTTCTTACATAGTCAAAAAAGATGAGAAAACTAAATTGAAACATTAATGAAATTATAAACATAAATCCAATATAGTTTCTTATTCTTTAGAGAGATGGAAGTAAAACTGAGCAAAGACTCATAGGGGACTTCTGAGATTATGTGTTTAAATAAATATTTATGAATACAGATGTGTTTATATACTCTCTATATATGCATATATAATTCTTAGGCTGTTTAATGACTATATGGTTACTGATGACTAAGATAGGGAGCAAATTCTAGTTCTTGCTTCCTATGACCACATATGATCTATTTTTCTAAGAAATTTTGTTGTTTGGCATTTTCAGATTCCACATGTAATTGACACAGATTTTGTTTTATCTTGACTTATTTCATTTAGCAAAATACCTTTAAATTCCATCTTTAGTATCACTAATGGTAGGATTTCATCATTTATATAGCTGAATTATCTTATTGTATATCTATATATCTGTATAAACTTTTTTATACATTCATCAATCTATGGGCACTTGTCTGCTATAAACAGTGCTACTATGAAAATGGGGTGCAGATATTTTTTAGTTAGTGTTTTGTTTCCTTTGGATATATTTCCAGGAGTGGAATTTCTGTATCACATATTAGTTTTATTTATAATTTTTTGACGATACTCCATATTGTTTTCCGTAATGACTGTCTCTATTTACAATCCCACCAACAATGTACAAGAGTTCGCCTTTCACCACATCCAAGTCAGCATTATTTCTTGTATTTTTATGATGGCCATTCTGACAGGTATGAGGTGATATTTCATTACCATTTCAATTTGCATTTTCTTAATGACTAATGATGTTGGACTGTTTTCATATACCTGTTTGCTTTCCTTATATTGTCTTTGGTGAAATGTCTATTCAGGTTCTTTATCCTATCTATCCAATTTTTTATGTGGTTATTTACTTTTTACTATTAAGTTTTACACTATTTATATATTTTGGATAATAAGTATATATATTAGATATATATTATATTATTAGATATATATTTGAAAATATTTCTCCTATTCCATAGGTTGTCTTTCACTTTGCTGATTCTTTGCTGCAGTACTTTTAGTTTTGATGTAGTTACATTTGTTTATTTTTTTCTTTTGGTGCTTGGGCTTTAAAATATTTCACATATCTTTGAAATGACAAACTAGATATTTTATTATATTTTCTATGGTAATGATATAAATATTAAAGACTAGTATTTACTGAATTTTGTTATTGAAGTTTTATGCAGGCATGTATTTGAAAGTTTTTTCTCCTTCAATTAAGTATTAAATATATTAAGGCATAAAAATTTAGCAGCAATAATTACTATCAAATCAATGAAAATTAAAAACTATACATTCCAATAGGTATCTTTTAAAATGGAGACTAGTCAACTCTGTATAAACTAATCACTAATAATATTTACTAAGTCTTACTTATAAAGAAAAAATGACACATAAGATAGCCTTTAAGTTAAGCTATTACCATAGTGTTTTTCTAATCATGGAAAATAATTTCAGTATTATTAACTTTACTATTCTCATTTAATAGGCACAGAGACAGACATGTAGAAATCAAACTCACTGATTTCTAAATCCAAATCTCAGTGAAAACACGTTAAGTTGCAAAGTTCAACTCTGCTAATTGATCACAGAGGAATATAAATATAGGACCAGTTCAACATAGATGCTTTATCCTTCCTGTGCTGGTCACATGAAGGACAGACATGGCAGAACACATACAGAAGTCGTGTGGTAAGCTGAGGTAGAGCATTGGCCACATGTGAAACCAACGTAACAGAAGAACAGAAGCAATACAGCGAGTGTCACCTTATAAAGTCCCAGCTAACAAAGATTTGGAAAGTTTAGCTAGAAGCATCACCCATAAGATGGTCATTCTCAAGGGATTTCTAGACACTGCTCTTACTCAAAGGCATAGCATTACATAGCACAGGTGCTTGATCACATGCTCAGTGGCTGCTGCTGGTGGCTAAAAGATTGTAGAGATGGGATTGTACTGTGTACTTTGGATTTTCAGAAATATTAAAATATACCTGATAGAACCCTATGGCTGGTAAAAAATTCTAAATTAAAAGGTCTACCTATTGACTGTATCTTTCCTTTACATTGTACCACATCAGTCCTATAGGTCTGTTTCCTCTTTTGCAAAATGAGAAAATGAAGGAAAGAAACTTTTCTAATATTTTCTGTTTCTAATCTCTAAAGATAAAAGGAAATAGAATGATGAATAGGAAACACTAAATTTAGGTATTCAGAACTTTAGCGTGGTACTGGTGGTTGGATGATTTGTAGGGGAAAAGGCAGGAAGGCCAATATCCAGGGAAGAGATTTGATTTTAATGAACAGAGCATTCAAAGCAAGGAGGGTGCTGGTTATTAGAAGATAGGGTATTTCATGTCATCCAATACAGAAAATGCAACTAGGTGTCACTGAGATTACAAAATCATTGTGAAAATTTCTCTCTGTCACTCTCTTATCTCTTAGCCACAATGTACTTCTTTATGTTTGTTCTATTAACATTTTTGTAGAGAAATATTTTTTTGGCAAGATCTCATTTTGATTTCCTTCAAATTTGACATTTGTGTGACTTTGCTCCAATGTTAATTTTGGTTCTAATTCCATATAAACCTCCAGATTAATGTAAACTTTTGCCTCAATGTTCACATTTAGATATGGGAAAAGAGTAGGTTTGGATTTTTAGTGTTTTATGTGTCCACCCTTTGTCTAACTATCAAAGCCCAAAAGGTAGAGTCTTGTGTCTTAATAAGGTCACCATGAATTTAAAAGATGTTGAGAGAAGGACAAATGCAACAAAAGAATCTTCCTTCCTTCCTTCCTTCTTTTCTTCCTTCAAAAAACGTAAATGCTTCTTTTTCCTCTCATTTCCTTCTTTGCTTTAAAAAAAAATAATCTGAAGTTATGGATCTATATGTCTAAACTTGAGGTATAACAATTTAAATTAAAAAAAAAACTAGAAACAAAGAAGGAAAATGTTTGTTAGATAAAGCAATGGAACAGATTTATTTATGCTCCAGTATGTAAAATATAATAGACAAAATAATCATAATAATTCCATGTGACACAATTCTGACCAGCCGGATTAACTGGGACATCAGTCTGAAGGTTTCTACCAGAGTTTGTTCTTAGTACTAAATAGTGATATATAGGAAGGAATGCAGGTATCCCCTCCTTTCAAAAGTTAACTTTATGCCATTTATCTTTGCAAAAGATATACATTAGTACCTGTTTTGGCAAGCAGGAGAAATATGAAGATGACTTTTTAGGACAAAAAGCAAAAGGTGAAAAAAACAGAGTCCATTGTTTTTCACAGCATATGTTCTAGAGAGAGTATGCACCCCAGCAGCAAGTGTGGGACCAACAAACTCTTTGCCTGGCACTGTACTCGACAGTATCAAGCGACCATAGCTTTGGACTGTGACTATGAGCATTGGCGCTTTTTCTCAATTTATTTTGTGTACCAATTAGCAAGAGTACCCTAAGGTAGCAAAAAGGCTGAAGAGAGCTCAAAAAGAAATTATGGCTAGAAAAAAACAGGATGTAAATTAAACCTGATGCAATAATAAAAGCCTGAGAGTGAAGGCAGCCAGGAACAGAATGTGAAACACTTGTCTGAGGTTTTCACTCTGATTGTTAGAGCTGCAATGATTGCCGAAAAGTAGGACTTTAATTTTGCAAGTACATGTCAGGTTAGGGCAGGTTTTCAAAGTGTTTTGAGTCTCCACAAAGAAATGTCAGAGAAAAAAAATGATGAGGCTAAGCAGTCTGCCATACTCTCAAATTTTAATCCTTCCTCATCAACCACAACAGCTCTACCAAGTGTTGAATAAACCTCAACCACTGACAATAAGACAGACTTTCACAGAAAGTGTAGATGCTAGCAACCTTCTGAACTGATAGTTTCAGATTGTGATGAGATGTTAATAGATGTGCCTCTTCCTCTCCTATACCCCAGGTCTCCTGTACTTCCCACAACCCTGCCTCTGATGACTCAGACTCACAAGTCATCATCACCACCTCTCAGTCTTGCAGTGTTCTGTCATTCTGATACTGGTAAGTGAAGCTGCACTGTAATACATTAGTTTTACTTTATGCAGGTTGTTTATATATCATATCATTCCTGATTTTACTCTATGCCAGTGCTATTTTATGTTTTATGTGTGATTGGGTATAATTTGGTACTTTTGGGGGGCCCTGGAAGCACTCCAAAAATTTTACTCCATAAACTAATAAGAATTGCTTCTTCACTTCTTTGCTTTCTACTGTTTTGGATTACAAAATTGTTTTAAAGGAATGTTCTACTTTGTGAGAGAGAGGGTCATCTGCACTACCATTGTGTGATCTGAAGTTTTTGTCTTATGTAGCTAAAACAGTGGCAAACATTTTGAAATTATGGGAAGTGTCAATTCCAAAACAAGCCAATTCCGTTTACCAAACGGAAAACTGAAAAGAGACTGAACTACAATATTAAATACTCTGGTAATTTCTATCTTTGTATACTTGTTATGTGAGATAATAGTTTTTATTTATAAGAATTGGATGGAGAGCTTTCTCCAACCTGAAGTATGAAGCAAACTGTAAATGGTTATCAAATTTCACAGAAATAAGGAGAATAATGAATACATTTTAACTTTTATATCCCGTAAGTCCTCAAGGTCATGAAAGAGAACTCAACCCTTTTTCTACTATGGAAAATACCTGGGTATTTTAATTTTGACTAAACTAGGGCTTAGAAAAATCATTTCTTTCAATATTAGAAACAAATATTCTTTTGGAACCAAGGAATAATTAGAAGAATAGAAGAATAATTTTCTTTATTTTTCATTTATTGAGAACTTTGAGGAGCTGCTTTAGGATGCTAGTTAATTTAAGCTTCTAAGTGAGAAAGTCAAGTCTAAGTTATTAAAGAATAGAAAGAGTTTAAGTCTTGTGTCTGATAGAAAATTTCCATTCTATCCCTGGAAAGAGTTAAGCTAGTCACATGTAACTAAAACTGCACAATGAATGTTAATGGTATATAAATGGTTCAGAAGGCGGTTTAATAGGACTTGGTATTTAGTCATACTGTTATGGTCAGCATTTGTCCTCCCAAGAAAACGCACACACACTTCAGTCGACAATGCAAAAGCAAAAGGAAACTTTATTTCCAGCTCGCTGGGGTCTGAGCCTCCTCCAGCACACTGGAGTCAGACAAAGACCCCAGGCTTCATTTCAGCAGGGTTTTTATAACCAAGGTTACAGAGCAAGGGATTAGTTACAATTCCAGACCTTGAAGCATTCACATATTTAGTATCTTTTGGCCCCAAGTTTCGGGTATGTCATCTCTAAGGAAAGTTACAATTCCAGACCTTGAGGCATTCACATATTTAGTATCTTTTGGCCCCAGGTTTCGGGTATGTCTTCTCTAAGGAATTTCTAGTTTCAGGGCCAGAAAGAAACGGGGTTCTTATTTCAGGAAGCATAACTCAGGCCTATAGCTATTTCTGTCTGGAGCCTGTCATGGCGATGATCCGGCTCCTACAATACATCTAATTAATGATAGATACTGGGGATGGAGCCAAGCAGACATAATGGATGGCAGCTCAAGCAGACATTGTGCTACCAGGTCAGTCAAGGTTAGTAATATAACAACACAAGCGATATTTAGCAAAACATGGCAAGTATATGCAAGCAAGGGCACAAACCATGGTGACAAGGAATCTGGGAAAAGACAAATGTAGAGATTCACTAATTCATTTAAGAAGTGAAAAGTCTAGAAAATATTTGTCTTGCTTGTATTTCAAATGGTATGATAAATTTTTAACCAATAGGAATTAGAATATAGTTTTAGTCATGGATCTAGAATTTCATCATGAGACTCTTGTTCTCATGAGCATGTTTGATTGTATTTTTATGATTCCAATTCTAGAAGATTGGAACACTATAAAGTGATCAGTTAAGATTTGTTAATGAAATTGGGTTATAAATGGAAGTTCAGTGCTGATTAAAATTCATATATAAAGTTACAGCTTAGGACTGCTTTGTGGTTTTCTTGAAATTGAAGAGCTTTCTGGAACACAAAACTTTGAGTGCTAATCAAGAAATTCTCGGATAAAGTCAATAAGCTAGCTCTTATTGAATTTGATGTTAAAAGCTCCCGATTCTGGAGTGTGACCTGTTTAATGTTCTTTAACTAAATACTGTATTTTCAGTAGAGCATGGAATGGTTGAAGCTTTAGGTAAAATTTAGCTGATATTTATTCACTTTAAATGTATTTTTGTGAAACATTCAAATTGTTTCACACTGCAAATTCTTCTCTAATTATCAATTTGCAGAAATCTGCACAAAATTGCTTAAGCAAAAACTTAGAGTAGTTAACAGATTTAAGGAAAGACTTGAAAAGCATGTTTTTTTAGGTGGAAACTGACAATTGCTCTTAATGTTTATTCTCCATTTCTTTCTAGAATAGAAACAGAGCAGTTTAATTTTAAACTGCACACATAGAAGTGTCCAACTAGAGTTTATTTTCCCCAAGTATCCCCTTTTTCTCTTCACAACTAAATGTGGATAGTTAGCTAAATCCTGTTACAGAGACAATGTGGTATGTGCAAATTTTTACCATCCATTAAGACAAGAGATGAAGCAGTAAATGACAGAAGTCTTTTTAATGTGTGACTAAGACTAGTACAATCTTTCCATTCTTCATTGCTTACCTATAGTTAGACTATTATATTAGAATGAAATATGCCCTGTTCCTGTTTGAGTCATTTAATTTTTGTTTCTTTTTGATATTACAGTTTAGCCTTTAGTAACTACAGCACTGCAGTAATACGGAAGTCAGGAAAGTTCTAAGACTAAAGACTTAAGTGACTGTCTCCACATTGCAGACAACATGACAGTTATAGATTCAGCTAGAGTATCAAAACTTTGCTTATCTCTGTATACCATGAGTTTTGTTGCCTAGTTATACTTGGGCAAACTCACAGTCCAGTTAGGGATTCTATGTTCCCTATGGAAGGATCAGTCTTGGAGCTGAACTACCAACTGAAAACCTCAACTTGCTTAGATAATTAGCTGGTGGTGTTGTAAAGCCAGCAGTTACAGATATTAAATAACCATGCTGCAATAAAAGCATTTTTTACATTATTTGAAGAAGTATAATATACATGTATGTGTGTATATATATATATATACATGTGTTTATATTCACACAAACACACACACACATATATATACACATTTATACATTTTTCAAAATATATTATGTGATCTTGACCTTCATAAATGATGCCAATCCAGCCTGCAATAGTCCCCAGTCTAAAACCTCAAAAATTGGTTTGGTTGAAACTTGCATGAGAAAGACCTAATTTTTATTTTTAGGTTCTTATCTCTACTTTGTCCTGACATAACACCTAAATTTATCTTGGATAAAGTTCATGTCTTAAGTCTGCTAGCTTGGGAAGAATCAAATCTGACACAAACAAGGAAAACAGTTCACTCTCCAATTTCATGCTGACAACATCAGTGAGTGTGGATTCAAAAAGCCCTCACAGAAATCGTGCTGTGATATAATGTAAAGAGTAATGATGGAGAACTATAACACATCTTCTGGTACTTACAAGATAAATGGAAGGAGACCCTCTATCTTTGTAAGAGTCTACAAATTAAGTCACAAATGTTGCACTATGGTACGTTTCCAACCCAAGAAAACTAGAAAGATTTAGTAAAAACTACTTATCTAGAGGGAAAAAGGATGACAATTTGGGACTATGTTAGGACACATTCAGTAGATATTCGTGATGTGCGTGAGGCCATTCTGATAAGATCACTCTGTGGTTCATCTTCAGTTGCCTGAAAGTGACAATCTTTAATAGCATGACTTAAAAAAGACTACAATTTGTTTTTTGCTCACCTGTAAGCAGCATTAGTAGACGATTGTAGGTCCTTTATATTTCAATGTACATTTGATGTATTTAGTTTCTAAATTTTCAAAAAACATTTTGAATATTGATAGCACTTATCTGAATGTAAAGATAAATTTGGTGAAAACTAGCATTTCAAAATATCAAGTCTTGCAATTCATGAACAAATAAAATTACTCCCATTTACTTAGATTTTCTTTCTTTTTTTTTTTTTTACTATAGTTTCTTACAAACAGTTTTTGGATAGTGTTTTTTATTTTTAAACAACAAATAGCATAATGCTATCTACATCATTCTCTATTTTAAGACTTGGTAATACATTTTAAAGATTTTGTAAAAATAATACATACTTTTTTTTTTTTTAAGGAACTGTGCCTATAGCAATGAAGGCAGTAGTAGGCAAGCAAGCAGGAACTGAGAGGAGGAAGAAACACTTCATTTATTTTTCATCTAGTTGTCAGTCTGGTTTGTCCCTCTATTCCAGGACTCAAACCCAGGAGTATGTAGCCTGTGTCTTTCAGAGATGATTGATCTAGCTGCTATTCCATGAAGGCATGCCCAAACTAATATAGCTCTTTAAAATGCTTTTTTTTTGCATTATCTAGTATAGATTTGCTATGATTTATTAGACAATTTTCTTAGAAGTTCACATTTATGCTTCCAACTTTTCACTATCATAAACAAAGCTGCAATAAATATACTTCATTTAGATGATAGATGCTTAGAAGTAGACTTAATTTAAAAATGTATGTGCACTTAAAATGCTTAATTTTATTTATTTCTATATATGCTTTTCTTCTTGTAGGATTTTGGGAGTCAATTCCTCTTTTTTAATAGTTTGTTGAAATTATCACTAGGATACTTTTCCCTATTGTACTTACAATTCAATTATTGCTAGTTATTGGAAAGCTATTGGTTTTTGTTTCAGTATTACAGTTTCCTACCCTAATAAACTATCTTATTTGTTTGAGTAACTTTGGAACTAAAGTTTTCTGAAGAAGCAAACTGTTTATCTTGTCTGGTGAAGATGAAATTTGCTTCATAACAAAGATCAGGATTATTACATACCATTAACTCTGTCTTTAGCTCTGAATTCATGCATATGGGTAGTAAAAAATTAAATGTTCATATCTTTGAGATTTCCTCTGCCTACTCACTAGATAAAAACAGTTCAAACTTTTCTTTGGTGTCAGTCACGGGGGTTAAGAGATTTATGGCCATAATTTTTATTGCACAATAGCTGGTGCTTCTTTTTTGGATATGCACTGACAAAGTAAAATATCAAGCAATAGTGCACACAAAAGACACCTTTATATCTTAACACATGGTCCTGATCTACCTATTTGAAGACCATTTATACTCTGACTTCCTTTACTAATTCATCCTATCTTGTACTAATCTCCAGTAGTTTCCTCTCCACCTTCTGCATGTGTTCCTTTCATATTCATCACTTTGCAGTGATATTTCCTTTACTGGGAATATTGTTCTTCTTTTACCCTGTTTTCAAAAACTCTGATCATATTTCATACATTTCTATTCTTTTCAAGAAATTTAGAACTTATAGGTTTAACATTTGCCAAAATGAAATTGCTTAATTAAACACTAAATAAGCCAGGGTATCTAGTGTGTGCAGCTCAGCTTTCACTTTCTCTTCACATAGTCCACATCAAGTAACTTGGAGTGGCTATAGGATTCATCGTGTAGATCAGTCTTGGGAAATAAGTTTTTTGATACATGACTGTAGATTGAGCATAAGACAAGGGCAATGTATTAACCCTTTGCTTTTCAGTCTGTATCTGTTATACTCAATAATAAATAAAGGATTAAATATAATTATAATATCCCATTAAAAGAGAGGTTGTGGTTCAGATTTAAAATATTATATAAAGAGGTAGAATGCATTGGGGGTAGAAAACAGAGCAAGATCGAAGTTGGAGCTGGCAGAACCATCAAAGACACCAGATCTGAGGCATCTGGCGATGGCCACCATGTGCAAACACTGAGATAGTGTGTCTCTGACTGTTCAGTCCCCCCCAAATAAGGTAGATACAGTTATGTAGTTAGAGAGCAAAGGCTATATAAGCAATCCAATGTAACTATAAACTTGCTTACATAAATTGCTTGAAGCAATGATGTGTATGAACCCAGTAAATAGGTATAGAGCAGGATTGTCAGGGCCTTCAGTCCAAGAGACACCGTTAGACCCCTGACCCCAGCTTTCTATCCTCTCACTCTCTCTTGAATTTCTCATTCTCCTACGGTACCCACTTCAGACCCTGTTCCCAGGAACATCGAATCCTGGAAGAGATGAAATGAAGTAATCAGTAAGATGTATATGTTAATAATGAACCTCCCTAAATAATAATACACAGAAACTTATTTACTCAGTCTCCAAAGATTATTGAAAAGAAGAGAAGTAAAGTATTTAATATTTCTAAATACGATTTTTTATACTACATTTTTACATGAAAAAGACTATTTTTTTCTTTTGATATTTAAGCTGGAAAAGAAGTGTATGAAATTATATAGTAGATTTATTTGGGTAAACTAGATGACATAATAGGTTATCTGAGCACACTTTTTCATAAAGAAATTGAAATTTAATTCTCTGCTGGGATTATTACCATAGAGTAGAAATGTTATTTTTTCTGTGTATTCTTGAGTTTATGTTCATAAACAGATACAGAAAACATGAGTAAGCACAGCTGTTATCATATTCTAACTAGAGATCTATTAGATCAATCAGACATTTTCAAGTCGAATGTTCTATTAAACGTCATATTACTAGAATGAGAAGTGGTTTTGAAAAGTGTGATTTTTTTTTAAATTGAATTGGAGATCATTTAGATTGTGTGACAAATAAACTGCTGGGAACATAAAATTTTCACAGAAAAATGTGAGAAATTAATTTCAACTGATGAATTCACAGTGGATTAATGTTAAGCAGAATGAATTTAAAGACAAAACTTTAGATCGACAGAGTCAGGTGATCAGAAGCAGAGCAGAGAAACTGAAGCAAGGAAAAAATAAGAGGACTAAATGGATAAAAATGCACTTCCTTAAGTCCTATTTTCATTTTCTTTTTACAGCAGCACACCAGTTAAGCTATGTTTTTATTTTTCAAGTCACTAGATAATATTAAATATTATTAGTGATTTGGGTATATGATATACTTAGTTACAATAACATGGTGCAAAATTTGTGAAATACTAGCAATTTAGGCTGTTTGTTAGTAGTTATTAACATACCACTATGGACTACAATCTTTTAATGAATTTCAGTGAAACATAGGAGAGAAAATTTTAATTTCTTCATTAAATGAAACAAAATTAAATACACTAGTTTATAATGATGGGGTACTAAAATACTTTCTTCTCAGACACTTAGCACTCCTCCATATATATAATTATATATATATATATATATATTTACAGTTGAAGGCATTCTTTCCACTCTCAAAATACAGAGAAGTAGTAGTATGCATGTTCCTCAGATAAATGTATTTTGAACAGCCCAGAATTTTAGAATTTAATATTTGACTCAAAAATTCCATCTCTTTCTGCATGTATATATATGTATAGTGAGCTAATACAAGTAAATCACTTTACATTGCCTCTAAAACACACACACACATATATAGCTTTGTAAAACAATAAAAAGCTTTATTAGTGAGAATGCATAAAAGTTGAGTAATTATTTCAATATGCATAATTTTTGTCACTACAGAGTTCTCAAAATAATTGGAAATCTCAGAGATAAGTTCAATCAGTTTGCAAAGTCTTCATTTTCTAAAGGCATATCCATTTAAAAATAGTCTTTGTGTGTCATATGCTCACAATCCTTTGATCTTTATGGACTATTAATGGATATTAATTTGTGTCTTTTTAAGATTAAAAATGAATTTAATTTAAAAATCAATAGGTCAGAATGGTTCTTAAATTGTAGCATCTTTCAGGGAAAAGAAAGATTTTTATCAAATGTAAAAGGCAATAAAAAAAATCAGCGTGGTGCAGTGTTTAGTATGTGATCTGGCAGCATATTCTCTCAAAATGATCTCATATAATTTTTATAACTCTTTGAAGTAGGTGCTATTACTATTCCAAGTGAAGGTAATTGGGTCCTTGGGAGATAAAATGCACAAAATCTCTCACTGAGGCTTTAGTGTAACTCAAGGCTTGCAGTTAGTCATTCACTTATTACTCAGAAATGAAAGATGTGGTTGAGTTTGGGCTCTTATTTGTCACGTGTAATAACCCAAACAAAATTTTCTACCTATGACTTCCTGAAGTTTCAATCCTTCATTTTCCTTATTTAGTTGGGTTGTGATTTCAGTCTCATACATTTTAGAATAAGAGTATATAACATACTGAATTGAGAAAAAAAGATATATTTATTTTAATTTCTTGATGGATTTTCCCTCTTTTTCCTGGTTGTAGTTCCATTATTCTTATGGATAAACAATTTAGTCTTTTCTCACACTAATATGTAAAATCATAACATGGAAGTATATATCTAAGTTTCTCTTTAACTCTATTATACTGTCATTATTGAAAAATTGTGAGAGGAGATTAGCATGTAAAATATATATTTAAGCTGTTGTGCCTATATACATGTGTTCTGGAGAATTTATGTAGCTGTTTTGTGAAAATAATGTTCTTTGTAGCTTTTCCTTTAGAGCTTGCTGACTATAAGAAATTCCACTGTGGTAAGAATGGTTAACAAAAATAATTTCAGTGTCAGAGTGAAGACTAGGGACCATCCCAGGATGGAGGGCATAGCTGAGGGGAGAGAGAGAGATCTGGTTTGTTCTAACTTGCTCCTTGAAGTTTGGTTACAGCTTTATACCCTAGTGAAATAAAGGTAGTACATAACAGAAAGAACACCTTAATTAGTCTACAACAAATCATTTGAAGGGTATCTGGTTATTTTCTAACATCTTTAAGTGAAAAGGAGGGGAGTACATTAGTATACATGCAGGAGTTTTTACTTTTGTGGTTAGGTGCAATCTATGTGTGAGAAATGTAAGAATGTGTGAGAAATACAAGAAATAGGTCATATAAATCTTACTTTAAAATCCTTATTTTGGGGCAGACAAAAGCACCTTTATTAATAAATGCTTTGGATTTTGCTAAGCAGTCAGGCATCTCCCAGTTGTTTATACTTCCAAGCATCTATAACCTAGTGTGGTGCTTGTTTTGCAAGTTTTTCTGGGGCAATGTGCAAAGCCTGTTTTTTGTTAGCTGATGATAGTCTCTGAAGCCTCCTCTCTGCCCAAGATTTGCTAACTTTTACTTATTTCCTGCCATAAGTCAAAGATAATTCTTGGATACTTTGAAATTGCATAAAAAAATTTTGGTTCTGATAAATTCATATCTGTACTTCAGTGGCCTGAAAAATTCTATCAACTATAGCTAATAATTAGGTCAAGTTCATGGGATTTGAAAACAATCTTAGGTTTAACTCTTGACTCTGTCTCTTACTAACTGTGGCTTTAGGCAAGTTACCAAACTGTAACAGAGACCAAGTTGAATTTGGCCATCACAGGTAGCTCTTCCCAACCTTCCTAGCTGGCTAGATTTTTCTGAAACAAGTCGTCTCTTTCTCTTCCTCCTCCTCCCGTCTCCTGATAGCCACAGAGAGCTCAAAGTAAAATTCCTCCTATCCAGAACTGAACTTATCTCAAGCTTGAAAGAATGTGCGTAAACCAAACCTGTGAAATATCAACTGGGCACCCTGCAAGGCTTGGAAAATGACACTGATGAGTCACCATTTGGCCATGAATGTACAGACATGTACTTGGACTCAGAATCAAGCTCTGGAGTTCCTTTTAATACCTCTGCTCAGTTTTGTTCAGAGAGACTGAGGATTTGAGACATAGGTCTCCCCTGTCTCCATTTACTCAGTAAATAAATTAAACCCTTTCCTTCTCCCAAGTCTTGTGTTCAATTTTCATTAAGCACTTATGCCTAGGAACCAGAAGTTGGGTAACAAAACATGTCTAATGCACTTGCTCATATGTAAAGAAGCAGAATAATTCTTACCTCAGATCTTGTTTTAATAATTAAGTGAGAATACACAAATAAATCCTTTGACACTTCCCCTAGCATATTGTGAGCAGTTACAGCAAATTTGCATCTGAAATTACACACACAAGCTCTTTTACCTTTTATCCATCTCTCCTCACTTGTTTTGTTATCATATTAACATTCTCTGAACTTTCCTGCCTATAAAAATCAACTTTCTCTAGCTCCAAAATCCATTTTTTATCCCTTGTTCTGCATTTCATACAATTAAATTCAACATAAACATTGCTTAAAATGCTGTTTCTTCTTTCCAGTGTTAATTTAAAAGAAGGTCATCTGACTGATGTGACTCTAATACCTACAGAAATACCCAAAAATCTAAGTCTATAAATGCCTCACTTATAAAATTGGAACTTAAGTATCATCTTTCACAAAGAGCCAAGTAAGTTATAATTAAAATCAATCACTAATTTCTTTGCCAAAGTAAGGAGTTAACAAGGTGACAGTAAAGGGAACCAGAACTCTGGTAGAGAGTGTGGTATGAAATGCACACAGACTGAGGTCTGACTTTAAATCCTAAAATTCATGCAGCAATGTAAACAAAAGAAATAGTAAAATGATTAAAAATAAATATTTTCTTGCTTTCCTTCCACATTTTTCTGTATGTCGTTCCCCAAGTTCCTGTTGTAGGAAGAATCCTACAATTGGACTGCCAGATTGAAATTGATTTTTGATCAAATAAAGTCTTAGACAATTTCTAATTCACCTTGGCTTGTCTTTTAATACCTCTCATTTTATTTAGTGGACATTTTAACCAAGTTTCCTCCCCATTTCTCTCCTGAAACACATGTGGCAAGTTTTTCCATGACATATTTGAGAAAAAAGAGAATCAAATTTTAATCCTCTTTTTTTATTTAACTTACAAACAATATTTAACAGACTATTTTATTTTTTCTTATGGAAATATGTTCTTTGCTTTATTTTTCTCTTACCTTTCTTGCAGTTTTTCTTCATTTACCTCTGTGAATACACCTGGTCTTCAAATACATTTTTTCTCTAACTTCCTTTGTGATCTCCTGAATGTAGTAGAATTAATGTGTGGACTGCTCCCATATTATTACCTTATTTCTTGATGCTCTCCCTTTCTCCTTCCCATCTCCTCTGTGTGTGGGTATGTGTGTGTGTCTAGTATCTCTGTCTAGTCTGTGTGTGTGTGTGTGTGTGTGTGTGTGTGTGGTTTCTCTCACACAACATGCATAGTTCATCGACATATTCTTTTGTTTGTACTTTCAATTTATATTCAGTATTTGCCTACTTTTCACTACTTCAAGGTTTTACCACGTACATCTAAGCTATTACTTACTAATACCTCTTGTAGGACTTCTGAAATAGCCCTCTTCTTTTTGTTAATGTTAAGAGCAATGAAAGAATAAATAATAAGCAACATCTGTCCTTACTATGTGCTATAAAATAAATTCTAATCCTAAAGATGGACACAACTGACATTTTACTGTGGAAGTCTATCCTCTGCAGATCAACTGGAGTTATTTCTTTCTCGTTGGAAGTGCTATTTATTTATTCATCTGAACAGCAAAGCTTTATTAAGTATTACTTTTCAGTAGGATTTGTGCTAGGGAGTTAAAAGATAAATAATTCATATTACTATTCTCTAGGAAATGTTTATCTAGTAGATGGTATGGATGGTTAAAGCACCACAAACATGACACAAGAGTCCTGATTTTCATGAAGGTCATGAATACACTAAACCCCCAAACTGCCATATAAGAAATACTACACCCATGCTCATTATTTATGGATTCTAGAGATTGCTGACTCTTGCCTTAAGCATTCAACACAGTGACTCATACAAGCAATATTGAGACAGTTTGTAATCAGTTTATTGAACTTCTAGTTAAACATCTTTCCTTGAGGCAAACCAATATCAATAAGAAGTAATGCTGTTAGAGGTAACAATTCAAACTTTGCAGGCAATGTTATTTTTCTTTTTAAGTGTTACTCATTTTCTGGAACATAATTCAGCGGAAATTATTGTGCCATTTTAAATACCACTACTTTGGTCTCCTTTATTTATAAGCACTTCATTTTTATTGTGTGAAGACCTTTCATTTTGTTAGTCTGTTCTTTGAGATATAAGGAAGCATTATTTGTTGGTGGTGGTTTCTGCTGAGCTCACATAATTAGGATCATAAACAGCAGGTGCGGCAGAGCTTTGTGAGCTGCCAATCTGAGTGTCTTGAGAAAATGGCAGTTATTTCATTGAATACAAGCAAATCTGCTCTTGACAAATTCTAATTGCGTTCTGCACTCTGGACATATTTCACTTTATTACCATTCCTGAAATATTACGTACTTAGTTGTGTTTAAAATGAATTCTCTATTGGAAAACTAATTAGAGGCTTAAGATGTTCACTCTTAACATTAATAGCATGCTATGTCATGTGGCAACTCACTTATTTTAACTTCTGAGTACAGTGTAGCGGACACCTAATGGTTGTCTGCTTACATGCCTCCTTCGTTCTTGGGCATATTATTGCTGTCACTTTAATAATGCCATTCTGACACAAGCTACTGTGGCTGCAGTGATCGGTCCAAGATGTATACCTAAGCCAGGAAGGCTGTATTGTGCCACCTCTTTGACTACTGTTACTCGTTCAAAGACTTTTTATCCAGTTTGTAACAATAACAATATTTCCTGGGGGAGGGGGTTAGACTAAATATTAGGTAGAAATAATTTCAGTTACCTTTCAGATGTGAACATTATTTATAATAGTGACATCTTTGGTTATTCTAAGTCAGTGAAAGGAACCAGACTGATTGAATAAAGCAGATGCAAGTAGAAAACCAAGGACAAGAGGTGAAAGGAGTGGGATTCTAATTGTCTCAAGTCCCTTGACCCAGATAGAACCCTGCCTTTCACAAAGTTAGCTATGTATGTCAATAAATCTTTGTTCTGAATTGAGTTAGTTCTGAATTGAAATTAAAATATCTGATAACCAGGACAAAAATGATTTGGTTCTCCCTCATCGTCCCCTACTCCATTCCCCACACAGTAACTTATGCAATAGTAGTGTGTATTTGATTCTCTACTATTATACACATAAGAAACAAATGATATAATCCTTGGCTTATATTTTAGATTACACTTTAATTTCCTAAAAACAGCCAATGTAAGCTACCAGAGTGACATAATCTTATATTTCTCCCAGTTGTACCAAATACACACACACACACACACACACACATCTGGCACATTTTTCCTATTTTAAAACAGGAAATCAATTTTGAAAATAACCTCTTTACCTAGACTGAAAGGAGTCAAATTAAGCATATATTTAGAATCTTAGCAAATAAATTCAGACAATTCAGGCACAAACCTCAGTTATTTTCATTGGTACTCTTAAGAAAATACCTTTGAGTAGAGGTGAACATATGATATATCTAAATGCTTAAGGTTATAGAAAACTTAGATTTAGATCTGTCTTAAAAGAAATAAATTAGTTAACCAAAAGAAGAAAAAGAAGCACACTGCAGAGAATTGATTTTTTGGGTGGTATATCTGTGTAATGCTGTCATTAAGTACTAAATATCAACTAGCATTTGCCTTGCAAATATGCACAAAGAACTAAATAGAGGGAATTTTGGAAATCATGAACATTGTTTAAATGTTAATTTCTATCAAAGGTACAATTTGGAATATAATCAGGGTTATTCAGGGAAATAAAATAATGGAGATTATATATATATATACACACACACACAGATATATACACAGATATATATGCATATATATGAAAAGTTGGCTTAGCTGGTTCATGAATACTGAAACTAAAAGTCTGGAGACCCAGGACAGCTGATGGTACTGATGGTTCAGGCACAACCTCCATTGCTGCAACCAGGGACACTACTCAGGAACCCATTTAGTGATGAGAAGGGTAAGTGTAGAAAGAAGCTGAGTGATTTTCACATAAAAGATCTCATCTTACCCACTTGATTATAAAAATCTTCTCTGCTGAAGTCATTCTTTGGTGAGCATTCTCATGGCATACAAATATCTTCAGGGTTTTTACTCATCTAGAGAGGTCAGTCTTCAAACTTCCCCAAATTTCCTTATCATTAATTTTCCAATCTTGTATCATCTAAACCTCTGACCATTCAGCCAAGCCATTAGCTGCGGTCCATATTTGGCAGATAATCACACCTTTGATCATTTTTTTCTTCCAAGCTAAATGAATGAGCAGGTGTTCTGTTCAAAGTTCTTCCCACTGACAAGATTTCCATCCACTAATGTCCTTCAGAATGTCTCAGAAAAAGGTTACTTTGCTGCAGCGATCCACTTTTAAGTGGTGCCTGCAACTTAGAAAGAACCATCTGTAGACCAAGCCCAAGTCTTTTCTTTCTCTGTCAACAACTGATTTTGGGTCTTCTCATTGGCCATAGGTACAAGCTGGGAGACAGACAGCAGCATAGCAGGTTTTAGAATGATGAAGATTTGGGCCACATTTTCATGTGACTTACTTGTGCCTTCAGTAACTACCTGCGTAGGCCAGGTCATACCACTTCCATTTGATGACTGAATGGTTGCTGTGCCTGCCCAGTTTAATGCCTAGGTGGGTCAGATAACAGTTCAGAATACATCAGTAGCCCAGAGCCTTGTCCTCAGACTTCGCTAAGGTCCAAACGAGGCCAAGAGCAGTTTCTCAAAAGGAGAGTAGAGTATCTGTAGAGGATGGCAGGTTGTTGCTCTAAAATCCTTAAGTGCTTGTACTATCAGGGCCTATCCACAGTTCCAAACACTATTCCTCTCTGCTACTGACACGTCAAGCACCATGAGATCAGCTGGTCATATGTCCAAGTGCCAGGACAGCTTCTACAACAGCCTAAACCTATGGCAGTTTGCTCTCATTCTGAGCCCTATTTAAAATAAGTAGCTTTTTGTGTCACATGGTAAATGGATGAAGAGAATGCACATAAATGAAGAATCTATTACCTACTGGGAATTGTGACTCTTTTAGGTAAAAGGAGCCATATATAATAACTTAACCTTGCCTTAAAAGAGATATTTTGCAATGTTTCACACCACTGGTTCACTAGAAATTTCACTAAGGTACAAAGCTCTTGAATTTTTGTCAGGTGTTTTTTTCACCCTCTAGCATGCATGTATTTCACCAATAAGTCTAAAGTAGTGCTATTTTTTTTGTTCACTGGGCCCAGTCAGCATATTGTCATCAATGTGATAGACCAGTAATATCTTGTAGAAGGAGACAGCCATCAAGATCTCTAAAAAGAACATTATGATATAGGAACAGAGGACTGATAAATCCATAAGGTAAGACAATGATGGTGTACTGTATTGCCAGCTGAAAGACAGCTATTTTCATAGTTTTTATTGATATAGACAAATAAAGCATTTGCCAGATCAGTAGCTACCTACCAGGTACCAGGAGATATGTTAATTTGCTCAAGCAATGAAACCATATCTCCTGCAACAGTTGCAATTGGAGTTACTTCTTACTATAATCTACTATTATTCTCTAATATTCATTTGTTATCTTCATAGACTAAAGAATATTAACTAGAGATGGAGTGGAAATCACTGTTCCTGAACCCTTCAAATGCTTGGTATTATTCCTCCAGGAATGTGATACTGTATTTGACTTACTATTTTCTTTGTAGAGATAGTTTTAGTGGCTTCTGATGAGGTGGGGAGTGAGCTGAGACATGCAGATGAGACTCTGGGTGTGTCCAGAAAGAATTCGTGGAGAAAAGGAACATAAGCGAGTTTATTAAAAAGTAGAAATAGGTTACATTAAGAAACTACACACATGTGCATGTACAGGATCTAAATTGGCTGCCTCTCACTCAGGCAAGATGGAGAATATTAGGGGTTCTTGGAGTGTGTCCAGGTAACCAGGAGAGAAACAGGGAGCTGAGTATCTAGGGGTGTGTCCTAGATGCAGGTTGCTAAGCTGAGATTCCCGGGGTCTCTTTCAGGTTTTACCAGTTAGTCCATTATTCTTACATCTGCCTACTCACTGTAGATTTCAAGTTAAGCTGTTCCCACATCAGTTTCCGCTGGCCTTTTTACCATAATTGCTCTCATTCCACTGCTCAGAGAACTGATATCGAAATTCTGCCAGTTGTTGAGTATATCTACACCATTAATGTATTCTGTAAATGAAGAAATGATCACAAATGATTTGAAGACCCACAATGAGATGGATTGAGTTAAAATTCCATTGACTACTGCACCTCCATATAGCTGACATTGGGTCTCAGTGACATTATGGGTTTTCTAGTACCAGTGTCTTATAGCCTTGTGGGGAGGGGGTCTGATTATTTCTTCTTCCCCCATTGCAAAATTACTCTAGTAAAAGAGAAGAATGAAAGATTAAGAGCATACTTATAATGGTGTTGGAGTCCTTTTAAAGGGAACTGACCTTCCTTTTACTCAAAGGATTCTGGGTCTGTAAACTAGTTAAAAACTGGGAATTAATTGTGAGCCTATGTCTCACTATATAATTCTGGTTAAATTTATTCATTTGACTTAAAACTTTTCTGCTTTTACTGTGAAAATAAAAGTTTTATAGGCTTTCAGTCTATTTCATTTCTAAAAACACCATGACCAACTAGCCAACACTATAGGTTGATGTAGGTACAGCTATTCTAATTGCTTCTTTGACTCTTGCCTATTAGAATAACCATGTCCACTTTGCTTTGGTAGTTGAGAGCCACTACTTGGTCCATGTCACCCCAGGAATTGTTTATTCTTTTTGGTTTCTCATTTCAGTACCGTAGTTCCCAACTTTATGCCTGGTTCTCACAGTTCATCATCACAAAAAGCCAGTCACAGAGAAGACAAGGTTGATACTGAGAGGATAAGGTTTTTATTCAAGATAAGATATTGATGTCTTGGAGTTTGGCTGGAGTGAAGCCCAAATAATTATCCTATTCTATTGGGATGAGGGCTAATGAAGTGAGGGATTTTTAAAGGGCTAAGGGGAAAAAGGGATGACCTGAAAGGATGCAGCAAAGTGTTTTGTAGGATGGGTTGATGGGCAAGTCTGAATGACCTAAAGGGACAGGGGCCAGAGGGAGGGATTTGAGAAAGAAAAGTGATTTGATGTGCTCCCAGGCATCTGTCCTGTATCAGTAGCTACTTGACTTTTAATATTACTGCTTTGTTTCAGGTTTTTTTTTCCCCCAGTCATAAGTTTGTGTCTAAGCAAATTTCAAGGAAGGAAAAAATGAGGAAAGCAGGCTTGTTATTTTTAAAATCATTGAATTTGTAAAGTCTACTCCACTACTATAAAACTCTGTCCTGTAGTTTGGTAGAAGACCTTTTCCCTGACCCCAGTGCAAAAGCTATTCTGCCAGGATTGCTATCATACTATGGAAACTACAGCTATGTCCTTTTATCCTTGACTAAGGACAAACAAGCATCACCTCCACACTCTGTAGTTGTACATAAGTGATAAGAGTTGCCAGTAGAAACCACACATAGCCAAGAAGATGAATGATTACCTCAGAATATAAAAGGAGCTCTCCTAGACCTCCCATTGCTCAGCTTTGGGTAACAATACCCCTGGGCCAGTACTGATACAATAAAGTGCTTTTCTCTACTTGAGTGCTCAGCTGTCAGTCTTCTCATCTTCTGGAGGCTTTGCCATAACATTTGGTGCGTTGGCCAGGAAGACCATCATCATCCTTTGTTGCCACGACTGATGGGAGCCAGAGGTGAGTCCGCCTGCCCAGACCTGAGGCAGAGGGAAGGCGCCACCAGGTAATTTCTGGTTCTCAGTTCCTATTGGGCCCAGTGGGATTGGATTTCCTTTTGTGCCCTGGTGGACTCAATAAAAGAGAGAAAAGCCTTTTGGGACAGATGCCTAATTGGTAAACGTTTATCCCTGGGGACTCTGCAAGTTCAAACCTGCCATTCATGGCAGAAGAAGGGCTTGATCACCCCTTAGGCAACTTTGTTGCCTCTGAGAATAGGGAATTTCGTGGGTAGAAGTCAAACTCAGACTGACTGGTGTGTGAATGCTCCACAGCAAAAGCTACAGAGTCTGTGTGAGTACCAATCTGTGGTTCTGTGATGACCTCATATGGCTTAAGGTGCTGTTGACACCTGGGGAAATTGAAGAAATTCAGTTCCTCCCTGCAGTGTCTATCCAGATCAGGAGTTTATACTGACACACTCTAAATAGCTAAGAGGCATCTAAATCCCCAAGACAGGTGGCCAGAGGATGAAGTGAAGTTTTTCCTGTGTTTGTCTTGCATCTCTATTCATTGGGAGGGACCTATTGTACACAATTATGGGAAGTAGTACTTATAAATGCACTGTTTTACAATGTATGTTGAAAAACTCTAAGAAGGGATTTACAAGTGATTTTGGTAGCAAATCGACCTCTTGGAAATTATGTCAATTATGTGAATTAGAGTGGCCAGATTTTGAAGATGACCATCAGAGGGGACCTTAGATCTCCCCACAGTAAGGGCTATTTGCAAAGTTGTGATAGGAGACCCAGGTCACCCTGATCAGTTTCCATATATGTATATAGACCAGTGGTTAGAAATTGCCCGAGTTAAGCCTCTGTGGGTCTGGTTCTGTGTTAGTGGTCAAGGACAGTGTAAGGTTTTAGTCAGCCATCAAAGGAAACAGATGCCTCAGAAAAAACAAGAGGCCACAAATCTTCCAGGGAGATACAGAGGAGGTTCCTCCGCAGAATTTGCCACCTCCATATGCTCCTCAGGCTGTTCCTAATGCTGCACTGGACCTAGACATGCCACCAACCTCATTCTCGCCACCCCAAAGCCCAGAGTTGCAGATGGACTCTCCAGAGCCAGATGGCAGATGCCTGAAATCAGTTTATCAAGAGCCCAAGCCACCAGCAGCCCTCCCTGAGGCCATAGGTCCTCAAATGCTGGCCCCAGATGGGACCCTAAAGAGGGGGATCTATCTTTTATTATCAGTCATTCGCTATGACTGATCTACTGAATTGGAAGCACCACACCCCAGTTTACTCTGAAAAGCCTCAGGCCATGATTGATCTCCTGGAATCGATCTTTCAAACCCAGAGGCCAACGTGGGTTGACTGCTGCCAACTCCTCACTCTCTTCAATACAGAGAAGCAAATGAGAATTATGACAGAGGCTAGAAAGTGACTTCAGAGTCAGGTCCCAACAGGCACTGTAAACACATAAAATTAGGCAAAAGAAGCCTTTCTAGATGATGCCCCTCCACCCGCTGGAACCCTAACACTTGAGGAAGGGAAAAATCAGTTGGAGAGAAATTGCCAGACCTTCCTCCAGGGAGTCTGGGCAAGAGCTAAGAAGCCCACTAACATAGTTAAGACCTCTGAGGTCCTTCAGGAATCAGAGGATAGCCTGGCGAACATTCGTGAGAGACTTTGTGAGACTTTTAGGGTCTATAATCCCTTTGATTCTGAGGCCCCAGAGAATCAGAGAATGGTTAATGCTGCTTTTGTCAGCCAGGCTCAGCCCGTTGTAAGAAGGAAACTTCAGAAACTGGAGGGATTTGCAGGCAAGAACACCACCTGGCTTCTGGGGTCTTCATTAATCAGGACCGAGCACTGAGGAAGGAAGTAAACTTTTTAGCAGCTGTCTTAGGACAAAACTCACTGAGGGACTGGCCTTGGGACTCCCACATATGGCGCAGGACTTAAACCTGTTTGTATATGAGAACAATAGTGTAGCTCTGGGAGTTTGGACTCAAGAATTTGGGCCTGGGCAGAGACCAGTAGGTTACCAGTCAAAGCAGATTGACCTGGTTGCAGCAGGCTGGCTGCCTTGCCTGAGAGCTCTTGCAGCCATTCTACTGCTAGTTAAAGAGGCAGATAATCTTTCATTGGGACAAAACTGAAATGCTAAGGTGCCCCATTCTGTCATCATACTCATGGATGTCAAGAGGCAGCACTGGCCAACTCATGCCTGGGTGACCCACTACCAAGGGCTCTTGTGCAAAAACCCATGGTTGTGTTTGGAGCAGTAAAAATCTTAAACACCTCCACCTTCTTGCCTGTTGCTGTGAGGGCCCCAGAGCATGACTGCTTAGAGGTTCTTGATGAAATCTACATACACCGCATACATGGTGCAGGAAAAGGAATGGGCACAACAGGAAGAGGGAAGAGAACAAAGGAAGGATGATGGTAGGTGCTCCCGGACCATAGGATATATCAGCCAGGAAAACTAGCACACCGGGTGGTCCTTTAACAGCATGAATTTACACACCTAGGAAAAACTGCTCTAGAAACTTTATTAAGCTGGTTCTACCTCATTGCTTGACTGTCATCCCTCTGTGCCTCAGTGACACAGAGCTGCCTTCTTTGTGCACAAAACAATGCCAGACAGGGTTCTGTTGGGTCAGCAGGAATTCAACGTGTGATCAGACTCGCTTTGATATTTAGAAGTAAACTTTACTTAATAGGACCAAGCAGAGGGAATAAATATCTCTTAGTTTTTGTCTGCACCTTCTCAGACTAGGTCGAAGCATACCCCACCCATACAGAAAAGGTCAGAGAACCAACCAAGGCACTACTGAAAGACATTATCCCACAGTATGGGATGCCATTGGCTAAAGGCACAGCCTTTGGAGCAGAAGCAGTGCAACAGGTTGTTAAGGTCTAAGTATCCAATGAAACTTATACACGGCCTATTGGTCCCGGAATTCAGGAAGAGTAGAACACATGAACCAGACCCTCAAACAGGCTATGGCTAAGTTATGTCAGGAAACTAGTTTACTTTGGACAGACATACTGCTCTTAGCCCTCCTACAGGTATGCTGTCCCCTAGGGCCAGAATAGAATTTTCCTCTTTTGAGATTCTATATGGTAGACACCCCTTGACCTCTGCCCCTTCAGTAGACCTAAGGAGAGCCTAAAGGAACTAGGAAACTTAGGAATCCAGAAACAATGACAGGAACCAGGAAAAATAATCCTTCAAGTACATAAATGGGTAACAGATTACCTGTCTCCTTAGAGATAACTGTACACCCCTATAAACCAGGGGACCAAGTGTGGATATAGGACTGGAAAAAGAAACCCCTGAAGCTGACCTGGAAGAGGCCCTATCCAGTCATACTAACAACTCCCATGGCTCTTGTGGATATAGGTCTGAACACCTGGATCCACCACTCTGTGGTGAAAGCAGCCCACCAGCTAAGCGACAGCCACTCGAGTGGAAGGAGGACCCCTCTGAACACTATCCAAGCTGGACCACCCAACAGCTGTCTCTCACTTATGTCAGGCTGACACACATTCCGGAAGAGACTTGTGGAGACCAATGACCCATCCGACTTTTTAGCAGACACTGAGCCTGACCCTGTTTATCCTCATTTTGTTCTGGGCCCTGCTCCTCCCTTTCGCTCTTATTCACCAGCTCTGTGGGTCCCTTGTGTGGGCCTGTTTTTTCTCAGCCAATGCAGATCTGCCAAGATGCTGTGCTACTGCCAATATTTCTCTGATACCTTTATTCCTGTTACCTCCACTGGCAGGCTGGAATACCAGCCCTACGAATGTGGTCCATTAGAAGGCTGCAGATGTTTTAACAAGGATCAGAATCAGAATCTCACAGATTCATCTGATTTTGATATCTGCTGGTTCAGAAACATCAGCTGGTTATTGTAGCTCTTGCCCTTGTCAGAGCCTCTCCTTGTATTGCTACTTGCGCTCTTGTTTGGTTCATGCACCCGGAATCTACTTACCCTTTTTATCTCCTTCCACCTAGAAAACTTGACCCTTCAGATGCTACTCCAGACCAGGTCACCAAACTACCATTAGAAACCCTGGGGTGAAGAAGACTCAAGCTGTTGAACCCCACAACATCCCTGTTTAGGAGGAAGCAACCAGAAGGACTCATCATCCCTGTTTCCACCTCCAGCTTAGAGTCTTCTGTACAATTCCCAAGGCTGTAAATCAGCTTGGGGATCAAGAGGGGGGAATGTTTTGCACATAAATGATGAGTTGTCAGTAGAAACCACACATAGAAGAAGATGAATCAGTGCCTCAGAGTGTAAAAGGAGCTCTCCTAGACCCCGGTTGTTCAGCTTTGGGTAACAATACCCCTGGGCCAGTGCGGACACAATAAAGTGCTTTTCTCTACTTGAGTGCTCAGCTGTCAATCTTCTAACCATCTGGAGGCTCTGCCATAGCAATAGAAATGAGTGATTACAGAGTTATTTAAGGATGTGGAGGTCCCCTCTCAAATTTATTTCTCAGAATTATTTTATCAGTGGAAAGTATGTGCTCTAGACCTTCCCAGTGTGGATGAGTAGGTCTTAAATGACAAATCCACTCTAACATGTCTCCCTAAACCTTTGAATCTTTTCCTCTACGTTAACCAAGGCAAGCATTTCCAATTCACTCACTGTGCGCCACATTTTGGTTCATGTTTTCGCCAATAACCAAAGAAACTGTTGGGGTTATAAAAACCCTTTTTAACTTCTTGAATTGAAAAATTAAATACAGATCCTCTGCTTTATGATTTAATACACATGAAGTTAGCCTGATCCACCTTTATGTTCCTTCTATCATTATCACACATTCTTAGTGTCTGTTCCCACCTGTGTCTTTAGATTAATGTTTATACAAATTGGAAAACAAGTAGTTGTGCCTTATCTTTAGCTGCTTGCTCTATTGAATAACACTTGTAGAAACGTAAGAAGTGGTGGGATGGAGTAGGGAGAATACTTTCTCTTTTGTCCTTCTTGGCAACGAGCTCTGAGAGGTCATTACCATTTCCTCAGGCAATGCAGGGTTGATCCCTTCACAATGAGGTTGAAGAAGTTGCACCTAGGGATGAGGAAGTTGCTATAACTGAGGATAGGGGAAAAAAGATGCATCAGAATTTAGTAGTTCAAAATCCCCCATTTTTTAGTCTTCCTAAAATCCCATTCTTTCTTACCCAATACCCTCATTTTAACTGTAGATGTCTTGTTTTCTGCTTGCTTTGTAATTCAGTCTGTCACAGGACGAGATTCTTCATGCGATTTTCAGTAATTTCAACCATGAAGTTGCTGTGCATTGTTAAGGGGACACATAGATATTTTTATGTCATTTAAGTAGGAATTGAGCTGATAATTCTAATTCTTGAGTCATCTTTTTCTTCTACTACTTTGTCCAGAGCTGTCAACCTCATTATATTTGTTAGTTACCCCAAAATGTTCAGGAAAAATCATATGCACAGCTTGCCAGTGTTTTGCTTCTTGTAAATTTGGTTAGAATTATCAAATGGAGATATTTTGTCAGAACATGCCGTGGACATGTTATCTTACCACTATCTTACACTTATCTTAGTGCTATCTTACCACTAGAAATAGAATTATTACAATCTTAAAATCTGATCAGATTAGAGTGTCAATTTCAGAAATTCTAAAACCAAATCAGTTCTAACCCACAGAATAATAAAAGATAGCAGCATACATACATCAAATGAAAACTTAAGCTTTCTTTATATAAAGAACTCATACACCTCAACTACAAAAACAAAAACAAAACAAATGACCCATGCAAAAATGAGCACACACACTGAACAGGCACCTATCCAAAGAAGACACAGACATGATTTACAGACACATGAAAAATATGTTGCATATCACTTTTCATCAGGAAAATGCAAATAAAAAACATTAGAAAAATTCTGTTCTAGGACTACTTTCAGTTTCAAAATCTGTATTAGTAAAGGTTCTTTAGAAAAATCGAACTAATGGAAGATCTCTATCATGTTTATCTATCATTCACCCATGAAGCCATTCAACATTTATCATCTCTCTATTTACCATCTATCTATATATCCTATAACATACATCTATCAACTGGTTTTTGTGATTAAGGAGTCTGAAAAGTTCCTTGTTCTACTCTCTGGTTATTGGTATAGTTCTAGTTTGAGTTCAAAAACCTGACAACAAGGAGACTGAAGGTATAAATTCTTGTCAAGTCTAAGTTCAGGGCTGTCAATGACTTAAGTCCTAAT
This sequence comes from Solenodon paradoxus, assembly GCA_004363575.1. Classification (NCBI taxonomy): domain Eukaryota; kingdom Metazoa; phylum Chordata; class Mammalia; order Eulipotyphla; family Solenodontidae; genus Solenodon; species Solenodon paradoxus. Next base: position 127,932 of record RJWH01001240.1, on the reverse strand, counting down.
ACAAGGGTAGGAGAACACTGATGTATCAGATAGTGCTGTCAGACAGAGGGACAGAATTCTCCCTTTCTCTTCTTTTTTGTTCCCTGTCAAGCGAACACACAAAATACATCATCACAGCAAGTATCTATGGACTCTTGAATGTTTTAATTCTACCCATTAAAGGGTGATGATCTCACTGAAATTGATAGGGCTTAATAAATAATTGTTAATGAAATGGATTGTGTGTCTGTTGGAGGGAAGAGCAAGTGATAGGAATAAAAATACAATCACACTAAAATGTATTTTAGAAATGATTCCCCTAGTTGTATCTGCAGTGTGGATTATTAAGTACACTAAGATTTATGCTACTATGTATATTCTCTTTTAAAGTAATTACCTAGAGAAACTGTTAATATACAAAAGTATTTTTAATGGATTTTTGGCATTAAGACCCTCAGAATTTGCAACATTTAAAAAAATTAATCTCCATCTTTTAAGTTAGAGAATAATACCCTTTGGGGTAAAAAATAACATGGCAAAACGCAAGTTATATTTCCATAGATAACGTTAAAATTATTTAAAAATTGTTCAAAGGAAGTGCAAATGGGAGTTCAAGCTTGTGATAATGGTGGCTACTAGAGTAAGTTCTTACAATTTGTGTATTTTGGTATTTACTTACATACATTTCTTACAAATTGTTAAACTTGCTAAAATATTTATTTAAATATTTACCTCACCTATACTCAAGTAGAATTTGAAATGTTGAATTTATGTTATGCTGATTTTTAAAAATTTAGCAAGATAGTAGCAGTACATTTATTTATCTTTGAGATTTTACTTTTATTTTCTTCAATTTTCTAACAAAAAGATCTTTTGTCACAAGAATATAGCCTACAATTGGTAGAATTAGAATTAATCTTCTAAAATGTCTCCTCCAATGATATTTTTCATCATTGAGGTAGTCCCAGTTTGCTAATTCAGTCGTTACTTTTTTTTAATAGCACACAAGTGCCCACAAGAATTGTTTCTAGATCCCCTAAGGGAGGCATATAATTTCCTATGGCAACTTATGATGTAAAGGGAACTGAAAGCAGCAAGACACTCCACATTGAGGAGATGTGGATTTGTTTTCTCAGGCTATGATAAGATTAATGATGTTTCCTGATTTGATTCTAAAGGTCAAAGCACTGCTGCTGTGTCTGGAAACCATCTAATTTTTTTTTTTTTTACTTTGTCTTTCTGCTCAACTAATAAAGCGCTCACTTGCTCCAAGTGTGGACACATATATACAGAACATGGACTTTTCATTTTTTTCTGGAAATTGCGCAGAGATTCTGAACTAATTTTATATCATAAATAACAATTACAAAACTTTGTTATAGAGTTATGGGAAACTTCCGTAATTCAAAATATATCTCATTTAACACAAAAACTTGATTATTGTTTTACTCCTCCATCAGTTATGACCAAGAACAGTAATATGTGAGAGAATGGGGTTTAAGGATATTTTAGTTTCCAGGAAAATCAGAGATGAAAGAGATTTGTAAAAAGCTTTAGGTGGAGTTTTTTTTGGAGAGAGTTACAAGAGAATATAGATGAAGATTTTCTAAAAAGAGGTTATTTGCAGAGTAGAAAGAACTAGAAAGAGGTCAGTCCTGGTGAACACTCTTGTTCTCTAACATACGCCATATTGCCATTTTCTTTCAAGGCTTCTCCAACTCTGTTTGCCATATGCTCTGTTTTTCTCCATTGACTGTCTTCCTTAGGTTATTTACAGTTTGCTCTTCACACTTTGATTTTAGACTTAATCTTTCATCTCCAGTTTTCTCTATAAACCAAATTTACCGTCTTGGAATCACTTAGCTCATATTCTAAGGGAGGAAATTTGACTCAGCTCATCTTTTTGAGTCATATTGCAATTAACCATGGCTGAATGGAGTGGGCATATGTCCCACATGCTTACCATTGGTGGTTGTGTCTGAGCAACTACTCTTAAGAAGAGATAATAGGTAGGCAGTTAATGTAAACAAATATAATACAAAATGCAGATAATTTTCCAGCTGTCAGTCATAATGGGACGCTGCCATTTAAAAATTGTAGTGGCCTAATGATTAGGGACATATTTTCTGAAAAACATATAATAATACAATATTATTTATTAAGTTAATGCTGAAAAGAATTGTGAAATACATAGTAAGGTAAATTACAATGGATCTCAAGAAAATTTGGAAGTGAAGCAAAGTAATATCTGATAAATAAGCAGGTTACTAATCAAATAAGTATTCATTGTTTAACAAGAAATCTGTAACTCTGCATCTCAATAGGAAAAGAAATACAGTAATCTCTCACTTATTGCAGGAGTTACATTCAAGAGACCCCCACGATAGGTGAAGATCCATGAAGTAGATGTGTTATAATTTATTTTATTATTTATATATAAAGGCTTTATAAACCCTTCCTACTCTCCTATAAACCCTTCCCATACACTTACAAACACTTTGTACACTCTTAAACCTACGTAATTTTAACAACATATAAAATTCTATCTGGGTACTCTCTAGTGAAGTATATGTACATCATAAAATCCCGCGATATAGAGAAAATTCCTTGATACAGAATTAGACATATTAAAAAAAACAAACAAACCATGATACAGTGAAGTGATAAGTAAACCGTGATATAGTGAGGGATGACTGTATATCATCTTAATGTCATGCTTATTTTTAAAAGAAAGACAACATGAATTCAATAGGTGTTTATGACATTAAAATTTACCTTTACATTTTAAGCTAGATGCATTTCAATACTATTTTAGAGTGATCGATTCATCTTGGTCAGACTTACCTTCTCCCGCTTCCATGTTATTTATTTTATACATCACACCTCCTTTGACACATATGAGACAAATTCAAGACTCCTTGAATTTGTTATTCTTTCTGTACATTTTATCTTTCAGTTGGCTAAAATCCTAATCAGCCTTGGATATCTAGGTCAAGTTTATTTTTGAATAGTTTTCTACAAAGTTTTCCTATATTTTCTCTTCATGCCTTCTTCTGAACATAATTCTTTCTTTCCTGCTTCCTGCTTCCATTATCTTTTTGCCTCTGTTAGGTCATTTATTATGCTCTGGTTACTATATGGTTAGATATATGCATTTTAAGCTTGTTTTTGAAATACTTTTAGGAACAGTATTTCTATGTAGTCATCATCTTGCATATTGTAGATACTCAATAAAATATTGCTAAATGTATTAAGTTGTCCAAACTTCAGAATAATCAACTTAGCAGCCAATGGCTAAATGAAACAATTATTTTTTTTAAAGGGAAAAAGTGTTAACCTTAGAAGAAAAGAATAATTAGTGGTCTAAAAATAAAGACTTGAACATATGTTAAAGACTTGTTATTTAATTGGGCAGCCTTTTTTAGATCATGTACTATTTTGAAAAAAATAAACTGAAACTTCGAATGGTTATTCTGTAGTTTACCTGATACACATTTTTGTCTGTCTTTATTGACATTTAGACCATGAACACATATTAAATATCTATGTCTACATATGCTATAAAAAATAAAGTAACCTAAAGATAGGACTAATACATTTATTAAAGTGATGAACACATAAGTAATACCACATGAGTTTAATCATTAGGGATAAGACAATGTTATTTTAAACTACTTTGAATGCTTTTAAACATTAAATACTCATTATTTTAAATGAGTATAATTATTTTTCAAAGTTGAATAACAAGATTAATCTGTTGAAATTATTTACTGCACATTCATACACATTATGCACATTTACAAAGTTTGACAACTTTATCATGATTGACATGTTGAGAAAATTCTTAATTGTATATTATGTATGTATTATTCCAATTCTTGTATTATGATTGCATTTAAATTGAAATGTTTTTTACTATATTAAAGTATATGTATCAATCAGGCTATTAAAATTGAAATGAAAAATTCTTAAACTTTAGGATGGTTTTATTGAGATTTAGATGGAATATTTTCTCAAAGTGTGTTACTTAATTCATTTATCAGAATGATTTTAGGTGACTGCTAAAATGTAGATTTCAGGGCTTCTACCTCAATACACATATTTTTTAATAAATAATTTATTAAAGTAGCATGTCATTAAAACACTTTGTAAGTTTCAGATGTGCACCATTTTATATAGATATCTGCATATATCATATAATAAAATCACCAGTGGAGGGATAGGAGAATGAAAGGAGAAAACGTTAGAGGGAGTCAAATTGACAGTGATAGATGGCTCTAGACCTCTGGTGGGGTTGCACAATGTGATACGCACTTTAATCAAGCTGTGAATCTGTTCTTCTGAAACTTAAAAGTTTTGAAACCAATGGCAAGTCAATTTAAAAAAAGGATTACCACTAAAAGTTCAACTATTCTTCAACAAATAATTGACCCTTTTTATCCATTTTGTATACCCTTTCTCCCTCTCCCTCTGGTAACCACTAATTTGATCTTACAGTCTAAAGGTTTAGTTTTGTTTTATTTAGATTATTAATTTGTTTAGTCTCTATGAACCACATGTAAGTGAAATTGCATGATTTCATTGATTTGTCATTGTTAAACATAAATCCCCTATAAATCTGTGATTTTAGCCAGATTTGTGTGAAATTCTTAGACACGTTAAAATTTAGGAATCACTGATGATGTCATAAAACACATCTTGATCTGTGTAGTCTGGTACTAATGTATTGTCTTAGTAAAAACTACTTTGTCACTATACGTGTAAATATTTGGATGTATTTATTTATGTATTGAAGTAATTAATTACTTGTGAAATAAGAAAGCAATTAAACTGCTAACCCAACTCTGTAATCAGTATCCCTTAAGTGTGATTAACTATATGAATCTATATAAATTGACTTCATTAATTTGCCTGACCTTTTAATTTAAAGTCAGTTGGAGAGAATGTAGCTGATGTTTTATTCATTTATTTCAAATTTATTTTATTGCATACTTTATATAGGTTTAAGGTATAGATCCTAGTAAATCAACATCTATATACAACATATTCTAAAACTGATTGATGGTATTATAATAAAAAACCTTACATCTTAGGTTAGAGTAAAAAAATGTTCATAGACAATACACACTTTAAAATTTTAGTTATTTATGATTTGGTACATAAATCTTTTAATTTCCATAGTCAATAAGATAACTTATGTATCATGTGACAATTTATGGGACATAATTTAATTTAATTTTCCATATTCCTTCAAAATTTTCTATTCTGGATAGTCTTCAAATAAATATTTTAACTTACTTCAAAGAGAAAATATCTGTTTTGTCAAAATTAATTTTTAAATCTACCCCTTTCAATATTGCTGACTCTTATTCTCTATTAAGAGTCTTTATTGCAATATTTTTAGAGATTGCAAGTTTTAAAACTCTCAAAGTGTTTCATGGGTCAGCAGAGTGTCTTTTTTCAATTTCTTTTTTACTATTACAATTTGGGTCTTCCACTGTGGATTAATTTTATACTATTACACTATATTGAGTCTTTTTTCAATTAGTGTAATTTCTTTCTCCTACCTTTGGCAGTTACTAAAATATTCAAGAAAATTCATTCTCTGTAGAATTTAAAATAATTTTCATTTATATTGTATTTTTTTAGCGGATTGAACTGATAGTTGACTATCAAAATTTTTGGTCTCAGGACTCTTTCAAACTCATAGAAATCATTGAGTACTCCCAAAAGCTTTTTAAATACTGATTATATCTATCTATATTAAACATAATATATACATTAACAAAAACATGAAATATTGATTTCCTTGAAAAATCAACAATTCAATTTACAGTTCCATTTATAGTTCAGATAGATACAATTTAAATAATAAGCAAATCTACTCCTCAGATCAAAATATATTGAGAATTGTGGTGTTATTTCACAAAATATCTTTAATGTCTAGCCTAATAGAAGACAGCTGGGTTCCTACATATGCCTCTGCATTCAACCTGTTTGGGTATCATATGCCTTAGTCTCTGGAAAGCGTAATTGTACCTTGTAGAGGACATGAGAGTGGAGAATGTCAAATATCTTAATATTTTCAAAAACTACTTGACTTTTGATGTCCTCAAGGGTCCTGAGAACTGCATTTTGAGAACTGCTGAGGTTGTGAAAGTCATTCCTGTCTTTTTATGTACTCTGGCTCATTTCATAATTCTTTCTATAGTGTATCTCTTGGTACCTTTCAGGAGTTAGCTACTAAAATTCCCAAGGAAACTCATCTGACATGCACCATTGCTCTGCCTATTTGTGTTTAGAAATATCCTTTAAATGTGAAGGTTTTCATATTTATATTCAATTTTCAATCACAATTTATGAGACAGGAAAAAATTCCACAAAGATTTTTTAAAAAGGCAGGTTATAGAAAATGTCCCTGAAGAGGCCCAGATTTTGTACTTGGTAGACGAGAATTTTAAAATGGCCACTGTCAATATATTTAAGGAACTAAAGGACTCCATGACTAAATAATTTAAGGAAAACTTGACAATTGCCTCCCCAAATACTCAAAATCAGCAAAGAGAAACAATAATTAAATGCAATCTCAAATGGAAAGAACAGTAATTAAAATACAAAATTAATGGCAAATTAGATTTAGACAAAAAGAATCATTTAAGATATATCAATAGTTATTGTCCAGTCTGAGGAAGAGAAAAAAAACGAAAAGGAAGAGAATAGAGATGATGGGAATTCACACCTAACCACATCATTATCTAATTGACAAGTCAAAGACAAAATCATTTTGAAAACAGCAAAAAAATAATTTATCACATACAAAGAATCCTCAGGAAAATCAACAGGTGACTTCTCATGGAAACCAGAAGCAAAATGATGATATTCTTAAAGTGTTGAAAGAAAAATAATATTCTAAAAATAGTTATTTATTTAGTAAACATCTCCTTCACCAATAAAGGAGTTAAGACATTCCCAGTTAGAAACAGACAGAAGACCAGCTCTATAAGAAATACTGAACATATATTTCTTCAACTTGTTCTTTACCCAGAGTATAGCAATTGGATTACTTTAGCACCTCCAAGCATGTTAATGTGGAACAGTGATTTAAAACAGATGAACCCTTCAGCATCATGCTAGAGTATTTCTTTATCTTAGTTACACTGTTTTCTGAATTTCAACTTTTCATATTTGTCTCTATTAAAGTTCCTGGAGCTTTCTGAAAAGGCTGCATGATAGGTATTTTTGCTATTGTAATTTTTCATGTTTGAAAATATCTGCTTCTGCAATCACTTTAATAAGTTGTCTTCATGTCAATTTTCACTTGGAAATAATTTTTCCTTAGATTTTTAAGGTATTGCTTCATTGTTACCTAATTTTTATTCCTGTTCTTCATAATTTAATGCTATTATTCATTTTAATATTGCTTAAAAACTAAATTTTTTTTGGAGACTTTCAAGAGTTTCATCTCACTCCAGTGTTCTGAAAATTCACAATGATAGCTCTTGGCTTGGTTCTAATTTCATCCATAAACAGGGTCATTAGTAAACACTTTCTATCTGGAAATTGAAGTAGTTTTGAAAATATTCTTGCATTGTCTTATTAGTGACTTCTCTATTTTGCAATTATTTTGTTTTGAAATTCTCGTAACACATGTTTGGGGCATTCTAGAATACTATTCCACTTTTTTAAAAATCCTTTGCTTATAAGTCTCTTATCTCTTGCCTTTTTATTGCATTTCTTGGAGATAGTCTCAGTTTTATCTTCCACACCTTTTGTTGAATTTTTATTTATTTTCTCTTTGTCAATTTTTTTTATCTAGTAATATTGTTTCATTTTCTACATGCTCATTTTTGTTGTAAATCATGTCTTTTCTTATTTAGTGGTTAAAATAACTTCCCTTTTCTTCCTTGACTATATTAACTATATATGACGTTTTCCTTTTCCTCTTTAATGTCTGCTTCTCAAATTGCATATTGTCTTGTTCCCTATATTTTATATGTTACTTGTACGTCAGGCGTTTTTTCAAATATGTGGTAATATATCATTTTCTTTTATTTATTTTTTAAGGAAAGTTACAGGCAGAAATGAAAGCAAATAGAAAAGAAGAGAGGAGGAAGAAGGAAGAAGCATTTTATTTATCATCTTGTTTGCACTCCCCCATTCCCCTCGCCCCCTGCCTACATCACAAACCCAGGGCCTTAGGATGTGTATGGACTACACCAGCTTGAGGCCATGGACTTAACCACTAAGCTACCAGGACATGTTTTCTTTGTATTTGTTCTTCACTTTCTTCTTATTTTTCATAGCAGGACAGTAAACAACTGATTAGAGTGCTGTGTGCATGTTGACTGGATCTTCATCAATAGGTTTTAGGCTGTATATTTCACTGCTATTCCTCAACCGTCACTAACTTTGGATGCTGCTATTTTTGTCTGGTCATATTCATATTTTTGATTTGCTTTGGGGATGGTACAAGACTTGTGACCAGAGTTCTGGTATGATAATAATGTGGACTTCTCTATAGTTCCTTGGTAATCTTTTTGTGTTTTCCTTTGAACTCTGGCTGATGACCTCTAGTATTGAGATCTGTATTTTAATCTCAATAGAAGGTAACTCCTCAGGCTTCTGTCTCAGTATGTGGTGGAGGGTGTTCAAATACACAGAGCAAGAAGAATATATGAGTTTAAATGGTCCTAAGATCTTTGACAGTTTCCTGTGTTTTCAGTTGTCCCAGTTTAAAGGCACTGGTGCTAAGTCCCTTGATAGTTTCGTGTGTTCATTGGTTGATTTTAAAATTTCCACACTGGTGGTTCACAAGTCAGTTACCACCTGATCATCTTTTTGTCAGTCCTCAAACTTGCATTTTTTTGTTTGTTTTCTATAGTTTGTGTCTTTGTGGATTTATGGTTTCTTTAAAAATATATTTTTAGTGGTTTTTGTAGTTGTTGGGAGAGATTGAAAGCCACTGTGAACAATAAATCCACCAGTTTTTAATCAAAAGCCCAGGAATTGTTTTGTTTTGTTTTTCTTTAAAAAATATTACTAATGTTGGATAAGCTAAAGCTTATAAAATTGGATTAAAGGAGACTGTGAAATGAACAGTTAGTTTGAATTGAGGCATTTAAAAAGCCACATATAAGTAATCTGATAATCATTTAGAATGTATTAACACTATTGTTTTTTACTATGGGACAGGTACTATTTCAAGAGATTTAAGGTACGTGCTACTGTTTTCTCTCTCTCTTTCTCTCTCTCTCTCACTCACACACACACACAATTGAGGAAATATAAACCTAAAGATTTTTCTAAGTTTTCCAAGATTACATTACAGTGAATAAATTGAAACCCAAGCTGATCAGCTACAAAAGTCTTGTTCTCTGTCATTATTTTTTATTGTTTATATTGAAATAATCTATAATAAAGAAGCTTATCAAAGAGATTTTGTTAGCTAGGGAATTCTCAGTTGCTGTTGTAAACAAAGAAAATATGTATAATAACTTAAATACATGTTTCTTTCTTTCTCATATAATTCCCCCTGAATTATGGACAGCTCTATTTCAAGTCATGATTCCCTAGCCACTGATGCGCTATATCTCTCTTCTATTCATATTCTATTATCACATTTTCATGATCATTCTAAGTCTTGAGGGATGCTGAGAAATGTGCCAGGAAGAAGAAATATGTTTTTTTAACTGCTAACTACTCTCTAATGACATTTGCCTTTTAATTTTCATAAGAAGAAAATGGCAGGGCCAGTCTGAACACATGACTATGAATCCAGCATTCATACCAACCATCGATAATACCAAATTACTTTCTCTAGTATGGAAAAGTATCTTTGACTTTCACTGTCACTATGCACCTGTAAACTGGGAGTGACAGTGTCTGTCTCACAGTTCTGTTGTGAGAAGAAGTGAATTAACTGTCAAGTGCACAACAAGTGGCTGATAGTGATCAATAAATGCTAACTTCTGCTCGCTTTTAGTCATTCTTAGTAATTCACTTAGCATATTAATAACAAGAACTCTTTTCTCTAACTAAAGCAAAATTTATACAGTGGGTTTACAAGAAAGCAACCAGTGTGAACAACTTAAATGGAAACAAAATAAGTGTGTCTTTCTTCTCTCTCAAAAATAAATAACAACAAACACAACACAACAAACAAAATTGCAAATTACTTGTGTTGAATATTTTTAATGTCTTTTCCTATTTACTATGCAGTGATTTTTAGTCTTTTAATGCTGGTATTATATACATCACATAGTAGAGATAATTTAACATTTGTTAATCATCTAGATAATTTACTTTTATGATTTATTAGATAACTGAATCAATAAATTAAAAAAAAATTACCATAAAATAGCTTCATAATTTTAATTACTAAAGGAATTACTATCTTTGAGTCAACTAAATCTTTTGTAATCTTGAAGCTTTTGAGTTAATCCACATATATCTAGAGTTTACATCATTTGTACTGACAGATTCACAGGACCTCATGACTTCCTTTAAAGCATCATCAGTATGTTACTCAGTTCTGACTTGATCATTTTCATTACTTTCACTTGGGAAGTTTCAATTAAAGTCAACATACAATTACTAGAAAATTTCACTTTCTTTTGCTGAAATATTGTCCTTATTGATCTTTATTTGCTTAACATCTATCTTTTGCAGGAATTGCTCACCCTATATAACATTAAATATTTTATTTGGCGCAATCAGGTGATCACTTATGTTAACCTGAGATTTTTCCCCTTTTCATCTTGGTGTGTACTTGGGAACAGTTAACAATTTTATTCACAAAGAAGAATGTAACACAATGACTTATGAATGAGTATGCTTTGTATATCATAGTGGAATGGAATCACCTTCTCCCTTGTAAATTGTTGTTCTTATTTTGAATAAAAATAAAAATGGTCCTTAATGTTCTCTTTTCATGATACATTTCAGTTTCAACTATATTTCATTATGTCATCATCTTTGCTTCTCTTCCCCCTTTCATCTTTGGCATACGACCCTTTATTTCTGGACTCATCTTGGTAAGAACACATTGTCTCCATGCTTTACTTCTTTATTTGAGCCACTTGCTAATCTCAGCAGAATTTCTCTTTGGGAGTTTTAAAATAATCTCCCTAAATTGTGAGATTTTGCCTGTGGAATCCTGCTTAACAGAAAATCTTTGAATCTACTTTCATAAAAATATTAAATAAACATTATTATCATTTTATGAAGATAATTTATTACATTATATATATTAATATTGCTGAGTTTTTACTCAGAAACCTTTTGCTTTTCATCATTTTATTGTTTACAAAAACTTTACTAAGAGTGCGTGGAGGTCTAATGGCAATTGTGCATGCTGGGAATGTTTCTAAACCTCAAACAATAGACAATTCTTCATATCTGACCTATGTGTGCAAATAAGCTAATGTACACTTTTGATTCACATAATTAGCCTTTATTACCTAGTTACCGATTAGACACAAAACATTAACTTACTTGTTTCTAAAGATCTCTTGCCTGAACACCTATTCGAGGAAAAGAACAAATCCATTTTCATGTACAGATAATTCATAAGAATTATTTTGCTAATATGCCTGAGAATTCAATTCCCTTCACATGGGAGTGTTGCAAATGTGAATGTCTGTATTTTTTTATGGTGAGAGGATTTCAGAATAATAAAGGATAATGTATGAGATATAAAAATGTATGTAACGACTTTGTCATATTATTGCAACTAGAAATGGAAATTAATGATGCCCATGTGTTTTCCAAATGACTATGAAGTATACTGCATTTATATTAAGTTGGGTTCCCTCTCAAGTGCTTGGTTAATGATAGTAGAAGCTTCAATGATAGTTACAAGACAAATTTCTGATATGTGTATTTTACAATAGGTATATATATCATTAATTTTAATATTTAAGTCTTCTGTATAATTGCCTATATTTTGTACACTTCATATTTCAAGGACTGAGATTGAATTAATTCTTCTGTACCATCTTGTGTATTTCTGTCTACTTATCGAATAGAATTTTAGGACTTGCTGCTATTACGTCTTCACGATGAATTGTATCTACTATAATCAACAACTGACTTTTTGGTATGCATTTAAATTTTTAAACAATTGCACATTATTGACACAGATTTTCCCAGCTATCTGAAAGCAGAATTCCTATGAAAGTTCTCACAATCTGAGTATGTGATATATTTACAACTGGATTATAATTCGCACTTTTTTCTGGTATTTGTCATTCATTTCTTTATATAGCATATTTTTGAGTATTATTTATTATCTATTTTCTTTAAACAGCACTGATATTATTCCTAAAAATAACAATGATCAAAGTAAGTATATATTGCCCCTACTCTCTGTTTATTCAGTTCTCTGATTTTAGTCAATATTATTCTCTTTCGTATTTATCTTTTTGTAATTATGTTTATAATTTTGACGCCTTATTTGAAAACTTCAAATTACATCCTTAAAATTACAACTACTAAAGATGGAGGCAATCAGTTTATTTTTCTATCAAATTTCATTAAGTGAATTATTTCTATACTTTAGAGCAATGTCATACTTGTAGTCTATTTCATCACCTTAATTCTCATATTTAAAAAAAAAAACTTACTTCTACAGTCAAATATATTTAAAACAAATTAACTTTCATTTTTTAAAAATTTTATTTTTTACCTGTTGGCTAGTTGGATCTGTTTTTTGATAGTTTCTTCAAGAGAGACTCATGAGCGCAATAGCAGTTTTAGAACATTTATAAACATTTTATTTTCTTTTTTACTTTTCTCACACTGCCATTGGAATCTTTAGCTTCTGTATCATTGCAAACTGATGTTAAATATCATTGTGGGATATTTGAAGTCAGTATACTTTTTTTTTTTGATAATTTGCTGATTTGAGATTTTTGTCTTGAATCTCAAACTACCTTTTTATCTTTTAGATCTGATAGCTATAGAATAAGTTTCAGTCTTCATTTTTCTAGATTTTTTTTCCCTTTGGGACTATAGCTGCCAAAGCAAAATAACTTAAAAAAAAGATGGGGTGCATTACATATATACCAGTTTGCTCAGTTCTCTACATTACAGTTGAAAACCTATATGGCACTGATCATACTATACCTAAATAAAATTTACCCAAACTGACTTCCACAAAGAAGGAACTCTTGCAGATTCATTGTCATGTATCTAGACTCAGGTCCTCTTTAAGAAACCTTATCTCAGAGGATTCAGATGACACAGTAGTTTTTAGGTGTTTTGGGGAGAGGGCCCAGGACAGGGCAGAGTAGTTAATTTCAGCCATTAGCTTTAGAGAAAAAAGGGAATGGGCAGAGGGGGGATTCCTTTTTAGGAAAAATCCCCATTAAAATGCCCTCTAGGCTGAGAAGGGGAGTCATCATTTGAACATGAGACATATCATGACGTCAGCATCAGGATTCAAAAATTCCATCAGTCTGTAGAAAGTCAGTTGTCCTGCTGTGGGTCTATTTTTCTTCAATAACTAGCACTCTACTTTTGTACTTCTGACACTTCTCATCAAATGTGTATGTGTGTGTGTGTGTGTGTGTTTCTCCCACCTGTTTGCCATTATCATTAAGAAAGCACTCTTGACTTTACCATGTAGTAAATGAGTCCCAAAGATTCAAAGGCCCCTACAACTCTTCGTTTTTCTAGCTTGTTGTTGCAAAAAAACTTGTCATGTATCCTAGATATGCCCATTCATAGAAAGAATAAACTTTATTGTAGCCTTTCATTAAACTAAATGTTAGTTTAGAACTCATATTCAATAGATTTGAGGGGAAAATGAATTTACCATACCCCAAAGTAGTTCTTCAGCAGCAATTAGCAAATTTAGTATTTTAGGATAAACTTCCCATAATCTCTCAGGCAACAGTTATGACCTAAAGTTAAACTTTGAAAGAATCTGGAATAAACGTGAGAGTTTTTGTGTGTGTCTGCTGAACAACGTGCACAAAAAAAGTTTTGTTTGAATGTTGGGGTCCTTCTCCTACTTCCTAGGGCTCATTTATGAGACCCAAAGCCTGCTCTGTAGTGCTATTCCAGGAACCGCCAATGTGATTTATATATGCTAAGTCAAAGCATGAATATATTTCCTTTGACAGTCTCTTAAATCTTTTGAATAATAAACTCAGCTGATTATTAGACAGAAGCAGAGATTAGTTCTAGAGAGTGATAATCCCTCCTGCCTGGCGAGAGTGGCAGGGGAAAGAGATGACCTAAAGATCTTTTCTAAAAGTTTAATTTATTTTTTTTTACATGACTATATGATTTTCAGGATTGCTCCACAATCTGTATGCACACCACAACACCCTCACTGCAGGATTTCTATCATCAGTCATCACTACTGTAATTATTCATTCATTCTCTAGATCCCTCCTTTCTCCCTTCCCTCTGGTAGCTACAGTCTTGTTTCCTGTCAATTTTGTTTGTGCTTTGTTGGTTGTTTTTTTGTTTATGTGTTTGTTTTTTTGTTTGTATTTTATTCCTTTTATTTCATATATGAATGAAACCAATGGTAGCACAATGGACATTACAATGACCATCAATAGCTGACTAAAGAAATCATGGCATTTATAGTCAATGGAATTCCTTGAATCTATTTTAAAATATGAAAGTGTGCCTTTTGCAACAACGTGGATGGAACCTGAGGTATTTTACTAAGCAATCTTTTGTTTCTAATAATAATAATCAACCTTATTTGGAAACAATATGTGGGACTGACCCATAAATTCATGGGAGTTATTTGCACATGTTTTCTTTCTTATAAACTGGCCTTGGTATTTGTTTTGGCCTGATTTTATATGTGTGAAACATTTAAGGAAAAAAAAATGATGCTACTTTTGCTGCACAAGGTCCTGAAGTCAATAAGAATGTTGTCTATGCATCAGAAATATTTCCGGTGGAAGACAAGACCTTCCTTTACATGCATTGTTTTTTTTTTTTTCCTTTTTTTCTTATCCTGTGTTAGGACAGTGCCTTGCTATCTTTGTTAGAGAATTAGTTGGGTTGAAAGTCAACTTCTAGGTGTTTCTGAACTTAATTTTTATCTCCTGCTTTTATTGAGATATTGCTCTATCACAAACATTTTTCATATATGTATTCAGTATTGCTTATGTGATTTTTTTTCCCCACTTAGTCTATACATGCATAAGTCTTCTTACTCTTTAAAATGAAAACTATTCCTTAATCATCTCAAGTTACTATAAATTTTATCATTTTCAATACTTGTTAGCTTTAAATTCTCACTTCCTGCATATTCCAAAACATTTAAGGGAGTGGATTGTGCAAAGAAAATTCTCAAGAAATATTTTAAACATTAAGTGACACAAAACTATATTTATTAATTCCCCTCATTCTCCAGTTTTTTTCTCTGTTTTCTTTAACCTTTGTTTCTACATCATGGCTTACCAGTAAAAAGATAACTGATTAAACTGAACTCAAATGTAAGTTAATGTTGGAACTTTGGGTTTATGCTCATCCAAAATTCACACAATAAGAATAAATTCATATGGTAGTACTTAAACCTTATTAAAATAAATAAAAGTGCTGTATTTCTAGTTTATTTTTTCCAGAAATATTATGAAAGCCTCATTGGACTAAGTTAAAGATAAAAGCTATTCATAAATGTAAGTGTAATTTCTCAAAGCAACTGATTTTTTCTTAATATGATGACATTTAGTACTTTAAAATTTAGTACGTATATCTATAATATATAAGGGAATCAGGGACAAAATGGTAACTGTACTAATGAAATGTGACACTGTATCACAGAAAGAAGAGGACAGCAAACTTGGAGAGATGGGTTAATGTTAGTTTCCTATCATCTAGTTTTGTAAGCTTTGTAGATTCACCTAAGTCTTCTAATATATATTGATTTTCATATGCCCCAGGAACTGTGGTTAGTGCTTTAGTACATTTTAGTTGCTATTAACTATTAATAAAACTGGAAAACATGATACGTGAAGTGTTTGGGTTCATTAATTTAATTCCTTATAAGAAATTGAAACATGATGATATGAACCCATTAAGTCACTAATATCCATCAATTTGTGTTCTCTACAGTTTTGGCTATTTAGTAAAGGCTTGCATGTTTTGGTAAATAGGACATAAGACAAATAAATTCTAGAAAAGGATGCAAAACTGGGCATATTTAAATTCCACAACCTCTTAAGGAAATCCAGTTTGCTTAGGAGTTCACATTGGGGAATATTGGAAAATGAGGCGGTGAATCCACTTAAGTTCCTACCTTTTCTTTTTTCCTTTTCTATTCTATGACTGATTTTGAGGATGAAGAATCTATTCCAATATGCTTTTACAACTTCTAGTGTGGTTGTGTTTTGCATTGACAATCCTGAAGTTCAAAAATAATTTCTAGTTTCATTGTTTTCTTTTGAACAAAAGTAGTCAGGGGAAGTTTCTTACATGATATTTGTAAAATTCTTTGCAGAGAGAGAATAATTGAATTCAGTAGCAGTAGCTGGTTCCAAGTTGGTCATCTGCATGGTGAACATTTAAAATATCACTGGTCTGTCAGACGCCCTATGTTGCGTTTCTGTAGTAAAATGGTTCCCTACATTATGGGTTAATTGAGTCAATGGGATCTATATTCTGAGAGAGAGAGAAATAATGAAAAACAGAACATGAGAAAACTGTGGAACTATGTTGTAATTCTCTGACTAAAGATTAGAACTAATGGATGTTTGCACATTGCAGGATGACCAGACAGCATGCCCCGCCCTTGCATACTAAAAATCATTGAGACCAGCAGTTTTGCTAAAATGATTTAAATTTATTTTAACCATGTATATATATATATATATATTTTTTTTTTTTAAACTACAAACCCCAGTATTTAAACTAAGCATATTTCTGATTTCAGGATCTTGTAACAAACTTAGCCAATTATCAAATGAAGAGTTGGGTTAAGGGAATGCTAATTAGACAGTGCTTGTGTTTTATACACCTCTATTTTTTTCCAAATTTTAAAAAGTAGTCAGACAATCTGCTCAATCCTGGAGGCAAGTGGGCAAAAAAAGAGCATTGAAAATTGAGATTAAATTGTTTGCCAGTGAGAGTGAGATGGATTCAGGGCCATATTTTATTTGATTAAAAAATAGATTGCCATGAAATTTATTGCTCACAAGGGTTTAATGCTGGTGCTCTAGATGTTTGTTTGCATGGGCTATGCACCCATTTGAGACACAGTGATTAAGAAATTGGATGTTTAAAGATTAAATACATGGAAGAAAAAGGTTGAATAAATCCTACGGCAATATCAGGGATGGTCAAGTTTGGCATATAAACTTGTGGGAAATATACCAAGAAAAAAATGTTTAAATGGCATATGGTTAGTTTGGAATAGAATTTAGATAAAAGATATTTTCTACAGAAAAGTTGAAAGGTTTTTGTTGGTATTAACATATCTACAAGGATATCTGCAAGAGTCAAGATTTGAATATATCTGACATTTGTTTTTTTTCTCCTGAACTGCGCACTGCTTTTTAAATCAGTGAATAAATCATACTATGAATTAATTAATCTATATTTACTGCTTATCTAGAGATAAATTCTCTCTATTATAAAATATTTTGTTATTTTATTTCTAATAAGTTTATTGTTAGAAAGAAGATTCTATGAAGAAGAAATAAAACTAGTATTTTATGGAATGTTCTTTGAAAAATGTCAGTATATAATTTGATTACTTTCTTCTGAAAAGTTTTGAGAGATATTAGTATTTAAATATTTATTTTAAATTTACCTTTATTTTGTATTTTGTGTCTTTTTTAAATAAACTGTTAGAGAAGATACCCTAGATATGATGGCGAGGTTGATCAGAGCTTAGCCTTGTTGGAAGCAATGATCTTATCTGTCCATGAAAACTCATTTCTGACTTTCTGATGCAATACAAAGATTTGCAGAAGAGTCTAAAATTTCCTAAATAAGGACTGATAATCATAACTTCTTCCCTTTCTAAATTCTATCCTCTATGAAAACAAAGTATAAAGAAATGACATAATTCCCTGGGGCTCTCAAATAGAATAGATGTAATGTCATAATACATAATATGGAAAAATCTAATAAAGTACTTACGCCAGGAAATCTTACTTAATCTTTCTTAGGCAAGTTGCTTAACTTCAAAGGATTTCACTTTATTTCATATATAATAAAATGATATTAGCTTTTCCTACCTCACAGTAATTTTATAAGACTACAATCAGAAAAAAAGTGGAAATCCTACATATCTGTATTTAAAAGTAAATTTGCAAATATTGCACATCTGTTTTTTTCCAGAATCTCTCTTCAAATAAATATTTTACCATAAGATTAGCATTTTATCTCATTAAATCCCTTTATATAAAATGCTGCATACTCCACATTTTTCCCTGAATAACACCTCAGGGAAAGCTCTAATCCACTATACGGAGAATTGTCCTCCTTTCCCATTAGAGAGTAATCATTTCTCAAGGAAAAGAACTAAGAACTAGTCCTTTAAAAGATTCTTCTTTAGCAAGTAACAACTAGCAATCTGCTTTCTTTAATCTTCAACAACATTGAAGAGTCTTCATTATTTTCCTCTTGTTATAGTTTTCAGAGGTTTAATTGGAGTTTCTAGAGGCATTAAAAACTGAAAAAAAAAGTTAAAGGTAAAAACATCTCTCTTCTCAAGTCTGAAGAAATGAAACTTCCCAGACACTCAGAAATGTGATTAAGAACAGTGGTGATTTCTTCCTTCCTTTTTTGTTCCCTCTCAATTTGAAGATTGGTTCTCTTCTCTAACGTTCTTTAGTTATGGTAAAATGAGAATGTGTTAGAACATATCATGTTTTCTACATGTCTTTTTGTCTAATATCATGATATGGTTATCTATACAAAAATTCTTTTGGGTAAAGGGATTAATTTAATGAAACTAGGATTTATGTAGTCAAGAATGTTTCAAGTATTTTCATGAAAAAATAGAAAATTTATAAACTCAATGAAGCTGGTGAACAAAACACACTTAGATTTTAAAGTTTTTGTAATTTAAATCTTACTCTATAAAGACAAGGCTTTTTTTTTTTTTTTTTTTTTTCTGCTACCAATCACCATTTCAAAAGATGGGCTGGTTTTCTGTTGGGATAAGGGAAATAAAAGTCTTAGCAAGGAAATCACCTTAATTTCTGCATTAGTGGTCCTTTGTTGTATAACAGGTTATATTTGACTTGGTGGATTTAAATAACAAATATTTATGATCTCAGGAATGAGCAGTATTGGAAGATAGAGATAGGAAATACTAGGGAACAGACTTGTGGCCGGACCTATGGGACAAGTGATATATGGGTCTCTTGTCAATGACCTCGGAAAGAACTAACTGTTCAAAGGAAAATCAGCATGTCATCTGCTTGACTCCTGGTGCTTGCACCATAGGATCATGAACTTAGTGGTAAATGGCAATTATATAGACTACAGACAGAGTAGCTTGGGTTTCCACTCCAATGTTGACTTAGCTTTGCCACTATGGAATGCCTGATTTGCCAGTTGCAGAGACCAACTTCAAAATTTCACTGGAGACACCAGCTTATCTTTGAAAGAAAGTTCATTATATTAGACCTCTTCTATACCCACAGAGGGCAGAAATTCACTTTAATCAGAATTGAGACCCATGGCCAGCAGATTCATGGAGTTTTCAACCTGCACACAGAACTGTCTGGTTGGTTTAGTATTCTGTTGTGAAATTCTTAGACATGTTTTAACAATGACACCTGTATTTCAAATTTACGCTGGGACTCACAAATTAAGTAGCTTGTTCTATTATTACATATTCCAACTATGGGCTTACCTTCCCTTTTCTCTAGACCTTTGACTCAGACAAGTATCAGCATCCAATAATATAAGAACACTTGATTTATTGATAAGTGATGTCACAAATGTCACCACAAATTAAGGACCTCTTGGCAAAAGGAGATTCAATAATGTGTGCATGACCATAGGACCCAATTATCCCACTGTTTCCCACCTCAATTAAAAGCAACTGGCCTGAAGAATTTCAGAAGTGGACTATAGATAAATGATTTACCAGAGAAGGGCAATAAATTGATGAGTACCATTTGTTTTGAAAACCAATGTCTTTTCAAATTTCACTTTCCTGTATTTCTCAATTGTATTGAACATTATTTCAAGCTGTTATTCCTTTAAAACTGTATTTTCCCTTAGACTTTATTCTTTCCAGTATCTGTTTTTCATACCATGTATATTTACTCTTGAATATTCATTTAGGCTTTCTTTTTTCTTCAGTGTTTATCTTCTCCATGGCATTATTATAGTCAACTGTTAGGAAAAGATTAGCATGCAGTCACTGAGAGTGGCAAAAACAGAAAAAGTTTGAAAAGTTTTGAAAAATAAATCAATAGGTCTTGAACTGTTGAGATACTGAGAACAAAAGAATAAAGAACTTAAAGCGAATTTTTATTTGGCAACCTATGAAATCAAACTGACGAGAAACTTTAAAAAGTTTTAAAAATGAATAAGCTTTTAGAAACTGAAATAGTGTATCATGGATTTTCTTCATGGTGACTTCGGGAATTTAACTTCGGAATATTCCTCTTGAGAATTACATGCAAGTTAAATTTCTTGATAAATGTTCAACTTGTCACTAGTCTTTAAAAGCATAGTAGTCAGTAATATTACATAAAATAATGAATTTCTCTCCATATACTCCAGGCAAATATTATTGATTGGTAGTCTCTGAATGCCTTTCCCATTCTCAAAGGCAAGGGACTGGGGTTTTCTGTATCTGTTATGTAGGTGATAATTTGACTGTCCTGTCTTGCCAAACACTGAGTGCTGATAGTTTGCTCCAGGTAGGAGTGACATTATTAAGAATTTCACCATAAAATTGGAATATTTCAAGAAAAAAGCGGAATAGAAGGCGTCTATGAGGATCTTCAGGCCATTCTAACTGCAAATCATACTAAATATGCCAAGTTCATTACAGACACTCCAGGCAACTGAGCTACTTCAGGATAGCATAGAAACTCATCAACAAACAAAGATCTTGGAGAGAAGTTATAGACTTCTGATTATTCTAAAATGCTGCCTTTAACCATCAACATAGAGGACAGTATTAGTCATAAAATTAAAGATATTTATATCTCATGCTCCCCTCCATGAGAAAGAAGGAACTTTCTTGTCCTTGTGTTTTCTTGGAGGGAGAAGTGAATTTTGAATTTGTGCCCCATGATGGCTGAAATTAGGTAACACTGGTGGGGTGCCTGTCTGTTTTGATTTGCACAGAACATTTGACTAGCAAGTAGGTAATTTTGAGATCATTTTCTGGCTGTAATATAGTATTTTTAAGGAAGGAATAGAGAGAAGCATCCTTATTTATTTAAGTTTTTCAACCCAGCCCTGGGTTGCGAACTCAGGTTGGGCTTTATGTGATCTGCACGCCAGCATCTCAACCATCTGAGCCACAAGAGTGTGACCTCTGGCTTCAGTATTTAACAATGACTATAGCCACATACAATTTCATTCTCTAAATATCACTATCTTCACTTGTAAAACAGAGATTTAATTGTCTGTACTATCTCTAATGTTTATGGTATTGGGAGTTCAAATAAAGCTATATATGCAAAAAATGCAAGTCATAAACATATGTACTAGATATTTAAATTGTATCTGGCAAAATCTCAGGGTCTCAGGTTTTAAATAGCAGATATAAGTTGAGGTTAACAATGGAATCAGGAAATTAGATACCCAAATGAAACGGAGATTTTTTTAACCCCATTTTTTTGTGATAACTAAAAATTGTGAGAAGAGGGGAAAAGTAAAATTGATTTCAAAAGAAGAAAACAGAACAGATTTCTTGCTCTTGATAGTCTTTTGAACATAAGTAAGTCATGGTTTGTCCCTAGCATGGAGTGACCTTTCAGTGCCCAGAAAGTGCCGGGAAGCAGGTTGTACTGTGAGCGTTAGTCTCAGGTGTTGAGTGTAAAGTAAGTTGAGGCAGCGATGCAACTGGCTGGATATAGACCTGGTATCAGGAAAGGAAGCAGGAACTTTCGGAGGGACTCCTAAATGAAAGAGGAAAGGACTTAATAAAAAGTAAAGGGGACAGGAGCAATGAAAGTAGAGAGCACAATAAAAATATTTGAGTGAAGATTGGTGGCATTATTAAAAAAAAAGAACATGGATGGTAAACAGACTTGAGAATGTTTACTGAAGTGATTCAAGTAACGGTAAGTTTGATCAGGAAGTCTGGGAACTGTCAAGGTAGATTCCCATCCTAGCGAGCCATTTTTTTCCAATTTGTTTCATTCTGCTAGATATTGCGTGCATTCTTGGAAAAACTGTCCAAATCAAAGACTTGTGTTCCAGGAGTTCACTGAGAATCTGCTCCCAGGGTGAGTTGAAGGAGGGTCAAGTAAATAGAGAAGGATAAAGGTCACATAAAAGTGCCCCTCCCATCTATTTATCCATCCTAAGGGTGATCAGTGTTAACTTCAGTAGAATCCTCTTTCGTAGAACCTTTATGAAATATATCTGTAGATTGGTTTCCTGTAGGTAAAGTAATTTATTATGTTTTATTATTATTATCCTGTGTTCTTCACTATTCCAGGCCATCCCACGAGTGTCACTCTTGCACATATCTGTGTGTGATGAGTGTAGGGAAGCTTCCCAGTTGGTTAGAGAAAAGTTGACGGCAGGAAGCAACTACTCCTGAAACAGAATCCAAATCAAACCCCTCAAGTTGTGTCTGCTTGAAGTAAATGAAAGTTTTCATGAAACTGAACACCACATGTGTGATAGGAATGAAAGGTGAGATTGAGAGGAGATAAACTCTTTCATGGGAAACTGTTGGAGTAAATACACAAAGTTTTTTTGTTTTTGTTTTAGGACCAACACAAATTTTTATTTAAGAGTAAGCCATGATGGGACTAGTTGCCACAAATTCTAATTAAAATCTCTAAGTGGCATATGTAAATTGGAATAATTACTTCTGTGAAGACAAGTCTAAAGCTTATTAAAAATATATTCAATCAACTCCAAGGAAATATGCCTTGAGAGTTTCTGAGTCATTGTCCCCTCTGGCCTTGGCTTTGGTTACAATTTATATAGAGTTTTTGTGTTCACACAATTTACTCTGTTCTCCTCCAAATATGTGTGCATGTATGTCTGTGTGCTTTTCAATTTTACATATCTATGTTTTCAGAACTGTAATTTCTTAATCCCATACATATTATACTCTTATTATAGGTTCTCCTACCAGTTTTTCTTGCATTGGTTTTCATCATTCATGAAGATATTTCTTTTTGTTTTAATAGGCTATGATATTTTTAGAAATTAAAAATTGAATAGTTCGTATAAGTTGTAACATACACCATTCAAGATATTACTTCATCAAGAGCCCAAAGTGGTAGTCTTTATGAAAGCACTAATTTGCCTTGTTCATGGGAGAAATAAAAAAAAGTAAAAAATGTAAAATATTAAATCAAATTATTACTAATAATATATATAATTCAGAAATAGCATGTAAAAATTGATAGTCTTTTCATTATTTTAATTCTAAGCAAGGATGACAATAATTAGTTGCCATCTCTACCTGGCAGAGGACACTGATAATAACTACCATTTGGTAGGTGTTTTGGTAATTACATACATAATCTTTAACCCAGAACAGCCCTTAAGGCAAGTAAGTACCTTAGTAGTACTTAAAGATGTAAATGAAAAAACTCAATGAATTATTGGTCTTTTCCAAGACTATGTTATTGCATTTTATCCCATTTGGAATAAAATCATACTTCTTACATATTCCTATTTATTTCAATTGTTTTTTTCTCTATTTCCTTTGGATGAAAAGTTAGGTCACTTACTATATATATATATATATATATTTTTTTTTTTTATGTGGGTCTGGTTTTTTATGAATTTTCTTTTACTACTGCTTTTGCTGTACTGTTGTTCTGAGGCTTGTCTCTTCACTTTTGTTTCCAGTTAAATAGACCCAACCCTCACTTTTGATAAAAAAACAAACCAACAATAAGAACAAAACTCTCACTAAACAGGGATAGAAGGAATGTACCTACACATGATAGAGGCAACATTTGACACACCCACAGCTAACATCATATTCAATGGTAAAAACCTGCAAACTTTTCCTTTAAGACCTGGAACAAGACTAGGATGTTCACTTTGATTACTACTATTAAACATTTGTATTGGAAATCCCAGCCAGAACAATCAGAAAATGAAAAGACATTAAATGAGTCCAGACTGGAAAAGAACTAAAACTTGTTATTTGCAAATTACAAGATTATATACTTAGAAAATCTGAATTGCTCACTAAAAACTTCTAGAAACTATAAATTAATACAATAAATTGGTAGGATGCAAAATCAGTATGCAAAAAGCTGGATATTTCTATAAGCACAAAATAAGCTAGAGGTAAAAGAAATTTAAAAAGCAATTATCATGCACAATCACATTAGTTAGAATAAAATATCTAAACCATGAAGAAAAATTGAGGAATCATTCTTCCCAACTTCAAACTATACTAGCAATTGTCATCAAGATATGTTCCTTCGATAAATTTAAAACAAAACAAAAACAATACGGTACTGGAATAAAAACATACAGAGACCAATCAAATAAAGTTGAGAGTCCATTAAAAAACACAGATACATATGGACTATATAGATGGTCAATCTATTATAAAGGAGCCAAGAGCATATAATGGAGAAAAGAATTTTTCTTTAATAAATGATATAGGGAAAATTCAAAAACAAAACAAAACAAAAACCATATCACTCTTTAATACCATACATAAAAATTAATTAAATAAATTAAAAGACGAAAGATCTGAAGTAATAAAATATACACAAGACAATAGGAGATATGTTTCATCACATCAACTTCAGAGAAGTCTGGACAGGTGATATCACTTGCAAAGGAGACAAAAAACAAAATAAACAACTGTTTCTACATCAAATTGCATAGTGAATGAAAGTAGCACAAAAATTAAAAGATAACTTACTCTTTTAGAGAAGATATTTGCACAATTGACATCAGAAAAAGTGTTAATCTCCAAAATCTGCAGAGCCTATACACCTCAACAACTGAAAAAACAACTAAAAAACAAAATGGGGAAAGCTGAATAGATACTTCTCCAGAGAAGATGTACAGATGGACAATATGCAACATGCGTGTGAAAAAATGAGCAGCATAATTTATTATTAGGGTAATGCAAATCAAGACCACAATAAGATATTTTCACACCTGTAAGAAAGGCCTGAATTTAAAAAGATCAAGCAAGAGTTGCAAAGGATATGACAGGAAAAACAAAAAACAACAAACAAACAAACAAAAACTCTCTTGCACTGTTAGTGTGCATGTGAATTAGTTCAACCTCTATGGGAAATGAACTATCATTTGATTCAGCAAATCCACATTTAGCATTTAGTTATGTATCCAAAGGACATAAAAACATGAATCAGAAAAGATAATTGCACCCTTATGTTCAAAGTAGCACCAATTCACAAAAGCCAGGTTATGAAACTAACCTAAATGCCTGCTAGTAAATGACTGGGAAAGAAGCTATGTTTGACTAATGAAATACTACTAACCTACTAAATAAAATGAAATCTTGCCTTTTTCAGTGACTTGGATGAAACTTCTGATGATAATGCTAAATGAAAAAATGTCAGAAAAAAAATCTACTGAATGGTTTCACTCACATGTGGAAGATAAAGAAACAAAATGAAAAAACTGATAAAAATAACAAAATTCTCAGACTCTGAAATCAAGACTGTGTTTACCAGAGAGGGGGCTGAAGGACTGGCCTGGAATGTGGTGTTGAAGGTATGAAAAAGATAGTGATGATGGACACTGAAACTCTGGTACTGAGTGTTGAGTGAGATAGAAATTGACTGAAGTATGAATCTATTCTCCAGAAACTTAGAAGGTAGTGTAAATGAATAAAATATTGATTAAAAATAAGAATAGAGTTTTCCTTTATCCATCTTTTCACATAATCTTTGTTCCTACATTTTTCTGATCTTCCTTAGATCGTGCACTTATTTTTAAAACATGTCCCTTGTCTCCTTCATAAACATTTTTCAAAGGTCACCTTTTCTGTTGAACCTTCGGGATGATTTCTCCTATCTTTTTTCTTCTTCATATTTTTAATTAAAACAATACTAGATTTTTTTAAAGGTAGTTGTTGTCTTACAGAAAAATCAAGAAAAAGGTACAGAGCTCACATGTGGTAATGTTTAATTACTTATGTATTAAAAATGAATGGAAAGACCTAGATGACTGAGGAATTTCTTCACTTTCACTATGAGTGGTTTATTAGGTAATCTAGAAAACACACACACACACACACACACACACACACACAAACACACATACACAAACCAAGGGGAAAATAAAAGTATATCCTGAAGTAAACAATAAATAACAAATATTTATTTTTATATTTATAAATCTTTCTTGAGAGGATTAATTTTTTAAATATCCTTGCTTAACTTAACACATTGTATTTATAAAAACTCTATATACACAACTGTGGCAGACAACTCAAGTGGTAAATTGTCATGAACTTCTATGTCTTAACCCTTAGGGAGTGGTTCTCACTGTGAGTAATCCTGGATCTAATTCTCAGGTGCCTAGGGTGCCTTCAAAGTTTAGGTAAAATCCAAATTTCATTCTCAGTCAGCAAGAGGAAGACATGTTTTCTTGAAAAATGATTTGACTCTTTAGAGGTGTCTGCAGGGTCCAATTCTGTTTTTGCTGTGACATGTTGGAAAACTAGTTTATGACATTCAATTCGTTTCCAGAAAAAAAAAAAAATGATCCATCTGCATTTCATTTTTCTCAAATACATGTGAGAGGAAACCTGTGAGTTCTATAATTGATAAAAATATCATAGCACACATTTTTATAACATTTTGTAATTCAATTTTAATGCTGTTTATAGTCAGCGTTAATTATTTTACTAGTGTTAAATTAATTGTGAACGCAGGCTGAGCATTTTAGCTTGACATTTGCCATTTTATCAAATTAAAATGTTAGAAAATTTTATTAATACAAAATTTTAACAAATTATAACTTTTGTAAATTACTACTTTAGTGTAACTTTATTGACTTGATAAGAAATAATGCTTCTCAAGGTACTCGTTTCACATTAGTAATGGGGAAAAAACCAAAAAGCTCAAAACTCCCTAATTAAATTTCTCAAGATTTTAAATTTCCTTTTGTGTTATATTGATTGAGCACGTAAAATCGTATCTCTCTGATTAATTATAATTATAGTACAAATTAGTGACTTAAAAATTTTTAATTGCCAGTATTTCTTAATTTTTCTGCTGTTCTTAAAACTCTAAAGAACTCTGCTTATTTCCATGTCCAATTATGTAGTTTTGCAATGATTTTACTTCCTTTTAGCACTTATTTACAAAAATCTCTTACTTAGAAATCTTTATCAAAGCATTTACTGGACATGTTGCAAAGGAAAAGGGAAAACAGAGCAGACAAAAAGACATACAGTCATCAAAGTTTAGAAAGAATGTTTTAGTTATTTATACATGCACAAATTATTAGTTGAAATCCATGTAATAAGAAAATATTCATTTTCATAAAATCACGAACATGTTTAATGACTAACAAATGTGGAGGAAATGGAATGGGGATATAAAGGGAAGAGGGAAAAAGATTTTGTAAGATATTGGGTTCCCTTCTTTAGCTTCATTAGTAACAATCCTAGGTATATTGTTCTTCTTCCTCTAAGTCAATCAGTAATCCGTATCCCCTAAGGCAGATCTCTCAATCGGGACATTTGATAATATCTGGAGATAATTCATTTGTCACAATTCAGGTGGAGGACTGCTATAGCTTCCAGTGGACAGAAGCAGGAACAATAATTAACAACCCACAATGACCAAGACAGGCCTCTATAGCAAATAATTAAACAGACCAAAGTGTTAATAGGGCTGGGATTGAGAAACACTGCTTTAAAGCAAAATGAGAATAATTTTTTTCTCTTAATGTGTATCTTTTCATCCTGTCTTTTTACAGAAATCCTTCACCCAATTCCCTTGAATCAAGCCTTTATCTCACTTGTAAATAATTGATCCTGGGCAATATGATAAGTGAATGGAAGAGTGACAACTATATATTTACTCTGGATGTTATCAAAGACAATTTTTAATATCTTCATTTGAAAACTTTATAGGCAGAATGCAATATTTACAATATTTGAAATGAAGCAATGTGTACTAACACATTGCTGTCTAATGATATCTCCTCTATGTGATAAATCACTTCAATTTAGTTTCTGGCTTGAGATGAATTTTTTTTCCCTTAGGACTTGGTTCAGAATTGATCACTTGTTAAATGTTAATTTGCTGCTTACTCTTTTGGAGAAGCAATTTCTACCTGAAAATTTCTGGCATTTGATATTTCAGGAAAAAAGATTTCAACTCTTTTCTGCTTAAAAAGAGCTAAAATAGGTTAACTAAACCGTCATGTCATTAGTGCTGCATTGACTTATCAGACAGTTAAAAGCATTCTTGAAGAACAGAGGAGTGAATTATGAGAATTTGCTCATTTCCTAGCCATGGTGCAGGGCTTTTAATTAGAGTAAAATCAGGTCTTATATCCAATGTATATATATATAGCACAAGTGATCGCAAAGTTTATGAAGTAGAACAGATCAATTATAGGAGGTGTTTGAAATTTCTGGGATTAGTAATCAAAATCAAACCAGGTTGAATACTATTAGATTCATCCTGTTGGAGGTAGACATTAAGATTTTGTTTATTTAATATACTCTGCCATGTTGGCTTGAAACCAAATTAAACTTTAAAGAAATACTAAAGTCTACTATTGACTTAGTTTTATTGAGATACAATTGACATAGTATATTAGTTTCAGGTATATAACATAATGATTTGATATTTACACATTTTGCCAAATGATCACCACGGTAAATGTAGTTAACATCAACACCACACATAAACATTTTTTCTAGTAATGAGAATTTTAAAGAAATTTTCAAATGTTCAGTACAGTATTATTAACTAAAATCACCTCGATGTACATTGCATTCTCATGATGTATGAATTTCATAACTGGAACTTTTTACCTTTGACCACTTTCACCAATTTTGCCCCTGTTCTCCTCTACCCCTGCTGCTGGCAACCAGTCATCCTTTCTCTGTGTTTATGGTGTTTTTGTCTTTGTTTTTTAGATTTCACACATAAGTCAACTCATAGTATTTGTTTTTCTCCCTCTGATTTGTTTCACTTAGCATAATGTCTGCAAGGTTTATTGAAATTGTAACAAATGTCAAAATTTCCTTCATTTTATGGCTGAAAAATATTCCATCGAATAGATATACAATAATCCCTCGCCTATTGTGGGAATTACCTTCCAGAGACCCCCCATGATAGGAGAAAATCCGCGAAGTAGTAGCGTTATAATATATTATTTATATATATTTTAAGGCTTTATAAACCCTTCCAAATCTCCTATAAACCCTTCCCACACTCATTAACTTTTCCCACACTCTTATAAACACTTTCTACACTCTTAAACCTATGTAATTTTAACAACATATAAAATTCTATGTGGGTACTCACTGTTGAAGTATACATATAGTGCAAAATCCCACGATATAGAGAAAATTATGCAATACAGAAATGGACATTTAAAAAAAAAAAACCCGCGATACAGTGAAGCCACAATAAGTGAACCAGGATATAGTGAGGGATGACTGTACCACATTTTCTTGACCCATTTACCACTGATGAACCTTTAGGTTATTGCAATGGACATAGAGGCACACATATCTTTTTGAGTCAGTGTTTTTGTAAATATTCAGAAGTTGAACGGCTAAATCATTTGGTAGTTCTATTTTTTATTTTTTTTTGAGGAACTCCTAGATTGTTTTCCATAGTGGTTTCATCAATTTATAGTTTACAAGTGTGCACCAATAGTGCACAAGGGTGGAATTTTCATCCTCATCAATATTTTTATTTGTTGTCTTTTTGGTGATAGCAATTGTAACAGATGTGAGGTAACAGCTCAATAAAGTTTTGATTTGCATTTTCCTGATGACTAGTGATTTCAATATATTTTCCTGTACCCATTGGCCATCTGTTTATCTTCTTTGGAAAATCCTATTCCTATTTTTCAATGGGATATATTTTTCTGCTAATGAGTTGTATGAGTTTTAAAATAAATTTTTGGATGTTAAAATCTTATCAGTTATGTAATTTGGAAATATTGTTTTCCTTTGATAGATTATCTCTTCATTTGCTGATGACGTCTTTCACTATGCAGAAACATTTTTGAATTCATGTAATCCCACTTATTTTTGCTTTTGCTCCTGTTGCTTTTGAGATTAAATCTGAAAAATATTATTGCCAAGATTAATGTCAAGGAGCTTACTGCCTGTCTTTTCTTCTTGGAGCGTTATAGTTTTAATTGTTATGTTCAATTTTTAAATCCATTCTGAGTTTGCTTTTGTGTCTAAAGTAAGATAGTGACTAAGTTTTATTATTGTACAAGTCATTGTACAATTTTTCCAATATTATTTATTGGAAACTATCCTTTTCCCATCGTATATTCTTGGCTTCTTCTTTGTAAATCAATTGAACATACATGCATGACCTTATTTCTGGGTTTTCCCTTCAGTTCTTTTGATCAATGTATCTATTTTTATGCCAGTACCATATTGTTTTTTGTTTGTTTTTTTTGTGGGTCACAGATTAAGTTGTGCTTAAATAGAAATTCCTTTTTTTTTTTTTTTCCAGTTACTCTTCCATTAGTTTATAATACTGCATAAGACCGAAAATACTATGCAAGTCTCAGGAGAATATATTCACACATTAGTCAATGTGTATATTACACCATGCCCACTAGCGTTCTGGTGCTCCTATCATTTTACTCTTTCAAACCCATGCTCTCTTCCCCTTCCTCACAGAATCTTTGTATCTGAAGGCATTTTTGGTATCATTTTGTCTCATCTACACTTTTAGACAAGTGATCTGAGAGCTGGAGATTTTTCAGAAAATTCCAGAATTATCTTTGCAACAATGTTTGTGCATATTTCATCAAAATGATCTACTCACTTTTCACAGAGAAGTCATGATGGATTGTTTCCCGTGAGAAGCTTTTGGAGGAAAAAGCGGGAGCACTGATTTGAGCATTAGCTGAATTTAAATGAAATAATACAGTACAATGAGGAGAATATTCATTTCTACATTTGCCCAAACTTTTGAATGAATGATAAAATGCTTAGAGAAGGTTTTTTAATATCTCGATCATTTGCAAGAAACAAACCATCCTTTATTTGTTCCCTTTCAAATTAAAATAGATTTAAATAAGTTGACTAACTAGCAAAAGCAATGCCAACTGAGAAAGACTGGCTGTCTGTAAAATAAGTCATTAAAATTTAGATTTTAGTGGATAAGAGAAGTAAATAAGAGAAATCTGGGATGCTTTCAGGACATACCAAATTAAAGTATAGCTCAGTTGACAGTTTCTAATTTGTCATCTGAATATTTCTTCATGATTTATGTCTTCCCAAATGTAAATATCCTTATGTAATTTCAAATATTAAATTGCTGTAATTGTTTATGCAGTGAAGACTGTGCTTACTGCTACAGTTAATAATCTGCATACAGTCTTGCAAAATGAGAACAGAAAACAGGTATATTTCACTCCACACACTTGTGTCTTGCAATTCTTGTAGATAAGATATAGCCACAAATATGTAATTTATATTACTTTCTTATCAGTCCTTATGACAACTTATAAATTTGTGTGTAAATGCTTGATATTTGAAAATTGAAGATTAGGCACACAGAACAACCTTGTATAAACAGGATGTATTTACACACTCCATATCAATATCTGTGTCTCATGGGTCCTGGTGACTCAGTCTTTAGTTCTGCAGCTGACAGCAGACTTAAAGCTTAAGGATTCAGGTTGTACCTGGCACAGGGTGGGAGTTGGGGGGATACCATATCAAAATATGAGCAAACAAATAAATACTTCTTCCTGTTTTCCATTCCCTCCTTCTTACTTGCCTGCATTTCTGCCTGCTTCATTCTTTAAATAAATAAAATATACATCTTCTAAGTTTGGAGCCATAAAACCCTTAGGAGTAACGATGAGATGGTCCTTTCTGTGGTTGTAACTAAGTTACCAATTTGGATATGAGAAAAACACTTATTAGGACAGTCTACTCATGGAATTACTGCATTTATACCTTTCTTCTGCTTAGTACAAATAATTGATTTAAACTTTTCCTGGTTACAAAGAAGTCTCTGAACTGTGGTCTTTCTTGGAAGCTTATGATGCTCTCAAATGGACTAGAAAACTGTTAGAATTGGTGGTATGTGAACAGAAGAGAAGAGAATGACTATGCTACAAAAATGCTTTTTTCTCCTATGACTTAGAGAACATGTTGAATATTCTAATGGCTGCAGGGAAAGTATTTTTATTTCAATTAACTTACTATACATGAAATGTTGAGTCCTAAATGACAGTAACACACATTTACTAAATTTGAACCATATACATGATAGAAAAGCTTTTTCCACTTTCAGATAACTGCAATTATTCTAGAGGGAGGGATGAAATATAATAGCTTATAGGTCTATTTTTAATTGTAATATATGCAGTCAACTAAATACATATTAAATTTCTGCCATATATCAAGTTGAATTCTGAATTCTCGAGCTACAGCAATGTAAAAAGATAAAACACATTCTCCTTACAAAGCTTTTATTTTAGTTTAGAAATGTTCTAATTTGAATAATTTTTAATGTTTTTTTTTTTTAAGGAAAGGTACAGGCAGGAATGAAGGAGATCAGGCAAGCAGACAAGAAGAGAAGGGAGGAAGAAGCATTTTTATATAGTTGCTCACATTAGTTGTTCTCTGCTGACACCCCTCAGACCATGACTTGAACTCAGGGGTATGCTCTTTTGGAGACAACTGATATAACCCCTACTCCACCAGAGTGCACCTGAAAAGTTATTTCTTTATTATCTTTGCTCTGAAACACTGCAGAGCTAAAAAGAAGAAAACCAAACACTTAATTGGTATCACACACTAAAATTTACACATATTTGTTCTGTATTGTGGAAAATAAGCATATGACAAAGCAATAAATATATCCAGAGCGGTAGATGTCCCCTCTAACACATAATGTATCTCCAATTTTTTAATACATTGGGAAAATGTCGACCCTTAAAGACTGAAATTTCAAATCATTTCCTGCTTTTGGATGTGCCAAGGGTGATTAGGCAATGAGTTAGAGACTATGACTTAGAAGAAATTTGTCACCATAAAAAAAAATTAATTTTGGAGTTTCCAATTTCTAAGTGGAAGTATCATAAATAGGAGAAAAAGATAATGATTATTGTACTACATGACTGATCAGTTGAAAGATGTTAATTATTTAGATGCTCAATATTTAGACATTTCTGTGTTATAAATGATAAAAGATCACCAAATTCAGTAATTATCTTTACACAATAGTTCCTTTCACTGAAATATATATTTCCCTACTTTCAGAACTGAACTGATATACAGTTGATATTTGATATAAAATATGCAGAAGAGCAGAAGTCACAGGTTATCACGGGAATGTCTAAGAATATATAAAAATTTAGAGTATAGAAATAAAGTTTTACAAAGGACATAATACAAGAGTTTAAATTTTCTAGATATTTTGGATTATTTGAGTCCACTTGACAGATGTAGTCAAATCATAACCACTTACTTTAAAAATATTATAAAGTATTAGTACAAGCAGTTGGTATGCCTTGGCCGAGTAGCAGTTATCGCAATCACCTTTGAAGTGGGCAGGTCACATACCCTTGGGTTCGAGTCTCAGGTCTGGGGAGAAACAGCCAGTGTGAACAGCTAAATAAAAATAAAATAAAATGCTTCTTCCTCCTCTCTCTTCCTACCTGTTTTTCTACTCATCTTCATTCCTGATTTCTGCCTTCACCTTGGTTTAAAAAACTCAAATTCAAAAGGTACAAAGTTTACATCTCTGAATATTAAATTGTCCCTCATTTGAGTAGTTTTCAATGTTTCTTGAGGATAGTGTAAAAAACTAAGCAGAGCAAACTCAAACATCCAAGATCTGTCCCTTGTTACCTCATCAGGGTTACCCGCAGTCATCCTGTCTTAGCACACATTTTGTACATGTGCGAAAATTAATTACTGATGTTCCAAAAACATTACCTGCATTACTACCACCATACCTGATAATCTTCATGTGGTTTTCCCTTGAGACTTTGAAAATTTTTCTTTATGACTAACACCAAGTCATTTTTGAAATAAGCTCCACTGTTATTTTTGAGTTCTAGAAAAGGTTATAGTCCTGCATGTCGGGTAGTCTGTAATAGTAAACGTTGAAACATTATGAATTCATGTATTCACATGAAGTAAAACATAGTAGTCAAACAATTAAAAGGTGAGATTTTGGCATTAAGAGAATATCTAAACATAAATGAAATAAATGAGCAAAATTCAGTTATGAGTACATGAAGATTCACTTGCAAGAGTCTGGTATTTATCAAAACTTCTATAAAACATCCAATAACTTTGTGATGTATAGTACAAAATTCTAAAACAGTAAATTCTCATTTAAAATAACGACTGAATTAAATCAGCCTATTATGTATGGCTATGTATTTTTTAACCTACCTAAGAATGTAGGTTCAATCCTATTTGAGTGAATACTTCTAAATTTATTACAAGTGTTTTGTTGTTTCTTCTAGGAAAGAACTGGAAAGCCTGAACTCTAAAATTTATCTTTACAAATTTAAATAACTTCAAGAACTTGTCTATTTAAATAAAAGAATGAATCGATTAATTCTTTATCCTTGACAATTATCAAATATTTGTTTTTTCTTTCTGTGAATGTGTATAAAATGACATGTGTTATGGATTTTGCAACTTATTTTCAACAGCTTTTACATTGATCACAGTGGATGAACAATTGTCAGGAAGGTTCTTAGATGAGATTTAAGTACTTTCAATGATCTAAAGAAAGTGTTTTAAATTATGTCACCTTTATATTTCACATAAAAATTTCAGATTAAAAAGACATGTCACTGTGTTTGCATTTATTACTATGCTAAGGTACAAAAAATGTTTTGTATTTGTAAAATTGTTGATTATTGACAGAATATTTATGAATTGTTTTATTTAGCATGTATTCCTATTCACTTTTAGCCAGAGATCAGAAAGGCATATGAAATATTTCTCAGATTTCCTTGCTGCCTGTCTTCTTAATGAGGGAAATGCCTATCAGATTCACTCTCATAAAATGGATTAGAATTAAAGCAGGGGAGGAAAGACAGGATGCAGGGCATTGTTTCCTGGGTCATGTCATGAGCTGTCAGTTATTGTAATAGCCCGGATTCACCCCGGGACCTCGGATTCCTGGAGCGCAATCTAGAGACTTTATTTCTCGCTTTTTGCAAGATATTGAATCTTCTTCAGTAATTTCTTCTATAACTGCCAAGAGCAGTTTCTTTTCTCTACAAGTATTGCGCAATAGTTTTTACAGGTAACTATTCAAAATAAAGCATTATAAGGTAGATAACTTTTAAATAGAACCCAAAGAAAGAAAGTCATTAATTATTAAGTCTGTATGAAACTATGAATGGAGCCCAGCCACGGTCTCATTTATTCCTTTAAGGAATAGGATAATAGAATTCTGGAAGCACAAAACCATATCTAATATTTAAATAAAACTGCATTAGTTACAGTGTGCTTTTTTTGTTTGCTTTTTTTTTTTTTGTCTGTTTCTTCTGCTTTGTTTTTGGTAGAACTCTGTGTTTGTTTCATTTTGTGGTACCATTTTGTCATCTACCCGAGAAGACAGGTTAGCGAACTTAGCCTATTGAAATATTATTTTCCCATTAAAATGTAATATAGGCTCAGCCTGCTAGAGAAGTGGTTCCATTAATCATCTCAGAAGGAGCAAGGCCACATTCCCCTGGGTTCGAGTCTCGCGTGTTGTAGGGGTGGGACAACCAGAGTAAACAATTAAATAAAAATAAAATGAAATACTTCTCCCTCCTCGCTCTTCCTATCTGCTTGCCTAATGGCTTTCATTCCTCTTGCACCTTCTTTCCTCGAAAAAAAAAAAAAAAAAGATAAAAGAAAGAAGAGCAGTATAACTCTAGTCTCTGTACCTAAAGGAAAGTGACACGTGGAATTTATTTCACTTTAAATAATTTCATTTTATTACTCATTAGGAGTGATTATTTGTAGGTTCTTGTGTAGAATTCAGCAGTCTGCTGATACAGCCTTAGGGTCCTCAATAAGAAAGAGTGAGTTATATAGCTAGGCTCCAAGTGACTGCTCTGTCATGCACTCACTACAGGATTGGGAGTTGAGTGAGGAGGAAGTTCCTAAGAAGTCCCACACACTGCTATATGTTCTCCTGGTTTCCCATGATACCGAGAGGGTACTGATTCACTCCCACTGAGGAATTTCCATGCCCCTGACACGCCCAGACCTGTTGTCTGCTTTTGCTAGTGTTACTTCTCTTGCATTTCTTCAGCGCTGCCATATTTCTCCGAGGCCAGTTCAGCTTTATTTGCATTCCATTTGGTTTCCCTTGTCACATTAAAAATTCTTCCTACGGAGTTAACCATTCCTCCATCAGGTGCCTAAATGGATGGCCTGGGTCAGAATGTGAGACCTTCTCCTTGGTTCCGCCACATAGTGGCAGAGACTGATTTCAAGCCCCCTTTTCCTCTCAACAGACAGCAGCATATCATTAGTCTCCCGCCGTTAGTCTCCGGCCAGGAGTGTATGTGCTCATTTCTTGTGTCTTCACTCACTTATAGCAGAATTGGATCAGATTCACCTCAAATGTCGTGATTTTTCTTTCTCATGCCATTTGCTACGTGTTTGCTTATATTTTCCACATTCCAGAAAGGGTCCTAATATGTTTATTTTTAAAAAAATTAACATTGAAAAAAATTAACCTTATATTCAGCAAAGCTGTGCTGACAGTTTAATACCATCATAAAGTAATTTATATTACATTTGAGATAGCATGCTTCTTTTGTAATAATTTATTTTGCCTGTTGTCTTAAAGTTATTCATCAAACAATGGTGTACGATGCTTCAAATAACAAATGAAAATTATTCATTTTCAGTGACTTGACATCTTGTGGCTTGGTTTTTCATTAATGGTTTTATCTCTGGCTAAATTGCATGCGTTCTCCAGACACATTGCAAATTGATGGGCACCACAACATGCCCTGTATCTTTATTGATTCCTATTGTGAACCCAGGGTCTTTAATCAGATGCTTTTGCTAGATGATTAAAACTAGTTCAGTCCCTACAATTTGTTTTCTAACTTGTTTTGAAGAAAAGACTCTGAAGAATCGAAAATAACCAGGGAAAGAAAGCTGCTGTTACTTCATGAGACAAGTTGGCAAACAGCAGTTGGTCTCTATTTTCTGTGTATGATCAAACTCAGTGGCTTGTTTTTAGTTTTCTTTTGCATAAAGATAAATACATCCACAGTCAAGAAAGTTTACGAATGTTCTCTTTCAACTTATCAATAGGAAGAATTTAGTCTAATGTTGCAGAATATAAGCTTTCGTGTTATAAGAATGTCAGTTTATATCCTGGATATGCCTCTTAGTAGCTTTGTGCTTTTAAAGCAAGTTATTTAAATTTTAAGGCAAAATTTTCCCATTTTTAAAAAATAGGGGCTAATTTCACTGATGTTATTAGGTTATATAAAAGTTAAATTGCTAAAACTCTGTAAATATAGTGCTTTGTACATTTCCTAATAAACACTCAGCTAGTGGTAGCTGATTGCATTCAGCTTGATAGTACAGACTGAACATTATTGTGTAATAGGGCTTTTTAGTTTTTGAATATATATACATCATCAAATGGAAACGCATAGTACTTTAAAAGACTTGACTGATAACTGAGAAAGCTGAGATTCAGTTGATAAAGTGACAAGATCAAGATCGCATAGGTGAATACAGACAATACTGAGAGTTGAATCAAGTTTTCCAACTTTGTGGAAAACATATTCATCTAAAAATTTTGCTGGTTTATCCTAAATGCCCTCTTTCTATCTGAGTTTGTGCTGTATTTAGCAAATAAAAATACAGTGTGCTCAGTTGAATTTGAATTTCATATAGATATCAAGTAATTTTTAGCTTGAATATGCTCCATGCAGTATTTAGGAGATACAGTAATATTAACATATGCAATCATAAATAATAATAAGTACTTTGAAAAAATAGATAATACTAAATTATACCATACTGACAAACTAAAATTTTAATGTTGACAATACCCTAAAAAATTATGGGTTGTCTCTCTGAAATTCTAATTTTACTGAGAAGCCTATATTCTATCTGGT
The DNA here is from genome assembly GCA_004363575.1 of Solenodon paradoxus. Lineage (NCBI taxonomy): Eukaryota > Metazoa > Chordata > Mammalia > Eulipotyphla > Solenodontidae > Solenodon > Solenodon paradoxus. The sequence continues at coordinate 89,517 of RJWH01001240.1, read as the reverse complement.
GATCTAATTTTTATCACCTGTGTTTTATTAGGTTTTCATTTTTATATTAATTTATTCTATTCCTGGAAATCTCATTTCATTCTTCAGCCCTCTAATCTGTCCACAAAATAGATGTGTAAATAAGATAGCCATTAGATCAATCCTCATGAAACCCACAGGAAAACCAACAAATATTTGCCACTCTCTCATTCTCACCACAAAAACACTCTTCTTTCTTTTTGGCATATTTTCTCTGGTCATCTAAGCATTTATCTAAATTCCCTGATGTTGACCTAAGTTATTTAAGTTATCTAAGTTCATCTAAGTTTAAGACTGTGCAAGGTTTTCTGATAGTTCAAGGTATATTTGGACCTCATATTCTAAGTGGCTGTACAGGGGAAAACTCAGTCTAGGAAAACACTGTTGCTTAATTGGTAAGACAGAAGTCCAAATGATCCCTTTTATTTTGAAGCTGATTGTTTTCCAGGATCTTGCTTCATGTAATCACCTTTTGTTCCAAACTCAAGTCCTGAAAATCTGAAGTGGGTTCATCCAGTTGGTCATTAACCAGACCAGGTGCTGCAGCTTGTTGCCAAAGAGCTGGCCCTCTTATCCTTCTGGGATGCTTATAATTACAGTGTGTCATCATCTTTCAACTCAGGATTCTGACAGCAATCAGAGACCACCATTGAGAGAGTTCTTGGGAATCTATTGCCACATCAATTGGCATGGGTCTGATAGTGTAGATCACATTGCTTGTAAGACTCATCAAATAATGTCTGAACTTCTTTTTATTCTGGAGGTTTAGTTCAAGGACTCTTAGGGAAAATTGCTTTTTTGTGTTAAACGAGAATTTCTACCCTTGCAGGGAGAAGGAGCTGGGTAGGGGACCATTAGCAGGAAAATTCACACAGCTGCTTTAATAGAGTTGTTTATCTCAGTTTTTCCACAGTATTTTCCATTTGTTTCACATGGCCATGGAGCTTATGAAAAGCAAGGAGAAAAATGAGTGCATTTTCACTCAGAATTGTGCTTTTCATTCTAGAAACGATTAGTTCATTCACACTTTATCATGTTGTTCCTCAGCCTTAGCGTCTGAGCAAATGCATTATAAATTGTGAAATTGCATCTCATTGGATTTGTGAGGCCTTTGAGAATATTGCACTATCTCATGCAGGCACACACACAAAAAAAAATAGCGCAAGAAGTCAACTGTTATTTAACTGGATTCCAGAAATTCTGATTCTGTATTGTTGAATGAGACAAAATACTCATAATTTAAGGTTAAATAGCATCAACATCTTATTGAGAAGCAATGTAGGTATAATAAAAGGAAATGCAGATGTTGAGTCTAGAGTTCTAGTTGTACCAGAAACTAATTGTACTTCCTTGGCCAAGTCTTTTTAATCTATTTAGATTTTAATTTGTTTCCCTTTAAGTAAGGTTTCTAGGGTAATAATAATAATTGCAGCAAGTTTCTTTGAGAATATAGAGAAATCATTCTTCATTCCTCTTTCATACTTTTTATTATAATTTGCATAAAATCTTTCAGCAAATTATGTTGTTCTATTGTTAAAACATATTCAGATTCTAATCTTTAATTTCTGACACTTTCACTGCTGTCATTTCTGGTTCAAGCACTGTCATCTCATACCTGAGATTTTAGATTCCTTACTCATCTCCCCTCTTACACACTCACCTTTTGAAATATTTCTTGCAAAATAGGAATCAGATCATAAAGTGCCTGTGCTCCAGACCCTCCAGTGCTTTCCTATCTCATTCAAAATAAAAGCCAAGATCCTTATAGTGACTTATCATGGTCTGGTCTTCCGTTGCTTCCCCTGCCTTCCCCTCCTTCTCCCATATTCACATCTTCTTCAGGCATACTTGCTGCTCTCCAACTTTGGGCTTTGTAGTTGTCCTCTCCGGTGCCTAAGATACAATCTTTAAAGCATCCTATGACTCATTTTTTCTCATTCCCTCCCTCCATCTCAGCTCAATTCTCATCTCAGTGAAGTCATTTTTAATTATTCTATCCTATTCAACTTTGTACTAAAACCTTTCTACAACTCACACTGTTCATCCCCATATCTGCTTTATTTTTTCTATATAACTTACCACCCTCCAACAAGCTTTAGGGTATATTTTTATTTATATCTTTTTCCACACTAGAATTCAGTCTTCACAAGGCCAATAATTGTTTTTTTAGTTCATAGGACAGTGCCTGACACTTTAGAGGTGCTAAATATTTGTTGAGTGGAAACACTAAAGGGGTGAATGAACATGGAAATAATAAATAGAAAGCATATTGTGGTTTATTATCATGTTTAAATCTTTCAACAACATTAATAAGAAGGTATTATTAACTATATTTCGATGTTAATGAAGAACTAAGCTAAAAATTTAATTTCGCTGATTTACTGTAAGCATGCAGCTGTCTGGTTTTAAATGCCATACATGTTACCCTCGCACTCTGCTGTCTTTACTGATATAATATATGATAGTTATTTTAAAAGGAAAAAGCACTGTCCTAAGTCTGTAGTAATATGTGGGTATATAGAAGGATTGCTTTTTCTGTTATCAAGAATTAAAAATAAGGCAATATAATTTATTTTGTTTTTTAATGTAGGTTCTTATTCTAGGGTAGATATGCCATTCAAAATGTTATTATAGGCATACATCATATACATATATCTACTTGCTTGGGTAACTTTCTTCCTGCTCTTGCTGTAGGCATTTTAAACTTCTGTTTAGGGTTCATTGTGGCATTTTTCGGCTTTAAATGCAAGAAGACAATCAACAGGAATAATTTATACATAGTTCTCTTTTATAATATATTCTATTTAATCTATACTAGACATGTATTTTTTTTTTTTTTTTTTTTTTTTTTTTTTTTTTTTTTTTTTTTTTTTTTTTTTTTTTTTTTTTTTTTTTTTTTTTTTTTTTTTTTTTTTACCAGGGATAGCTCTATATAGTTTTTCCTTCATATACTGCAGGAAAAAGTTTGAAGCACACAGAGGTCAAAGAAAGAGTGACATTTTAGGAGACAATATGATGTAATTTAGTATTTCAAACTTCACCATTTGCTGTGTTCATGATTTTTGCTTATCTGCATTTGAACTAAAATGTTATTTACTTAATAGTTTTATTTAAAAAGATTTGGTATTTCTAGTGAGAAGTATTAGCACACAAGCAATGAAATTATGCATTTGAGGTGATTGTCATTTTCCCCAATACATATTAAATACATAAAAATAAACATTCGTATAATGCCTATTCTTATTCCCATGGAAGGTGCCGAATTCTCATACAAAAGTTGTGCACTTCATGTTTGCCTAGTTTTGAAAAACAATATTAGAAGGGACTAGATAATGACTGAGGAAATACTGAGATTATCCATATGATCAAGATGCCAGTATGATGCTTGTGTACAGCAGATAGCTCTAAGGTGGAAGTGGAATGTAATGCATATTTTGGTTAAATATTAAGCTGAATCTGACAGCTAAGAGAAATATTCTGCTGAAGCAAAAGATTTATTTCAAAAATAGAGCAAGAATTACATAACACAGGATACTCTAGAGAAAGGGAACCAGTAGTATGCACGTGTGTGTGTATATAATGAGGAATTGGCTCACATGATTAAAGAAGTTGAGAAGTCCCAGGATCTAATGTCTGCAAGCTGAAGAGAGGCAGAAAAGCTGGCTATGAAATCTGGTCCAAGTCTAAAAGCTTAAGAACCAGAGTAGCTGGTGCTATAAATCTTAGTCCAAGGACTGGAGAAGATTGCATGCGGTATCCCAAAAAAAAGGGTATAAACCCCTTTCTGCTTTTTGTTCACATCAGGACTCCAATAGGCTGAAGGATGCCCACCCACTTTGGGGAGGGCCATTTACTGCATCCACAGATCCAAATGCTAATCTCATCCTGAAACACCCTTACAGATGAGCCCAGAAATAATGTTTCATCTGAGCTTTCTGTGGTTTGTCAAGCTGACACATAAAATTAACCATCACAAGAAGATATCTGAAATTGTATCAAAATATGAATCTTTGATTATTATTTTATGATAAAAACTTTCAGAATTCAAAAAGCTGAAAAATGTTTTCATAGAATTTGTGCTTTCCTACTTAAGTGGTCTTCATCTATTTCTTTGTTCAATCATACCAGGGACAACTACCCTTCTGTACCTTGTTAAAAATGGATCTGTATCAGATGATTTTACTCACATGTGGTGTATGAAAAACTGAACAAACAAATGAATCAAGTCAAATGAAAAGAGCTCTTTAGTCTATGGACTCAAATCAGAAGATATCAGAAGGTAAGGGTATGGGGGTGGGCAAGTCTGATAAAAGGGGTCTATCATATGGTGAAGAATGGAATTGGGTTGTTGATGGTACACTTGTATTATACAGAGAGGTTAATATGTGTGATGTATACTCTAAGCCTATGTATTACTATGCAACACTCCTTCAATAAACTAAAAATCAATTAAAAAGTGATCTACATTCCTTATAGGATAGTCAACTTAAAAATCTCCCCTTCCATTTCAATATTTGTCTTACACTTGCTATTAAATTTTCTCTTTGATAATTGACTTTAGAATTCTTCTTACTCATACTTTGTCAGTTTCTTTTTTATTTCACTTCCCTGCATTGCTAACATAAACCTCCACATGACTGATATTCTCTTTTCTTAATCTTTTGTTGTTCTAGGACAACTGACTCATCAATCATCTGATCCTGATCAAATATGCCTTTAAATTTCATGTCTCCATTTCAGAGTTGCTTTACTATGTGGTTCCAAAACAAATTAAAATTCCTTATTCATTTTTTTCACACATCCCAGTAATCTTTTCACTCAATATCATATTCTTTACAATGACTGTCAGTATTTCCTATCTATGCACAATTATAGATAACCATATCCTTCCATAAAGACCCTAACTAAAATTGTGACAAAATACTATTATGTGGAGCAAATGTCATCAAGGGGCAGTAACTGAGAGATAAACCATGGTTTTCTCTTCTTGGATTATAGCTGACTAAGTTATTCAGAACAGCACTACACATAAAGAAACTTAAATATCCAGACAAGACATTAGATGCAAAAAAGTATCAATTGCTCCTTAGTTGAAAATGAAAATAGTGAACAAGTGGTAAGGTGAAAATTAAAGTCTATCCCTTGGTGACTACAAGTTAAGGGAAAAAAATTAATGACACATGTCCACATGACAGCTGTCTCTTGGATTTTATCTCAAAACATGTGATTCAAAAACTCTCAAGCCATGAGTGCATCTTGAAGTTATTTGAAAATATTTCCTTGGCCTTCAGGATAGTGGCTACTTCACAGTGTGAGGGAGGTGATGTGTAGGACCTGCTGGTAGTGTTTTCTTTCTTGAGATGGTGGTGATTTTACATTTTTTTAAATCACTATACATAAATATATGTATTTTTATAATGTATAAATGAACACTATATATCACAATGAAGGCATGTGTTGAGATTATTTTGTCATTGAAAAATATAAAATGAATACTTTATTTACAAGAATTTTGAAAAGGAGTCATATGCCTGAACAATGTTTAATAAAGCTGAATAGATAGACTAATATGTAAACAGATGATATTAATGATCTTTTATAGGAAAAAGTCTATTCACGCAGTATGAAGAATTAAAATATAAGGATAATAGGAAATAACTAGTCAAGATTTAGTAATTAACATTGTAGAATTGACAATGCAATTTTAAAAAGTGGAAGAGAAAGATGTAGGAAGAGTAACAATTGGAGACTGCATGATGAAGGGTAAAGGATTTGATAACGGAGTCACTGAGGAATGGCATCCCCATAACCTTAATCGTTTCTCCAAGGCTTCCATAATGAAACTCAAATCTATAAACAACATCTTCTTGGCCATTCTCATCACTGCTTCAAAATGGATTGTGAACCTGATGACTGTTTATTTAGAAAATGTAGAGCTGTTTCATTGATTGAGAGATATTCCAGACGGGTTATAATCAGCGGTCAGAGAAGAGAAAGGATATAGGTGAAGGGTGGGTACTGAGATAGTGATTCATTTTGCTACTGAATTTATCTTTTAATTTAATGTACTTTTACTACTGGGTAATGTCAATTATTATTATAACAAATGCAATGAGAGATGGTATTCCTGGTGGACAGTATTGTTAACTACATTTTTAAACAAATGAGCATCCATGCAATATGTATTAATACAGGTTTTGAATTTAAATACCAAAGGAAAGACCTAAAAAGTATAAGAACTAGCATAATAATAAAATAAATAAAAATGAGTTTGTAGTATTAAACTTGACATTAATTATTTGTGACTTTAGACTTACAGTCTATGGAGTTAATATCTTTCGTAAGATCAGCAGGAAGCTGGTTTACATCACAAGATTTCAAAAAGAATTTCACTAAACCTATAGGGTTTTGTTTTTCTTTGCTTTATTTTTAAGCCTTTAGAGAGGTTGCCCTACTTGTGTTTTTGTGGACTTGCTGCTGCAGACTGGATTTGATAGTGCTACAGCTCTCCAATATCCATTTCATGGAGAATAGATTTATTTTTATTTGTTTATGTATCTAGATAGGATTTCAACTAAGCACATTTGAGTTCCTAAAGAATCAATAATTAGCTGGTCTCAAGGAATGCTTTACAAAATTTTAAGTAACATTTTCAACTTTTGAAGTGAAAGAGTACCAGTGACTCCTAGAAATATTATCCTTGTTTAGGATGGAACACAAATCATTATTTTAATTTGAAATATCAAAGAGTGCTTTTATTTTCTATAGGAAAATCTGTAATGTAAATCACATGTGCTTATTATTTCTTCTATACTTGCAATAAAATGCAAAAGCAATTTTATAAATGCAAATTTACGTAAAGTACACCTATAGACTTTATTTCAACATTATTTTGGAATCTTGAAAAATGTTCTGATAGCTTACTCAAGTAAAATATGAAATATCTTTTTATAGTGATAGTAAGATCTAAAGAAAATTTTAGTATATATCATAGTTTATTCAATAATGTTACACTGAGGGGGAGGAAGCTGTCTACATTCTATATCATTCTCTTATCTGATTTCTCAACTTAATGGCGGTGATTATTTGCATATTTTGAAATTTGTCAAAGCATCTAATTTTCTGAGAAAAAATACAGAACAGTAGGCGGTATCTTCAAGCTAGAAAGAGATAAAGTGAGAACTAGGTGATGGAAAAGGCATCTTTACATATATGCAGGCCTATAGACACACACTTGCACACTTTGTCCTGTGCAAAGGCACACAGACTTTTACAAACTAACAGGAAAAAGGGAAGGGAAATATCAAGTAGTGTTCTCCTTAGACGCAGAGACATTGTCTGTAGCTTAAAGAGGCGATTTAGAGGTACCATTTTTAAGTACTTGTTTGGAAGGAACAGGCTAACCTTTAGCACTGCTAGAAACATCGAAAACTGGAAAGGAGAAAGCCAAATTGTTCTTTTTAAAGTAAGAGTACTTTTTGGCCTGATAGCCTCTCAGTCTTTCTGAGCTCCACTAAGACATCTTCTTGAAGTCAGGACAATGTGTGCTGGGCAGGGTAAGATAGGCTTCAAGAATGATCTGGGTATGACTCACTCCAGAAACTGAGATTGTGCTTAGAGTTTGTCAATTTCTTTGTTTGGGGACCTACTGCTTCTGAAACAGAAACATTACAAGACTACTAAGGTACTTAAAACTAACTTTTTTATGTTTCCTGAATTTACTATGCCTTTTGACAATTTGCTATAGAAAATGCTTTTGTTATTATTATTCAACATTTTTCTTTTTAGACCGCCTATCAGAAGCTGCAAAAAATTCAAACAAAATCCAATAATTTAGCCTTAAATATATATTTTCACCCAAATTTCTAGAATATATATTTTCCATCTAACCCAGAGCTGCCGTTTGAATTATTTTAACCCGGTGAAATTTTCATATGTATTTGTATGTAATGAAATGTGTATATAATCGAATATGTATATACATATGCATGTATAATACATGTATACATATTACATATAAATTACAATAGAAAAAAGAGTGTTTCTTTCCAACTAACATTTTCATGCAATTTTTGCAAAGAAAGAGAGGTGACTCAAATTTTCTAATAAAATGGCCAATTTGTCAACTAAATTTCAAAATAAAGTAATTTAAGTAAAATTAGGCATAGGAGTTAGAGTAAAACTGGAACGTTAATACTGAGGGATACACTGAATATGAATGAGAAAATCAGAACAAACAGGCTTTAATTTCACACATTTCTAGATGTCAGTGGTATCTGTCAGCCTGTCAGAAAGAAATGATTCTGTTCAATACTTATGCAGAGAATGGTGAATGTGTTCCTGAACAACTGAGACCAAGTTTTATTTTTTCCTGATTAAATAACTTAATAGTCATTTTCTGTATTGACCAAGACTTTTTGGTGGGTTATAATTCAACTAAGTTTTATATCATTCTCAAGAATATCTTGTTTTAAAATAAATACAGTAGTAATATTTATTATTTCTTTCGTTCACAGATCCATATTCATGTTAGAATATTGCATCTCAGTCTATATTTCACAACATACCCACAACCAGAGCTCTTGTGTCCTTTACCACCACTTTTTCCCTTCCGTTTTCTTCCCCTACCATCCTGGTAACCACAGTTCTGTGTCCTGTTAATTTTGTTGTGGTGTGTATTTGTTTAATTTCATTATATACTACATATCTTTTATGACAACTCAAGTATGTATTGCTCTAAAGTATATAAATTTTAACACTTATCTACATTTTTCTTGATGAAGTGATAAATAATGATAATTATGGGTATCAGAATTCTGGTTAACTGAGAAAGCTTTATAGAATCTTACCTTTAGAATCTGCTTCATTAAGATTAGTGAGTAAATATTCTGTGGGGAAACATACCATGTTAATAGAATGATATCTATACTGGAACTTATTGTATATATATATATATATTTTAAATAAAGATCATTTATTTATTTCTTTACTTAGTGTAAATCATGTGGTTACTTCATGATTGGAGAACCCTCATATGTGTCTTTCATTGTTACTCAACTTTTAGTTGTTAGAAAGTTTTTAGAGGCAATAAGAATGTTTTAAATATGTTATGATGGTTGAAGGACCCTCATATATGTCTTTCATTGTTATTCACCTTTCAGTTGTCAGTAAGTTTTTAGGGGCAATAAGAATGTTTTAGAGAATGTTTTCAATATATTATAATGGTGTATTCATTAATAAAATGAAAGAAGTATAATAAAGAAAACTGTTTTTGAAAATCAACCTGATATTATAAGAGCATAGGATTTGGAGAAAATTCATGAATAATTCGATCGTTGGGTCTTTTCCTTAGGGAGTGAGTGATTTGGGGCAAGTCACATAATCCCTCTATGTTTCAATTTTTTCATCGGAAAATTAGAATTAGGAATAATACCTGTTTTTTGTGAATAGAAATACCATGTTATTCAGAAATTCCACTTCTGTGTATGCAAAGAATATGAAAACACTAATTTGAAAAGATATATGCACCCCGATGTCCTTTATTTGCAATAGCCGAGATAAGATGCTATATAAAGAAATCTTGCTGCTTATGTCAAGATGGACTTAAATAATATTATGCTAAGTGAAATAAATGAAACGGGAAAAGACAAATATCAAATAATTTCACTCCTGGGGAATATAAAGTAAAAACAAAACAAAACAAAACAAAACTCTTAGATACAAAGAACAAATTGATGGTTACAGAAGGGAAAAATGGAAGGAGGTGAGAGTAGGTTAAAGGGACTCAATAATATAATGGTAGATGGAAACTAGACTTTGTAGTGATGATGATGTAGTATGTATAGATGTAATACAGTGCTATACACTTGAAACTTGTATAATAACATAAATCAATGTCAAAACAATAAATATTTATAATAAATGCAATTTTAAGCTAAAGAAATAATGTATTTTCAGTATTGGATAAACCAGGCATGTTACCAGAAATAAAATTGATGATAGACACAAAAAGTTAACTGAAGATTGTTTAATGAAAAGACTGCATTCAGCACTCTGGGCAGGGAATCGACAAAGGGCAGTGAAACACTAGTGTAGCAGCTGTGGTAAGCCATTAGCACCCTGTGCCTAAAAGGGCCAGGGCTGAGCAGTACAACCACTTGCCAGAACTTATGGGATTTGGTTGAGTAATGTAGCTTCTGCCAGAACATGGTTTAATAGAAAGCAACAGGGGAATGAATAATCAACCCTCATTCTAGTGTGCTCTCATCTTTGACTTGTGCCTCCTATTGACTGATGCATCAGCAGGTGAGTGGACAAAAGAACCAGATTGATGGAGTTCCTGGAATTCAGGACTCCACACTCCAGAGGAGGTCATGTGTCGACCTAAGAGTAACAGACATTGGAAATTGGCACCACATTCACCGATAACATGTTAAATATTCTCTCTATAACAGGAAGAATAATCCAATTCCCTAGTCCTGATGTCTTGGCTATAGTATAAACTTTCTTTAATTCTTTAATTAATCTTATATATGTGCATTGGTCTCATGATATTTTTTTCCTCAGTGAAATCAAGGTAAGAAGCTCAGTTTCAAATCTGAGTTAATGCCAGGGTAGAGATAAACAATTATAGGACTCAGAACAGAAAATAAGACATTGGAGGAGTCAGAATCAGAGAAGGACTGGAGAACACAGAACCCTTAGGGATTGAGAGAAAGTTTGAAAGAATTTTGTCTGGATTTTCTGCAGAAGATGAAAGGAAAGTTTGTTGAAGCAGCAGCATCTTGGCCAACAGACAAAAGACCATAGTTGACTTCTGGATTGAAAATCATTCTACAGTTCTGTGAAAGAATAACTACAGTTTTGTGAAAGGAAAACTGCAGTTCTGTGAATCCTTTAATGACCCACAGTCTCTGCATCTGTCATTACCCAAGAGTTAGAAAATATAGAAACCTGTATTAAATTGCTAGAATATGGCAATGGTGGAGAACACCCAAAATGCAGCCTGGAAACAATGGCAGAATCCCAGGTAAGAGAAATATAAAGGACTAATTGCACCAGTAACAAGACAGTAACCTAAACAGGTTAACCAAGTCTGAGATCAGAATTTATAGGGTGGTTGAAGCAAGGCAGAGAACGTGCAGACTATGTCCTTGGGCAAACAGGTTGTATGCAACTGGCCAACATTTAATCAAGGTTATGGCTGTCAAGAACTATGAAGTGGTGTGTCCTGGTAAAGTAGAGTTTGGATACAGTCCACATACATCCAAATGACATGGATTCTTATCCCGGGACCAGGGGGAACAGTAAAGATGAGCAACTTAATAAAAATAAAATGAAAGTGATTCTTTCTCCTCTCTCTTCCTGCCTGACTCTGTTCATCTTCATTCCTGACAGCAACTTTGCTTTCAAAAAAAAGAAATTTGAAGTGTCTGAGATGTTACTTTGCTTGGAAGTTAAAAGTATAGACAACAGTTTCAAAGATGCTGGAAGAAGACAGGAGACTTCTAAATCAGGCACAAAGTGTCTTACTACTCTTAGAAGCACCATCAATGTACTGTGCCAGTTTTCTCTAGCTTCGAGTTTCCCAGCAGTGATATGAATGGGTCAGTGGATATCTGATTGTACTGTGCTGAACTTAGGACACACACCTCTCTTTGAAGGTACAGAAGAATGCTTATTCAAGGGTGAGACGCTCCCTCTACTCCAAGGCTGTTCACATTAAATAAACATCCATGAAAAGATTATCTGCAACACAGGACAGTCAATATTTCACTGAGAAAGCACACAGAAATGCAAGAGATCCATGGAGAAATGTATCTGAACAGACAGTTTGCATTGTCTGTGGTAAAGCACGTATATGCGCGCAACAGCACAGTGTTTTGACATGAGTGTGTGTCACAAGTCAGTGTCTCTATCATATTTCTGGCATAAGTAGACACTATTATCAACACAAAATACACAAAGCAATTGTATATAATAGTTTTCTGCTAGCATGGTAGGATTTTTATATTTTATAGATGAAAAATGAAAGAAGAGACTCAAAAAGACTCACAATCATGAAAGAATCATTGACTTATTACTGATGGGTTACCTCTGCCACAATCACAGAAGGAAGACAAGCCCAATGGGCATTCTGGGGAAAATTTTCATGTCTGTAGCAGTAAAACCTCAGGCCCAAATCCCAGATAATCATCAGATGATGCCTCCTTTATTCTAACTCTGTCTAGTTTTCTAAGACTAATCTTCTATTCTAAATTGATGACAGCCCAATTCCTGTTTTGTTACATCAAATCTCCAGAGTGAGGCACTCATAAGTTCAAAAGATGCAAAAGAAATTACAGAATAAACTGTACATGAAAAGAATCCCAAAAGATGAAGTGAAGACTTCAGAACACAAGAGTCTTTATTTCAACTATCAGGCTGCTTTTTGGGCTTTAACATCACACAGATTTAGAAAATCGCATTAGTTTTCAACACTTCAAAATTGAGATTATTCATGTAAAGAATCAAATTAATGACTTTCATTAAAGAAAAATCTTGGTCTACATTTTTTCTTCTTTTTAAAATACTTATTGGGGTAATTTTGATTTATAAATTAGCGTAAATCCATATGTGAAAGTCATCATTTGTCAAATATGTGACAGCGCATCATGCCTAACACCAGACCTGCGTTCTCAGATGGTAAAAATGTGAGGCTGCTCACTCAGGTAAATAGCAGTGATTGTTTGTACTTGGTGATAGTACAATGTCTTTTTCATTAAACGCTGATGCCAGTTACCAGATTTCACACACTTAGACTTTTCACTTAGCAATTACATAATAGAAATCATTTCTCTGGTTTAGCTTACCAGCTAAAGCCCCTTCAGACATCTGAGTTTTCAAACTATACTTCATTTGTTTTTATCTCTGAAAGCAAATCTTAGTAGTGGATTTTACGGTGATCTGAGTAGGCGAACCATTGACCTCCTGCTTGAGAATGAAATGAGCCCTACTGGCATCCATTTTCAAGTAATAGAACATTAGTTCTGCATTAGTTATAGAAAGCAAAATTAAATCTTCTGTTTTACTGAAGAAACTAATATACATTACTGTGTTCTTGGATTTTTATCATTTTGCAAAAGAGAAGAAATTCTCACATAAAGAAAATGGTCTTCCTGGCTCAGATGAACTATATATTGAATACAAATCATAAGAATCCTTCTGACATTATTGATGCTTTTCTGTCTTATCTTGCCATGTTTTTCCACACTTTTGATACAACAGCCATGATTCTATCAGTAACATTCTGCTGTATCCATAGAGTGAGTGGGAAGCTTGGGCAGGAGCCCACACTAGCTCCGCAAACCAGCCACCCACATCTCATCTGTCCTTGGTTCCAGACCTGTGAGTCAATCTAAGCACATTAGACCAAGTGGTTGTTAGTCTTAGTTCATTAAATGTTTGACCACATCAAAGTGCCTTTTTATAACCTCCCACTGACATGCTGATGTTTTTCAACTCAATATCATTATTTTGGTGTAAAATAGAATGGTAGCTGCAGTAATTCAAAAATGAAATTCTGATTATTTACATCGGAATAGTTGACTGTCCAAAGCAGACAAAGAAGAAAGCTATACTCTTAGGACTATGTCATTCCAGAAAGGTAAACTTAAAATAATCCTGGGTATAGCAATATGTCAAGACAATAAGAGACGTATGACAATACAAAAGATTCAAGTTTTATTTAAAGAAAAAATTTTAATTCAACTTTCATAAGCAGCAAATTTTAAGGACTAAAACCCATGGAGTCATGAACAAGACACTCAAAACCAGAGGTGGCAACAGTGAGCTGGGATTAGAAAGCTGATAGATACCTTTATTTCAGAAAGGGAAATTGTTTAGTAAAGAGGGAATACTTGGGCAAGAATAAGTCCAAGTTTCTAATTATGACTTAGAAGCCTCAGGACCCTGCAGGGATTGTAATAATAAATATTAGCATGTGGGTCTCAGGGTAAGAAGTCAGAGGATGCTGCACTAAATAATTCTGTGAATTATTATTGCTGCATATGCTTGGCAGCTGCCTTTTTAAACCCCATATAAGAGTTCTTGGCTTTTAAATGTCTGAAAGCTTTTACATATTGGAACTTTGATGATGAGGTTATGCTTGACAATAAACAATTGAGACTATTTTCTTAAAATTCATGGTCCTAATTAATGATTCAAAAATCTAAATACATAAAATTGCCAAGGTAAGAATTTAACATCTCATTTATTTGTACAGAAATAAGCCTATCAATAATGATATGAAGCTTTTAGGTGAAGATAAATAACAATCTATTTTTTTTAAAGAGTATATGATTAGAAAAACTAGCATTACAGGATAGTCAATTATACTGTGTTTTAACATGAAACACACTGTATTTTCCTAAAAAATAATTAAATATATCTCATGTTACCTGAAAAATATTCTGGAAGCTGAAATTCAGAATAGAAGTAATTTCTATTTCTCTGAACCTGCTTTGAAAACATGAGAAGAGCTCTTAATTATACAATAAGAAAGAATGCAAGAGTTCCTTCAAAATAAAAGTTGTCTAAAGAAATTTATTTGAAGAGGAATGCAAATATGTGAAAGTCACAAAGATTTACACTGGAAAATAATTTTGCTCAATAATTTATTTACTGATTTCTCAGTTTTAGTACAATTCCTTCTTCACAACAAGTGGTAAATATATGCTTCAATGTATAGACTTGCATTATTCAAATTTGAATATGAAAATATTAGCATGATCACAGTGCTTCCTTGGGTTAACTTTCCTTAAGCAGGAAATAAAGGTAATGGTTTCAATCAACCGAAGTAGGGTTCAGTTTTATAGTAAAATTCTACAAGTTTCTTTCATGTCAAGTATGTGATTTAATCTTTTTTTCTGAAGTAGATATTGTTTTAGTTTTACAAATGAGAATACTGAGGTTCATGAAAATTAAGTAATTTATACTAATCTCATAGTAGGTGGCAGAGAATAGAATTAAAATTTTTTTTCATTTTCTAATCCCATATTTTTTCTACTCAATTTGTTCAGGAAATAGAGACATTTTCATTTCTATAACCACAGTAGGCACCTTTAAGAGACATTCACATATTTTTGTACTAGACTTGTCCTAAGACTTCTACTCAACATGTTGATTGAGGCCCTAAATTCCAATTAATTAGATATCATTCCAGTAGAACTATCTTGTTAAATTCTGTATGACTATATTTCATCTCCTTTCCTTTAATTCATGATAAATAATAGCTTTTATCATTGAACTTGCAATCATATCACAAATAATTAAAAAGATATGCTATTTATCTCTTAGAATTATCCCTGTAATACATAATAAAGATGTGGCTGAAAGATAGAAACAAACATTACTTTAAGAATTTTACTTACATATGAACATATAAAAAATTATCTTAACAAGTGGCACCAAAATTCTCATCAGGGACAAAGTTATCTTTGTTTAAGGAAATAGGTTCAAAGCTACCTGGATCCAAAAGGTGAGGCCTTAGTTGTAGAGCTTTACAGAATTATAAACAAATAAAGAAAAATGGCATGCTTAGCAATGGGAAAAATAAAGAGAAGAAAGAAAGGATAGGGAGTGAGTGGGAGGAAGAAAAGGAGGGAGAGCAAGAGAAAGAGAAAGAAAATGTTTTTGAGAGATTAGTACATTATTGATGCTCTTTCCAATTCAGTGAAAACCTGTTACATTCCATGGAAAACAGAGCCTGAGACATGGCCTTAGTTATAAGCAGTTTATTTTGGAAGTGATTTCATGAAGCAAAAGTAAAATAAAATTTAAAAATTAAATGTGTGGGGAGAGCGAGTCAAGGAAGGGAGAAAGCTGATAAAAGGTATATTTTGAGCTGGCTACCACTGTGGGCAAATGGTATTCACTTCTTCTGGGGACCTTCTAAAGCATCATGAAGTCCACAACATAGTTTATTTTACCCCAAACCAGGAAGTTAGGACAACTATCGAAGTCTAATCCCCTGCACTCTGGGTTATGCAAGTTGGTGGAGTGGTTTGTCCACTGAATGAGGTGAAAGCCTCTGGCAGTAAGGCAGACTCCTTCTTGTTGACACAGGTAAAAGCTGGCAAGTACCTGGAAGGACCACAACAGCTGTTCTGAGATCCAGCAGACCAAAGGGATGAGGTGAGAGGCACTGAGAACATCTACAAGCATCTGAAGTTATGTCACATCTAGTTTTGACTTTGACTTGCATGTGATTTCATACAATGGAAACATAAAGCCTGAAATAGAGAAATATCTAAATAAAACATCTGTCCTCTATGCTCATAGCAATTTTCTGTTACAATCTGCCAGTGGTGATTTGCATCTCTTTTTTTAATATAATTATCTAGCCAGGGAAAGTCATAACCCTTCGAAGAAATGTCAGTTCATAAATTTAATTTTCTCATTTCTTCACTTTAAGAACTAATCATCTTGACAATTTATATATAAAGAATTATCAGCGATAAGGCTCATAATAGAATTTCTTTGGTATGGTAATAATTCTGATAATAGGGAAATATTCTGAATTAATTAGAATAATACAATTATTCCTAAGCATTGTTTTAGTTCTTATACCAGGAGATATGCAAAAGAAGTTCAACAAATTTGGAATGATTTAAATAGACTAATGTGTCTTTCATTCTATTGAAATATCAACATTTTCAAATTCTTTATAGTATGTAATGGTTTAAGAAGAAGCACACATATAAATTAATGGATGAACAGCTAGATATTGTTTTAATTTGCTTTTTGACTTGGTGAAGAGACCTAGAATTATGAAAGTCAAATGTTAGAGGAATTAAACAAATTTTTCCTTAGAGAACCTTGTATTACCTTTTGAGAATCATTTTATAATATTGCCACTATATATTTCCAAATATAATTACAAGGGCTCCTCTGCAATAGACATATTATAGGAATTTCTTCACTTTATAATCTCATGTTTTTCATTTTAAATCAGAATAACTCGACATGTTCTAAATAACTCAGAATTGATTAAACAATGCTATAATCTGAATACATTCATAATAATATTTCATGCATTTTTATGTAATGGGAATGTCTATTTCTGTTTTCACATGGATTTTTTTTAGAAGCAATTAATAATTGGTACATATATTTGGGTTAGATATAGTTATGATTCTTTGGTTAATCAAAAACATTTATATCCACTCTCTTATGTGTATTTATATCCATTCTCTTATGATCCTTTATATTCCTGTAATATATATTGCAACGTCTTTCATTTCTGATTTTGCTTGTTTCTTTGTGAGTCTGGTTAAAAGAGTGCCTATTTTGTAAACCTTTTCTAAGAACCAATCCTTGATTTCACTGAACCTATGAATTGTCTGTTGATCTTCATTGTGTCAAATTCATTGTCTGTTGATCTTCATTGTGTCAATTTCTGCTTTAATTTTCACATCCTTCCTTCCGTTGACTTTTGGTCTCATTTTTTCCCTTTCTAGTCCAATTAAGTGTAAGCTGAGATTCTTTATATGAGTTTCTTCTTTTTTGTCCAAGCTAGACCTCCCTTACTACTGCTTTGGCTGCATCCCACAGGTTCTGATAAGTCCTGTCTTCATTTTCATTTATTTCAGGTATTTCCAACTTTAATTTCCTCTTTGATACAGTAAGTTGTTTAGTAACATTTTGTTTATCCTTCACAGATTTGTTTTCCTTCTTTCCTCTTTTGGTTCATTTCTAGTTTCATACCACTGTGATCTGAATGTGTGGTTAATAGGATTTCAAGCTTCATAAACTTATTAAGACTTATTTTATGTACTAACACATCATCCCTCGAGAATGTTTCATGATGACTTGAAAAACATATATATTCTATTGATTTAGAGTTAATTGGTCTGTACCTATTAAGTCTATTTTATCTAATTTGTCATCTCAGGTTGTCATTTTCTTATTTATTTTATGTCTGGAAGATCTGTCCATTGCTATAAGTGATGTGTTAAAATCTTCTACTATTACTGAGTTGTTGTCAATATCTCTTCATAGGTCTATTAATATTTACTTAATACATTTTGATGCTCCTATATGAGTTATATAGATATTAATAAATGTTATGTCTTCCTGCTTATTGATTCCTTTGGCATTATATAATTCCCATCTTATTTCTCTTCTTCCTCCTGGATTATTATTTCTAGGTTTCAATCTATTATACATTACCATAATTCATTCCTCCATTTGACCTATTCTGCTTCCATAGCCTTGTTCTAAAAAATCATTTTATTGAAGGGATTATGACATTAAATAAGTTTGTTATGTATACCATAGAAAATCAATGTCTGTATACAATATAGTAAATTCACCACTATTTCAGTTTTTCCTTCACTGAACAATTAATTCCCTGTACCCAAATTTGCCACCTTATGCTACCCTTATCCATAGCTTTATATATTTCTTTATAAAGCTTTATATATTGATCTTTTTATTGAGTTCATTATATTCTGAATATGTTTCTTATTCAGAACTTTGAATTCTGTGTTCTTGTTGGTTTTATTTTTTAGTTCACTGATTTCTTTAATTCTTTTATCTCTTTGAATTGTTTTTCTGAAATTTCTTATATCTAGTTTTTTATGACTGCCATTTTGATACTTTATATTTAAAAAAGACATAATCTTCTATGTCTTTGCATTTGGTTTCTGGAGACACATCAATATTTCCTTGTGTTGTCATTACACCTTGAAGTCTGAGGGGATCCTGTATTTTTCTCATTTTGAATCCGGGTAAGCAACTTAGAACTGAACTACTTACCTTTTACTCTTCTCATAAGTAGCACTATGGACTTTTTAACTTTTTTTTTGGTTCCTGTAGGTTTCTATACATACTTAGGCCAGTAAATAGCAGTTGCTTCGTTGATGGAGTTGAGAAGATCACAAGGGAGCCCAACTGCTTTCATTAAGTGTTGGGGGCAGGGGGCTTTCTTTGTGTGTCATGAGGATTAATCATCCTCTCTAGGGTACTTCAGTCTGTCTGCTGTGAATGCACTTCATTGCATTAGTATAGATTGATGGGTGAGTGTAATTGAGAGCATTTTCTCTGTTGCCCTGTTTCCTTGCCAGTATCCTGGCAAAAGTGGATCACCTCAGCTCTTCCACTTTGTGTTCACCAGAATCAGTGTGTGTGCTGCCACACCGTCTCTGTTTTCCCTTCTTCAGGGTCATCAGCCCGGACATCTCCATCTCTTCCTACATTCTACATTTTTCTCCAACCACCTTCCTTCAAAACACAATTTTCAGTGTAAATGTAAGCATCAGTAAAAGTTTGAAGTCATGAACGTATGCATCTATATTAATCAGCTCAAGAGTTTATAACAAAATAGAATGACTGAGTTTATTAAACCATAGAAATTTATTTCTCATAATTCTAAAGATTAGGATTCTGTGGTCCAGGTGAGAGCAAAGCGTGGTGTTTTGATTTATAGGTTTGAAAGTGTCTATATTCTATGTGTTCACATGTGCCTTCTTGGAGTGTGCACAGAGAGAGAGAGAGAGAGTCTCTTTTATAAGAAAACCAGCTTTATTGAATCAGGGCTCTATCCTTATGATCTTGCTTAACCTAATCACCTTGTTAAAGGCCCTATCTCCAACATAGTTACATGACAGGGCTTTGATACATGAATTAAGATGGGGCACAAGTCAGTCCATAGCAGATCCCATTATATTTTGTGGGGTGCACAATGTTCTGTTGGATTCAAACTCAGAGTATATTTTAGAGTAGAAAGCAGTAAAATGAGTCTGTAGAGCAGATAAAGGGAAATAACACAATAATTCTAACCATAACCTGGACCTTCTTTAGATATTTCTTGTTAATTGTGGTTTTCATTCAGTATATTATAAGCTACATCTCATGGTCCCAAGGCTACCACATTGTACAGCTCCAGTAAATAGCATTCACATTATTATTGACAATGATAATGCTAATATTGTGGAGGTTACAGATTGCATGAATCTTTATGATGTTCTTGGTAGAGAGGGGAGGGTAACACAATAATAACTGGGATACCTCTGACAAGTTTTAGAAATATTTTATTGACACATCCAGCCCATCTTAACTAAAGTAAAATAAATAAATCCATGTGACCTCGGGCTGCTTTATGCATAGGAGAAGTATAACTCTCATCACAGAGATTTCATAATAGAGCATAAAAACACAATGTCTTTTTATGGTCTTTGTGTCTCAGCTCTGTATGTTAGGTGATAAAATCTCAAGGTCCTGGTGTTTTTTATTCTGTTTCTCCCACGACAGTCTAGCAGAAATACCACTTTGAATCTATCAACCTCTTTATCTTGCCTTTAGCTTGTCAACCTTGGGGTACTTCTTTTACAATATGAATAAACCCACACACTTTGTTGTATGTCATAAGTCTCATCTTTCTCCCATGTGGCTAGATGCTGTTACACAAAACCACGCTGAATGGTATAACAGCATTCATTCTGCTAGCACACTCAGGCTATTATTTCCTTGAATAAACAAGAATGAAAAATCAGAACAAAACAAGACAGACACATAAAAAGTCTGGATAACATATCAAAAAACCAGCAGCTCAGCAGTTATGTATTGCTTCTTCTGGATCTTTGGAATGTGCATTCTGGCATTAGCTCCAGGTTGATTGCAGAAGCCAACATTTCCCACTGGCAATATCAAGCACATATAGAATATAGCTTGTTAAAAGAGAAAAGAAGTGTTTTTTTATTCTTAAATATTCAAAGCAATCTATAATACAGTCCAGAGCAACATCTACAGCATATACAAACTAAAAAATAGCAAGTGATTTGCTGCTGTTGCAAAAATTTTACTAGAGCTCTTCTTTTCCTCCTAGGCTAAAATTTTATAAACCTAATCTTTTAAGTTATTTTATTATTTCTTTTGTATACATTGCTATATGCTTTTTAAGGGTATTGAACTCACACCTCAGTCTGTGTGCATTTCATATCATATCTACCTACCTACCACCAGAGTCCTGATGTCCTTTATCACCAACTTGTTCTTTCCCTCCTCCATTTTCTTGATAACCACAGTCTTTTGTCTCCTGTGAATTTTGCTGAGTCATCCTTTTGTTTTGCTTCTTTATATTCCACATATGAATACAAATATCCTGTACTTTTCTTTTTATTTCTAGCTTAGTGAATTTAGTATAATGGCCTCCAGTTCCATCCAAGTTGCTATAAAAGGCATCGTTTCATTTGTTTTCTTTTTAAAATAGTGGCTGCATTGAATTCCATTAAGAATATATCCCACCACTTCTCTATTTCTCTATTGATGGGCATTTAGGTTGTTTCCATGTCTTGGCTGTGCTGTTATGAATATAGGGGTGCAGATATTTTCCTGATTAGAGATTTTGCTTTCTTTGCTAGAATTAGGGAAATAGTACTGTTTAATTAAATAGCAGTTCCATCTTTTTTTTTTTTTTTTGAATCTCCATACTGATTTCTAAAGAGGTTGCTTGCACTAATTTCCATCCACAGTAACAGTATAGGAGGATCCCTTTTCCTCCACACATTTCAAATCTTTTTACTATAGCCCATTCTCACTTAGGTTAGGTAATATCTCATTGTGGTTTTTATTTGCATTCCTCAAATGGTGAGTGACATAGAACATACTTCATGTGTTCTAGGCCTTCTGTGTACGTATTCTCTAGAAAGATATGTATTTAGCTTTCTGCCCATTTGTGAGCAGATCATTTGCTATTTTGTTGTTGAGATATATGAGCTCTTTTATATATTTTTGAGAGCAAACCCTTGTCTGATATATGTTATGTAAGTATCTTCTCCCATTCAGTGAATTGTCTTTTTGTTTCAGTGGTGAAGTTAGGGGATGTGATTTCCTCACTCTTCTTTTTTTCTAAGGATAGATCTAATTATTCAAAGTCTTTCATAAATCTTATCTTTTATAGACTCTCCTCTCATTCCTTCTTTTCTTTTTAGAAACCAATATTTTGCAATAGTTTTATTAGTATTCTTTTGTATTATATTCCAGATTTGCTTTTTATAATTTTATACTTTTAAAATCTGAAATAAAATAGTGCGTGAATATACACACGTAGTTGAAAAATCAAAAATGAGAAATGACTTTTCTACCAGAGAGGTGGAGAACACACACATTGCTTGTATTCCAGAGGGTCCTTGGTTTCCTTATCTAAGCACATCTCTTTCCATTTCAAAAGAAAGACTATAACCCTAAATTGTGAACTCATCGTTCCTTTTTGTTTTCCTCATATTTTTGCATCTATGTATTATTTAAAATAATATATTGCTTAATTTACTTAAGCATATGGTACTTTATATACTTAGTTTATCAAACATATTGTTTATTTGGGAAATTTACATAAAGAGAATTGTACTAGGTATATTTGTTTTCTAAATATTCTTCCATGTTTTTTATTCATAGCTTTCAATCATGTTCACTATTGTATGATGTCTTTATATTGTTCTGTTGCATTTGCTTCATCCGATCTCCTTAGCAACAGGGAGTTTTAGGTAAAACTGGACTCCAGCACTGATGATGAGGCATCATAAAGGTCTAGTAGACCCTGGTACATATCCACTTGACCTGAGATGTTGGTATGTCAAGGGAATGTTAAAATTGGATGACACATAGTTTGAAAAATATATTAAAACCATTTATTTCTATTCCTATTAGTTTTATAGAACCCACAATCTTATGCCACAGGTTAGAATTTACCAGTCTTTGGGAACAGCTCCACTCCCAAGTGTCCCAACACAGTGTCTCTCTCTCCCCTGACACAAGAGTATTGGTCATCGTGTGAAGAAGACAACCAAACTCAATGAAAGGGGCACTCATTAGCAAAAGTCATAACTTGGTGTCATAACAAGGAAAACAAGTGGAAAAATCAATCTTGGTTTTTGAGCTCCCATTACCAGAACCCAGGAAAATTAATATAATGATCAACAGTAATTTTAAAGGGTGTTATCATATTTAAATTTAGAAATCATGAACACTCTTATTTTCCATTCACGACCTTGTTTTCAGGTTGCAAACAAACACAACAACAAAGCAACGCTAGGTATTTTGGGATTATCTTCCTCTTATATCAAGTCCCAGGATCATCAACCTATGAAGAAAATCTGAAATGATGATATTGATATACTGAAGAGAGGAAAGACCCACCCGAGAATACAAGTACACATTCCAAGTTTTTCCACAGAATTCCAACATGCAAAAGGAAAGGTCTTAAGACTTTCAGTAATGCAAACCAGCCCTCAGGCAAAAAAATTCCATTTGATATTGTTGAGTAGCTTATTAAACTTGAAGCAAAATAAATATTTTATCAGGAAATTCAATTGAAACCCTAGCTCTGCTGATCTCCATAGCTGTCTGAATAACATCCCAAATTCAATTCAATATTCACATTAGTGCTAACCCAAAACAGCCGATAGCATTGAAAATAATTGCTATATTTGGCAACCATCCCAGAATCTTTCACTATAACTTTCTACAAATTTTGAAAACACAACAGAAATAAAGTGACCATTCTTACATATGCTGAAGTAAATTTTATTGCAAACAGTTTTCAATGCTTCTGAATAGCTTATGACCTAATGCTTACTCCACTAATCTTTTATTCTGTGATAGTATATGAATCTTCAACATTAAATAACAAAGACCTGCTTACTTCGAATAATACATATTTCCAGACAACAATCCAATTTACCAACAAAAATTCACATAAAGGAGTCTGCGAGAGAGAGTCCAAGCAAGCTCTTGAACTCACATTTCTCCCCACAGAAATAAAACACCACAATTGATTTGATATACTATGAACAATGGTCTGTAAAAAAAAAAAAAGAAAAGCGTTAGAGTTGGGGGAACTGACTTCTCCACAAGGAAAAATGATGAAAAACAACAGGAAAGGTCAGGAAAGTTCTCACCACCAACACCTTGTAGAAATTTTCTAATACCTTTTTGACATTTTGTGTCAGCGTAGTATTATATTATGTATTTGATGAAGAGTGGGTCTATCTATTTAAACTTATGTACAATGTTATAGAAAAGATATCTCAATCAAGATGTATTATTAAAAAATATAGAAATGTCTGTATCTTTGGATATTTGCTGAGCCAGCCTTCACAACAGATCTGGACTGAATACCATTAGAGTTTATTTATGTGAGAGAGAAATAAACTTTGTTCTTATTTATCTCTCTCTCGCTCTCTCACACACACACACACACATGCACACTTTACCTGCAACCAAATTGAATCAAAAAAGTAAATTAATTATGGGCGCTCCCTGGTGGCTTAGCAGTGTAGTACATCCAAGGAGCTGTCCCACATAAATCCGTTGGAGGCGATTAACCTAACCGCAACTCCACCGGGGCGCGCTTTTGTTATATGTTTTTAAACATAATGTTTAGTGATTCCAAGAGTTTCTGATGACAAGGAGCTACTAACTAGATTTATAAGGTTCTGGTTTTTCCCTCTTGCTCACTGGGTTCTGTGATGATGTCTAGGCGAGGCTATCGTGAGAGGTGCGTGGAGCCCTAGACACAGCTGGGAGCCAGCGCCAAGACCCAGAGATGAGTCAGGAGAGCAGGCCATGAGGGAGCCAGTTAAAACTAGCAGATCTGTTGTTATACCCACAGAAATATCATGAGAAGAGAGAGTGAGGTGGAGAGAGAAGAAGGAGAATTGTTTTAAACCTCTTGGATTTCGAGTGGTTCATTACGCAGCAATTGATAATTGAAGTGTAACACTAAGCAGTAGCTGAAATTATCCTTTTATTTATGTGAGCTGTTTGTCTCCCACATGTAAACACCAGGAAGGCAGAGACATTGTACTGCTTACTCCTGGAATAGCAGTGTGTAAATCAGAATCTAGCAGGTAGCAATGTCCTATTCACATTTAATAAATAAGTCAGCAAATACAAGTCTAATTGTGTTGGCTCCACAATGAAACATGCTAAAAAAGAAAGCAATTCTTGGGATGAAAAGTCTAAATTTCAACCTGCTTTTATAGCTACCAGATATACATATGGCCTTGGGGACAGCATATGATCTTTCTAGGTTTTAGTTTTGTATATAAAATGTGATATTAACATCTATCTCAAAGATTCATTGTGAGTTGTCAATTAAATTGGGACTGGAATCACCTAACAAGGTGTCTGCCTAACCCATCATTTATTTTCATAAATAACAACAAGATGATGACGAAGCCATATAGAGAGAAATAAAATATGATACAATTCAATCTTTAATGTATCTGGAAGGAAGGATAAACCTATTTTGAAAGAAATCCATGCTATATGATTTTTTTTTTTTTAAATAGAGCTATTCCTCAGGAATCAGGTCAAAATTTCCTCTCAAAGTTTTAGGCATTATTGAATAGCAGTGCCAATAGTATCAATGGCATTGCTTTCTCTTTGAAAAATCTTCATAAGCAGTAACATTTGAGAGAAATGGCTTGGAGAAAGGACTGCCCAAGAAGCACAGTGAAGTCACTTCTGCCCCATGAAAACATCCTTGAGTTTGGAATTAGTAGTAAAGTTCTCTGCACAATTGTGACAATAAACTGTGGACATCATAAACATGTATTTTGAAAAAATACGATTTCAGACAACATCTCTTAATACTCAACTCATTACTAATAGTTGGATGTGAATTTAAAAATTAAATGATGCATGGCATATAAAGCACTTAGAGTTTGGCACATGGAGTAGTCTCGTTATTTTCAGTCACTTTTCTAGTGTGAAAGTACCATGGCATTTGACCACAAGCCATCAAACAAAATTAAGACAGAATCCCATTGACGAGAGCTCATGTCAATTAGATATTGGTATTTAATAGCACTGGATAAAAAGAAACATCTGTAATATTCATGGAAGCTATTTAGACAGTTCGCAGTAGTACTAAGTAATATTTGTACCCTACGCTC
The DNA here is from genome assembly GCA_004363575.1 of Solenodon paradoxus. Classification (NCBI taxonomy): domain Eukaryota; kingdom Metazoa; phylum Chordata; class Mammalia; order Eulipotyphla; family Solenodontidae; genus Solenodon; species Solenodon paradoxus. The sequence goes on along the minus strand of RJWH01001240.1, from coordinate 63,562 downwards.
AAGTTATTTTTCCTCTCAGAAAGCAAAATAGAAAGCTTTTGCATTTTGGTTTCCTGTTGTTCTGACATTTTCATGTCTAACCATGCCTGCTATGTAATGCCCTCCTGTAGGACACATTTAGCTTTGACATATATTGTGAAGCCTTAGTTGTGAATGCCATTTTAACATGCTGTGCTAAGAGAAACGTCATTTTCAGCACTTTATTGAATGAATCAAATTTTCTCATTCTTTTTCAGTGGCTAGTACAATACACACAGTGTGGGAAAATCTCACTCACTGTTGATAAATTAAACAGAAAAATTATGAAGAAATTCTTCCATTGCTCTTTTTCACTCTTTCTCTTTCCATGCCATTTAAAACACTTGTTTTGGGTAAAGTGAAGCTCATTAATGTGTTAACTTATAGCATGTCCTTAGAATAAATGAGTACAGGTATGCCCTGGTGGAGTAGCGGTTTTGGTCAGCTGTCTTTGGCCAGTGCATTTCGCATACACCCCAAGGACAGGGGTTCTTGTCCTGTGCCTGGGAGAACACCCAAGATGGACAACTAAATAAGAAATAAAGTGCTTCTTCCTCCTTTCTGCCTGTCTACCTCTGCTCGGCATCATTCCTGCCTGAAGCCTAAGAAAAAAAAAAAAAGAATTAGTAAGTACAATGATGTAAATAAACTGCTAGAACTTCTAGTGAGTTGACATTTATATTTAAATGCATATTAAATGCTAAATGCATATTATTAAAATGAGTTATAGGTATAGATCTGTTCCATTCAGATTTATGGTGGTGTCAGAGTTCTTTAACATGACGCTCTGTGTCAAGAACCGTGAAAGGTCTGATATGTAACTCGAAAGCTAGTGAGCTAGTTGACAGCAGTTCCAGAGGTGCTGCAGAAGACACACGACTGCTATTTTAGAGAGAGAAGACCATTTATGACTCACAGCAAAAGACAGTAGCCAGAGCATCAGTGTTTGTGTTAATCAAGTACTGAAACTACAGGACAGCATGAAGAGGACCAGTTACCACATGAATGTCAGCCGGTGAAGTTAAGGAAAACGAACCCTAAGTTTGAGGAACCCAAATCTTTTATTATGGGCAGTAAACAAACATACCCTTTGCTCTGGAAGGAAACAAACAAATCTTTTAGAAAAGTCTGGAACAAAACAATCAAAAAATGTGAGTGACCCATGGAGGATATCTCAAAACTGTGCTTCGCACTTTTTTTTTTCCATTATCATTAGTGCAGCTATTAAGTTTGTTAGAAAACGATTTTGATTGTTACTTTTTAGAAATCTTTCACAATTTTTATGATAAAAAAGAATGCATACTAAAAGTTTTGGGAGGCACACAATTTTTATTACTTGTCAGTGTTTCCACTTGTTTTTTATGCAACAATTAAGCATTTGCTAAGTGCTAGGCCTTCAGTGTCCTTGCTAAACAAAGCAGCTTCCATTGTCATGGAACATGGAAAACAGGCAATAAGCAAAGAACCAGTAAGACATTTTGGTTTTAAAGATATGTTTACCCTGAAAACTAGCATACATAGTGAAATAGCAAAAATAATACGTGCAAAGTTCTGTAAAACAAAAGCTGTGCATGCACTACCACGGGTACCATGTCGTTTCTATAAAACATGTTTCAAGTGCAATTTCTTCCCTTTTCCTCAAAAATCACAACTATCTGAACATTTATGATTCATAAACTTTTCACTTTTCTGTGACCTATTACAATTTGGTATACCTACCTAAAATTTATAGTTTCATGCCGATATTTAAAAAAATATATATGAATATATATATGATATAATATACATATGAAAGGCAATGCCATGTATTTTTCCTGTAGCTTTTTTTTAAATTTAGCATGATGGTATTTAGAAACATCCATGTTGCTGCATGAAGCTTCAGTTTACTGCTGTGTGGTTTTCTCTGTCCCATACTGTATTCCTTCGCTGTACAAAGGTGTTTTTTGCTGTTAATTATAAGTTCTATGACGGAAGATTGTGACACAAGCACTCTGCTTTCTTCTCCCATCTTCACTGTTGCGTATCCAGATGCATCTCTAGGTTTATGTGGATTATCCAAATGTTAACAACACTTTGCACAAAACCTAAGAGATGCAGTAGCCCAATAATGTTCTTGCTGAATTTCAGTGTTGAATAAGCTAGTTAAATATTTACAGTGGGATAATAGAATTTTGAAGGAAAATCGAAATATATATTAGCTGAGAGTAATTTTCTTCACAATTAGAAAAAGAAAAGGATATTTTAATGGAAAGCAGTAAAATGTCAATCTACTCTGTAAACTTCTGTGTGTGTTTCCTCCTATTCCAAACTCAAGGAGCAAAATTAAATTTTTTTGCTTTTATGCTGAGAGAAAATATCTGAAAGATCTTCAGTATTTGAGAGTGAAAGTATATTTATAAGGAGAATTCAGATCATTAAGATTTTTCCTTCAGTATTCAAGCTTATATCTCACTGGCTTTTAATGTTATCCAATTTGTTAAGTTCCTCATTATAAATATCAAAGTCTATTCCTAAATTAAGAAGTCTTTGCTATTTATCAATTAAGTATTATAGTCACTCCAACTATTTTTAAATATCCATTATTCGGAGATAGCCTGAGGCTGACAATGTTTAAGAAGTAAGGCACATTAAAGCCACTTGCCCTTAAATTTTCAAAGGATTTGAGATGTCTATCAAGCATAATACACATGCGTGAATACGAAAAAGAAAATAAAAATATAAGAAAGTTACCTTAGAAGAAAATCTGAGCTCTAGTTAATAGATTTTAAATAATTTATTACCTTTATGTTATGCCTAAGGTACAGGAGAATCATTTTTGCCTTATCTGGAACAAATCATGTTAGAAAGTGCAGAACTGGAGAAGAAAAATGCCAGAGTGGACAAAGACAGAATCTTGTTCTTCAGCCCATTTTAAGTGAAGTTCTAGGGTGATAATGAGAAAGGAGGAAAAAAAAAGAGTTGCAGACACTCAAGAAAGTTAAGTTTCACATTGTTCTAAATTCATATGCTAAATCATTGCAATTTTGACAACTCTGATGCTACAATATTCTGAAATAAAGTGAATGTCATTTTAATGTGATATTCTCAATTCCAGCCCTAAGAGCTATTTTGGAACCATCTATTCATGTGCTCATTAGGAATGAAAATAAGGGGATTAGTGAAAGTAGGGCCTGCATGTAATAAAAGAGTGAAACAAAATGTCAAAATGCCATATTTTTGTATTTCCATTTTAATTTTCTTCTCTCTTTCACTAGGAAATATACATTTGTTTACCTCTCAGCAAGACTATCTTTCAACTAACTGTTAATATCCTTATATTAAACCACTAAAGTTTAAAACATTGCTCTAGTTTAGAGCATAAGTTGTACTTTCTTAGAAAATTTCAATTGTATAGTATATTATTATCAATTATAGTAAAATGTGTTAATTCGATGATAGTGGGAATTCGTTACTATGTATATATACATAAATATAAATTCACATTGAAAACTTTATATAATAATTTCATTTCCAATTATGCTTCAAAAAGGCTGAAAAATATAGTTATACCTGAATCCTCCTACAGTAGGAGGATAACCTTCATCACAGGAAGTGGCATTTGGAGGAGAGCACTAGACTTACTACTGGACTCACTTGTCACCCATAAAATGAGTGTCACAGTCATGCTGACTCAACATTCCTATAGCAGGGCTTTGGTTCCATGAACATAAATGAGATGGCTCAGACTGTAGGAAAGACTTCACTAGTTTCTCTCACTAGAAAAATGTATACATAACACACTTCATCTATCTCTCCTCAGAAGAAAAGACCAGGTTAGCTACTCTGTGACATGAAATGATGATTGTTTCCAGAGTTAAAAGATTGGGAAGTTGGGGAATCTGAGTTCTAGTCTTGATTTTCTTCCTCAGTAATTTGAACTGTATTTGTTACTTAGTCTCTTTTTTTCAGTTTCTTTTTCTTGTAGGTGAAGAGATGATAAGTCATAGAGGAGGGCAAACTAATCTAAAATATATCAGTTCTATATATTATTTTTCTGAAGCTATCTGAAGCACTGTTTTTAGGGCCAGACTTGTGTTCGATGTCTGTCATAACTGTGGAAAAGGACAGGTGTTATAAGACTACCATGCACCGTTCTGACTAGATGGTTTCCAGAGTTCTTTTTCCTGTAGCTTTTCAGTTTTAATTTTGCTCTTTTATAAATGTGGTCTCTCTTGGTATTTCTCTATTTCCCAGTGATTGTCATTGCTTTATTTTTTAAAAAGAGTCTGGATGGGAGATTAGCAATGGGAAGTCTGGATCCTTCTTAATGAAAAATTAAAATTTTCACTGAGTATTGGCCTGGCACAGGGTGTCCCTGCTGTGGAGCCACTAATCTCTTGGTCTTGATTAGTCACCAAGATAGCTTGAGGCTTAGCTCTTATTAAGGTTCTTAAGAACTTTAGTCAGCAACTGCCTGGTAGTTCCTCCTATCAAATCAGGATATTTATGAAATAGAAGCAATATGGTCTAATCATTTTCAGTGTGATGAAAATAATGGAAATCTGTGACCCACTTATAGTAGAACAGAATAAAAATACTAACAAAAATATATTACAGTGACGTATAGTAGATGAAGTAATGAGAGAGTACTCTATTGTGAATAAGGGTGGCTCATGACATTCTTAAACATCAGCTAACATCCAGTCCCTAACTCTCCACTTGCTGGGGAAGCACACAGGGATCATTTGTATCTGATGTCTGTGGTGTGAAGGGAAAAGAACTCCAATCAAGCACAACAATTCAAAAAACTGTGTCAATTCATGGTACAAACCTGCCTGTTTTAATCTTTCATTTTCTATCAAAAGGTTGTTCAGCACAATTTATGGCACTTTGCCCTCTATTACTCTTTCTTTTGTTTTCCTTTTGTATACTATTTATGTTGGCAACACTATAGTAACTTATTCTCCCTTTCACTCTTATCCCATTAGGACACCTGTAAATCTAAACTTCCTCTTCTGATATTTCTCCCATAATGTTTATCTGTGCCCATTTCTGTCACCAAGTTTCAAATCATCCAGTGTTTATACACTTGGAGACCCCTCTAATTTCCACAAATCCTGTAGCTTAATTAAGATTGCCCCGCCCCCTCTCTTTTCTCTCTTTCTGCCTGTCTTTCTCCCCCACCCAACTGAGTTGAATATCAGATCATTATTACCAATTATATGACTTTCAGAAATTCATTTAACTTTCTAGGCTTACATATCCTTATCTGTTAAATGAGTAAGAGTAATTTTACAAGGTGGTGATGAGAATTAAAATGTGAATATCTGTTAATATTTCTAGAGAGCTTAGAACAATTTGTGAATTTGAGTGTCATGTATATGTTCACTAAATACAAATCAGATAACATACTGTCTACCTTTGTGTTTCAGGAGAAAGAGTTGGTATTTGTCTCAGTAAAACCAAGACTCACATATCTGAGAAAGCCAGTTCTATTCCTTTCTGTCTCTGTATTACAGACAAGCATTTAATCACTCATTATTAATTACTGGGTGCTTTTTTTTTTTATATCTGCAGTAAAATCTTTCTTTTACTTTCAAGTCCTACCATTAATCTAGACTACAAAATACAGAGATGATCAATTTATCACAGCAATGGTTTTTTAGTTTCTCTCAACTACAATAATAATCCTACTTCACCTCCAGTAGGTATACCCCAAGAATGGCTGGGACGTAGTTTTTGAACTACACAAAAACACTTGACAAATTCATAATCAAGGGCTTAAATGCGCATAGACAGAACTGATGAAGAAAACCCTGCTCTGCTAACAGAACTGGACTGTGAACCTATGACTATGCCTACTATTTTTTTCTCACTTAAATCTAGTGGTCCTATCAGACCAATAAATTTGACTTTCCACTGTTTTAATGTGACATAATCTGCTTCCAGATTATTCACTTCTAAAACTATTATCTCTAACATACCAGCTCATTGAAAATGTCAAACTTCTTATTTATCCATATCCATCAGCACCTTCCTTGCATCACTTCCCTTATAAAAATTAGATTCTATAGACTTATGTCTATACCTATTTTTCTGAAGCTCTCTAACATTACTGCAACACTTACCAGAAAAAACTCAGTTGTTGATGAATAAAATTGGCTACATTATCCATGTAAACACTCAAATAGCTAAGCAAGATCGGAAGTCATATGCAGTAGAGTGCACTGGAACTGCCATAAATTCATGGACATTGATCTCAGAATTATGCTTAATATTGCCTCATAAACAACCAATTATATTTAATTGATCCTCATTTCAATTGCCTATATTAACTATAAAAATTTCCCCAGTGTTCTCAGACTACAAACCTTAGAGATCTCTTTGCTTCTTATTTTCAAGGATAAAAAATGATTATAGAGAAATTACTTAATTTTTCACAACCAAATCTATAAATAAATAATTCTAAACATTAACTTCCTTTCTCTATTCTTCTATTACAAGGAGGGCGTTGTGACTCTTTCCTGTTAGAATCTATAATCCCTATTCCATTACTCCAGTGTTACTTGAGCACAGTCTCATTTTTCAATTCCAGAAACTTTAACTATTGATCATCCTTAATTATACCATATCATTTTCCTAGCCTCCATTTGTCCATTAATCTTAGAATATTTCTATTTGTATTTAAGTTTTTCACTGAATCTACTTTCAACTATCTTTCAGAGGTAACTTCCTAAAACTCTCCTTTTGATTCGCTCTCATTAACTACTTGAACATGACCTTTGGATTTCTGATCTCATTATTTCACTTCAATAGACTGGAAGTTAAAAAAAGTATCTTCATTCTATTAGTCTAGTGGACAGGCTTGATGCTTTCTAGATGTCCCTCACATCTTAATTGTTGTCTTTTAATTGATTATTAAATATTAAAACTTCTCAGGACTGTTCTGAATCTCATTCACTCAATCCTATCTTTAGGCGATGATGATGAGGAGGATGGTGATGATGCTTTTCAATTTGAGTTAGGATAAATTCCATTCTCTCTTGCTGTGATTTTGTTCCTCTCATACAACCATTCTCAGACTCTGATGTAATATGTGACTTAACCCATTCTTATGGTGGTAAATATTTTTACAATGTACATAAATATATCAAAAGCAATGCCTACTTAAAATTCAGTTGGCTATTACAGCTAATTAAAAAAAAACAAAGATAACTTTATAAGGATTTTATATTTGTTTTACCGATACATATTTGTTTGAAATATAGTCTAAAAGATTTACTTCTAGTCTATCTTAGATACAATGGATATATGTATGTATAAAAATTGTGTCTAGATAAGAGAACAATTTTGTTATTAACATGTAACTCAATAAGTCATTATAATAAAATCATAAGGGCATGTCAATACTTAAAATTAAATGGGAACATTGTCTAACATAAGTTGACTTTAGACAAGTTGACTTTCAGAATAACACTTCACAACTGTACAATGAATGGCACAGAATTTTATGTTCTCTTAAAGGTATTTTATATACCCAATTGGGGAAAGAGTGGGAAACAAATCTAATAACAATTTTAATTTAAGTCAGCAAATAAACTCTTAAACCTGAGGACGTTCTCAAGGTCATCACATGCAAATTTTTCATTTTGCAAACGTTGAGATGAGATGTGAAGAAAATTCCCGTCCCTCTGATGGGATTAAATGGGTTAAATGAACAAATGAATTAATGTAAGATAATATTAGTCATTGAAAGGACAATATTTTGTGACATATATGTAGAGAAGGTGCATGACCAAAAAAGGTTATAAATTTGATGGTAAGTAAGACAAACCAAAGATTTATATTCTTTGCTAGATACGCGACAGAGGTCCTGGAACAACTGAGGAGAGTGGAGGGAGACCTCAAATGAGGGCATAACTTCATACACTGACACTTTACTGCTAGACTTTTGCCCTCCGTTAAGACAGTTTCTCTGACAAAAAAATAGTTCCTGTAGATTATTCCATATGTAAGTATCTGTGGTAAGGGTAATAATTGAGTTTCTTGAATAACCATTAGTTCCGCATAAGAAGGTAACAAGAATTAGAAAAAGGATGTTATAAACATCGTGGAAAAAGCCTATTGCAACATTTTGTGTGTGTGTGTGTGTGTGTTCTGACGCTACACAAGTGAGGCTACTGAAACTGAGAGACATTTTCTTGGTAAGATAGGTTTCAAGTAAGCAGAAGAACTGATTAAAAATCTCGTCTACTGACAAAAACTAATGCTTTTTCTTTGTTAAACATTTTACGGGACTAGATTTGGGCAAAAGAAGTACATTGATTTCGTTTAAATTCACATAATGCTGAGATACAAAATATCAATCTAATAAATGCATAGAGTTTGCTTTTAAAACTTTTAAAGCTTTTGAAAGCTTTTAAAACCATAAAATAGTTAATACAATACAACCTAATTATTAAGGGCAGTAAGATTCTAAACTACTCAAAATGGGAAAAGATAATAGTGATGAAAACTACAAAATTGAGATATATAGAAAGATATTTTAACAGTATACTTTGAGGCAACTGATAGATGATAAGTGATAAAATATAAATATTTTAAGAGGAAGTAGAAAGGATGTAAAATTTTAGGCAAATGGGAAATGTATCCTAAATTGCATGAAAAGTCTTCTGTCTGCACTTTCAGGTTAAATTCCCTAGCCTCCAAATTGTTCTGCACCTTGACAGCTTGAAGAAAAAAATGAGTAGCCAGGAAATATGTATTCAACACAAAAGAGGGAGAGAAAGAATTCACAGAATGACAGCTGCGTGTAAAGATAAGGGTGGAATAGTTTAGAACAGGAGAATCAAGAATTTAGGGAAGAGGGTTTCCAGGAAAAAGCCTACAGTAGTTGCTATGTAAGTGAAATATTCTGACATTTTCATTTCTGTATTATGAGTAATCACATTTCTATATGAATGATGTTGACATTAGTCAACAACTCAAAACAACAATTATTTCTAAAATGTATCAGATGTTACCTAAATGTTTCATTTTGAGGGACAAAGAGTGCAAATATTTGACCAATTTTTGAAAAATAGCAAATAATAATTTCAATATGAAAGAAACTGAACATTAAGGCCTAATCGTCAAATACCAGAACATTTTAATAAACTATGCAAATGTCTTTTAATCAACTTCACTATTTCTCTATAAGGCTCTTCATGAAGGTATATTTTCTTCAAGGAAAAGTTTTTTTTCATAATGGTCTTGTGATATATTAGACATTTTGAAATTTGTTTGGAAACTGTGACATTTCTAGTAATTACTGCAGTACTGAAAAAGAATACAAAAATGGTAAAAACAGCAACAGAAGCCAAGTCAGATAATTGGGGATTCCCTCGAAAATAAATAGTCTTAGCATTTAGAATGCAAAACGTTTCAAATTAATAATTGTGCAATGTCTTGTGAAATTTATGCTATCACCATTGTCTAGTGACCATGGGCAACTACATCACCACTCTGCCTGGATCTGTCATTAACCGTGTGATGAAATGTTAAATAAAAGAATGATGATGTTGAACTTTACTGGAGCCCTATACACCTGGGTTTTTCTCTTCTTGTTTACTCTTCCTTAGAAAAACAGCCCTTTCTATGTAATCCTAGACATACTTGTAAATCTTGGTGGGAGTATTTTCCCTCAAGGCTTCCTCCTACTCTCTTCTCTTTTATTTTCAATTTAACATTCAGCTTTGTTAATATCAAGGCATTTCTAATGTAATGGTGTCAGGTACCAAGTTAACTTGATAAAATTATAGACCAAAATGTTAGCAGCTTGTCTCTTTAAACTTCATTGAAAGTGTATTAAATAGCAGGTATTTCATTTCAGTAGACATTATTATTTAGATACATTTATAAATGAAGAGGTTTCAGTTGATGAGAGTTAAGTAATTTATTCAAGCTACTCAGCTACTACTGACAGGTCTAAGATTTGAACCCAATATCATATTTGTTCAATATCAGATTGCTCTTAAATTTATGCAATTTTTACATACATACATACATACATACATACATACATACATATGTACATACATACATATACACACATAAATTGCACTGAATGTTTCCTAGTCACCTAGAATTTAGGAATTACAGAATGGTCAGGTATTCTGCACATTAATTTGTGTGTTTTAGTAATCTCTGAATATCAATACCTAGCATAGAAATCATCCTTATTATTAAAGTGATGGGTTTGACGTTAATTATTAACCTTAGTTAAAGGGATAAGTGTGAATATGATAACTTGTGGAAGAGATACCAAATTAGATTAAAATAGAAATTATTAAGAATGGGACCCCATGAAAGTTGATGTTTAAGAGATACTTAGAGAAAATGTTTTAGAAAGAGTAGCTGGAAAACCAGAAGAAAGTTTAATCCCCAAACCTAAAGCAAAGTGAAATTTCAAGGATATAAAATCCAGTCCATTATTTCCAATGGTGGATTATTAAATGCAGGAAGTTAACATAAAAAATGACTCCTTTTGAAAGACAAATGCTTATGTTTTAGTAAGAATTGCTTTGTAATTGGCAGTTAGTTATCATTAATAACTGGTAAAGAGAGAGGTACAAGTACAAGGAAAGTGTATTTTTACTGCTCATATTAAAATACGGGTATATCTGTATAATAAATTTGAGAAGGAATATAACTCAATAGCAAAATAACAAACAACCAAGTTAAAAATGATAGAAAATCTGGACGTTTTTTCAAAAGATACATACAGATGAACAGTGCATGGAAAGATGCTCAACATCATGAAATAATAAGGAAAAGCAAACCAAAAACCACAATCTGATTTCATCTTATACCTGTTAGAATGTCTACCATCAAAAAGACAAGTAATAACAAAGATTGGCAAGGATGCACAAGTGCATTGTTGGTGAGAATGCAAACTGGGGAAGCTACACAATGTGCAATGGAGTGGTATGGAGTTTCATAAAAAAAAATTAAAATATGTGTATCATATAATCTAGAAATTCCACTTTGAGTATTTAGCTAAAGGAATCAAAAGACTAACTCCAAAAGAATATATGCATCTGCATGTTCATTATGGCATTATTTACAAAGACAAGATTTAAAAGCAAACCGAGTGTCCATTGATAAATGGATTAAAAAATGTGGTATATTTAGGCAATGGTATACTACTTAGCCATAAAAAAAAAATGGAATCTCACCAATTGTGACAATAGGATAGATCTCAAGAGCACTATGTAAGTGAAATAAGTCAGATAGAGAAATTCAAATAATATGATCTTATTTATATGTGGAATCTAAAAAAATTAAAACAAATAAAAAGTTTATAGATTGAGATCTAGTGCACTCGTAGGGCAGGTACTTAGATTAAAAAAAAAATCAAAAGAAATGAGAAAGTTTTCAAATTAAATGAAAATAATATTAAGAGAAGAAAGTGGGATATATTACCAGATGAACTCTACTTTCTCACTTAAATCAGAAAAAATGGCCATGTTCTGGGAAATGAGGACACAGACAGCTGTATTGGTGAAGATTTGCTAATGGGGAGAGTCAGAACGAATGCACTAAGGACTTCCAGATGTTGGCTGGACACTAAATTTTAGCCAATATTAAATATCGTGAATTGGTAGTCACATTTTTCTATTGTGTCACTTAGTTTCTGAAAAAATATTTATTTCACAAGCAAATATTTTTCCATACCTCAATGGCAGAGAATGTTTAATTTGAATATAAATTCCTTAGCTCATCTCACTTTATTTTAAAAACTAGAAGTCCATTTAAAATGTGAAAGCTATTTAAATGCATGGAATTTTACATCTATATTTGTGTAAATTACAAAAGTCTGTGTTCCTAAATTTGGTAGAAATGTAAGCTGAATGAAACTGTGTTTTCATTATGCTAGTTGTTCTAGCCAGGAATCTAACTGTGCATCTTGATACCATGATTAAAAATCCAATTTGGCATGTACTAAAAAATTCTGGTCAATGCATCTCTCGGGTCTTAATCTTTTTTTTTTTTTTATTCCTGAGCCTAAGTTATAACAATGCTAGCTTTTGTTCCTAAAGCCATCTTCATAAAAACCTTAAAAGTTTTTTAACTCCTCTACTGTCTGAATAAAAGTAAAGTGGAAGACATCTATATATAATTGCCTTGACTACACTATAAAGATAATTTGTGTTTGTTTTCTCAGCGGGTATCAAGCAAACATTAACACTGCTCCATCTTATGAGTACATATATCCAGTCAAGTTTTATTTCAGACTAGCTGTCATAGGCCTAAGACATACAGACTCCTTTAGAAAGACAAATGCTTATGTTTTAGTAAGAATTGCTTCTTTCCCAGAACTCTGGGGAATCACTAGATTTCAAATGCAATCTTTAGGGATACTAAAATATAATACATTATTCATTAGTTGTCAAGTTCACAAAGTTTCTATTTCCCAACATAATTTCAAAACAAATTTTTAGTTTTAAGATAAATATGCTATTAGATCATTGACTTTAGGGATTATGCAGCTCATAGGTATGAAACTACTGCTGGCATGTTTAAAAGATTTGTATTAACATTTCTAAAATATATGTTGTTTTACTTAGTTAAATATATTTAAGTATAAAATAGTTTGTGGTTAAATACTACGTGCATGCTAAATCTAAAGAAAAAAATTAAGCTCTCATACATTTTGTCTTTAGATTTATTTAGCATTAGATAAGATAGAAACAGGCAGGGAAGCCATGAAGAGACAATCATAGTATAAAGTGTTTGGCGGGGTTATCTTCCAAATAATGGATGATATTTTACTAAAATTTGTTTGCTCATGAAAGCAAAATAAAAATCATGAAAATGCATTACTTATGTCTTAGAGAATCTTGTGTCAGATGATGGTGTAATGAATGGAAAAAACATGCTATTTATCTTTTGCTACACATTCATAATGTAAGATGGGGGGAGTATAGATTAAATATATCTATAGTGTCTTTGGTGGGAAAACATGAAAGCCAAAGGAGTTCCAAAGTCAGTGCTTTCTTACAATGAGTGAGAGGAGAACTTTATTTTTACTAAGTAACCATCATTGAAGCATGGAGCTAGCCATTTTCTGACATTGTAGAGGAGTGGGAATTAGAGCATGGGGGTAGGGAGGGAGCTCTTGACCAGTTTATGCTATTTTCTGTAATCATATGGTCTTAATAAATATATTGCTTTTTAAGAGCTTTTGATTAAGGTTTCAGAAAATTGAGTATCTCACTAGATGGTTTAACAGAGAGGAGATAAGTTCCTTCTGCTTTTAAAAAATTTTTCTCTGGCATTTGATAAAGACTTTAGAAAAGATGATCCAGAGAGACTAAAACCTTGAAAACTACAAGTCAACTAAAAATGTAGGACCACAAAGGAAGCCTAAAGTCTCTAAGGTCCATAATTTTAATACATAGAATTCTCACTTAGCACCGTGCTTGATCTAGGCCAACCAGCACACAGAAAATCTTCTGATTGGTATAGGTGGCTAATATTCACTATTCCCGAATTCCACCACTACTAAAACCAAAATGTAGGACTTCCAATGAGAGTTCCGTACTTGTAGTTTTATCCATCTAACCATGGAAATCATTCCAAAATAGATATTTTAACTCAAGAAGTTTATGAGATTATGTCTGCTATATATGGCAAATTTTAGGAAGTTACAGGTCAATGTATATAAGAATTAGCTTTTGTTAATTTGCATAAAACTAATTATGTTTAGCGTCACTGATAAGATTATTTTAGCTTAATATATGCTCTAAAGAAAACTTCTTTTCTCTCCCTGAAATAAAACACTCATTGGCTTTAAACTTCAAAGAGTTTCATTATCCAATTCTGACTGCTAATGATAAGGACTTTTCAGAGGAAATCTTAATAGTCATGTTAGAAATAGTAACAATCAACACAAACTGTGACATAACTACTTTATATCATACATATGTGTATACGTATGTGTGTATATATGTACATATTAATATATTCACTTTAGTAATATACTTATCATTCAAATTATGATTTCATTTATGTATTCAAAATGAGCTTTATAGAGGTTCTGAAAATATTATTCTTAACTTCGGGGAACAAATTCAAATAACAGTCCATTTCATCTGAAAAGCTCTTTTAGATAAGCACAGATACCAGGTGAAAAACCATTGCTGTTTTATTTTTCACACAGAAGAATCTGCAAACAAAAGATTACTTTTATATGGAATTAGAAATGAAGCATTGATGTGCCTGAAAAACAAGCAAACTAAACAAAACTAGATTGTGTAATTATGTTTCATGTAGAAATAAAAGCTAAAACATATTTCTATTCCTAATTGAAGATTTTGTTAAATATTGGCAACAAAAGCCTTAACTGACAGCATAGAAAATCAAATAGTATACGTCAGCATGCAATTTTGGATAATAGCAAAGCACGATGATGCTGTGACTTTCATCACTGGAATCAATCAGTGTCCCACAGGGGACATTAGGATTTAGTTTTTATCTAGTTGCATCTAATAAATTTAGATTAGCTTTGACATTACGTCTGGTTCCAGTTTCTTATGTAGTTTCATTACCACAAATCTAAACCATAATCTGTATTCAACTATGGGTGAATAGCTGAAAGTGTAATGATCCAGCCCTGGAAAATTAATGATTATGCTTCAGATGCATTACTCTTTGAAATTTTTCCATAGGGGTACATCCATAGAAAACACAAGAAAGAAAATTCTAGAAGTCAGCTGTTCTGGTGACATGATCTAAGATAAATGAAGGAAGAGTGGGCACCAATATTTAGAGTTGATAGTTGTAAACAGATATATTGCGATAGATATTCTCTCCATAAACTGAAGAATGGATTCAGTGTTTATCAAAGGGTATATCAGAAAACAGTTTGGAGAGCTTTCAGAGTAAGTGCTAAAAGGAAGAAAATACTCTTTAATTGAATATGCAATTAACCCATATGTATCTGTGTGTGAGTGCAAATTGTGGGAATTTATGTATATATATTCATATATATTAAATGTATGCAATATATATTTAAGTATATATACATACATTTCATATATATATATAAACGCAGAGAAAGAAAGAGAGAGAGAATAGCTGTATTAAGATGAAATGTCTTCCCATTGACACTGTGGAAATTTCATTCATTATAAATATATCTTATAAAGTGACAGGTTTACACTTTCAACATATATCCATTTATATAAAAATTATAAATTGTTTAAACATTTAGCTAGTAAAATGAGATGAAAAATTTTGACAGGAAATAGGATGACTCTTTGGATAGTCAGAGAAAATGAGTAATACAGTTCATCATAGTGCTGATGTAGATAATACAAAGATCACTACATTTTTAAACAGTGATGACAATGCTGACATATCCTAATTGAGTCTAAAAAGTTAATGAATATAATTTCAGATGACATTATGATGATATACATGTATGTGTGTATAAATATAGATTTATCATTGAATCTAATGAATAATTTTATTTATAGTTGGTTCACTCCTTTTATTTTTCTTCTCAATTAGGACAGTGCACTGAGTGAAGACATCTAAATAATACAAAGCCTTAGCATCAAACTGCATTAACTTACTTATTCTTTAAACAAACTCTTATTGATTTATCTCATGGTTCTGACACTGTGCTACATGTCAGTTTTAACAATAAACAAAGCATAAATGAAGTCTATTCTCAAGTCTAGAATAGAGTGAAGAATGAAGAGGAGTGAATAGACAGTGGGATCGTGCACACTGGGTAGTGTGGAAGAGGATATACTCAGTCCTGTGGGAGTAAAACTAAATGGCACCTAATACTCTTCCTTGAAGAGCAGGCATTACTGGGAGAGCTGAAGGATAAGTTGGAACAAGTCAGGTGATGTCTCTGTGTGCTTTCCTCAATACTATGAGGTGATCAGAATAAATTTTTCATTGAACAAGTGAATTCTAGATAAGATATACACTTTGTACCAGGGATTTATAAATATGGGGGAATAATAACTATAAAGTAATGGGATTAGATAATACTCTGCTCAGCTGATACTCTGACAAAAAGGTAAATAAAAGCAGACAATGATTGTCATTTAGAAGTTAAGTGTACATGCTAAAGGTCTCCATTTTAGTACTTACCGGGGCACTAGTTTCCTGTAGTCAAAGAATAGAGAAAGCTCCACTGAAGGTTAAGTTCTCAGGAATCAAGGTAGATCTTCCATGTGATGCTCAAAGATCTGCTAAAGAAAATTTGGGATGCTGATACATGTGTTGATACAATAAAATTCTTCAATCTTAAGGGCTTTTTAAATTTTTTTTTTTAATTCTGAGCCTGTAGAAATAGCCTACTTCACTGTATCAAGGACTAGGAGATCTGACATTACCTGAAAATGATGCAGATGTCTCTTATCTGCAAGATGAATGATATGCAGTTCCTCAAGATGTGTCCATACATGGTCAATAGTTGGGTGAATTCACAGCATAACCCAGCTAAGGATGTACTGGATCTGCTGAAGAAGGAAAGGGACTATAGATCTAAGGAATGACAGATCATAGACACACATAGACACAGCATAACCCAGCTAAGGATGTATTGGATCTGCTGAAGAAGGAAAGGGACTGTAGATCTAAGGAATGACAGATCATAGGCACATGTGACAGCAGTAGTGATAATCTGCATGGGATTGAATTCTGAGGTGGTACTAGATGAAGAGAGATTTTATTTCATTTTGAAGGAAAGTTAGCTGGTTGCTATAAAAGAACTCTTAATATGCAGGATTTAATTCCCAGCAAAGACCCTGGAAAATATGCAAATATACTACAAGGATATTTGATAGAAGTATGCAAAAATCAAAGTCAAGGTTCCCTAGCAATTTAGGCACTAAACTGGCAGTTGGCAGCTAGAGGCATGGACTATGTGGACCTTGTTTGCAATCTTTCTTCTTCCCTTCCTCCCTCCCTCCTTCTTTCACTGCATCCCAGAAGGTATTGTTTACAAAACAATGATAAGCTAGCAGTAAGAGTGGTACCAGCACCACTATGTTCAATGGTGACTCTGTTTTTTAAGACAGAACTGACAGAAGTTGCTATTAAAAGTCTGAGTCTATAAATAAAAAGGAGTTTGGCAGAGCCAACAACCCCAAAATGTAGACCTGGTAACAACATTTGACTGTAGAGGCAATTATTGCAAGTACATCAAAGTCAAAATGGCAGCCAGTGGGGTTTGACTTACAAAGAACTATAGATTTAGAAGAGATGGTTGAGAGTGTATTACGTCCAACAAGCAACAAACAAGGACACTGCTCAATCTGCATCATCAAAACTAATAAAAGATAATGAGGCTGTAAAGGATAATATCTCTAATTACATCATGATTACTTTGTCTTGTCTATCTATCAATCAACTGATCTATCATCTACCTATCAATTATCCACCTATTTGACTGTATATTTATTATTTTTACCTAAGATTTATTTATTTAAATGGAGGCTGTTTTTTCAAGATGGATGTTTTTTAGATGTTTTATGGTTAGCATCATGATAGAAGACTTTAGATTTTGCTATTCTTTCCTTAGGTGGATATCAATTCTCATTTTAATACTCTATCACTATGTTTCTCACTTCTGATGACTAAAAGTCTGAGTTTTTATATAGACTTGATGATGCAGCTTGGATATAACAGATCCTGAGATTCTGTACTTTAAAACTTAAAAATGATTTTCAGCCACTTGTGTCCCTTGATCTAATACTTACACACAGAATTTGACTATTTCATATATCATGCAAGTGATATTTTCAAAAGAATACAAATAGGGCAGACTTGCCAGAATTGTTATTATAAGTCATTATTATGAATCATATAATATACTGTTGTTATAAATCATTATTATCACATAAGCCTCTCAGTTGTTTCAGTGGACATAATACTATCCAGATCTGATTATCTTTATTGACAGAAATGTTAGTGATTTGGTTTCTAGTTACACAATATTAGCTTTTACTGTATTTACATAATATTTAGCTTTCCAGTGCCTTTATTTCTAATTGAGGCATAACAAAAGATTTATACAGTCTTCAAGAGTCAAACATTTTAAATATAGCTTATATCCCTGACTGAGTTAAACTATTTTAACAAGTTTTTCTTAGAAATTCCACAATAAATTGGTGCATTCCAAAACTTCTTACTCAGTAAGTATAAATTTTTTTTCAAATATAAGTATTGTGGAAATTTTGGAAAATAAATGATAGATATATTAATAGTACAATATATTCATTTATAACACTATTGTACATATTTTTCTGGAGTGTTATAGTTGTTGATTTATAGAAAAACCTTCCTTTCTGTACCAAGTGCATCTAAATAGTGAGAGGATATTCTCTGAGAAAGTAGACCAAATCCAAAAGGGGATTATGGACATCAAGTACTAAAATAATGACTTTAAATCTTTAAATGTATTTTGTAATTCATGATTACACCCAATTATTATCCAGTTAAATTTAGTAGTCATGGGAAATCTTGCTCCAGGACTGTGTGGAGAAAGTTTGGTGCTTATCACATCTGCTCCATGATTGTTGATATATGAAAGGGATATATGAAAACAGACTAACTACATTTCCTAATAGGCTGTCCTGGTATTGAAAGGAGACCTATAATGTGTTTCTTGTGTAACATGACTTCTGGAAAATCCAGAATATCTTTTTTTAATTCTTTTGCCCTTTCCAAATCAACACACTGTAATTATGCCATATCAGAGGCTGAAGAATTTGGGTTCAAGTTGCAATTTAGCCATTAACTGGCTATAGAAAGAATTTTCAACAACTTATTCAAACTCTTTATGGCTTTGTTTCCTCATCTGTTATAACAACTTCTTGAAAGTGTGAATACCAATAGTCCCTAGCCATAGGAATGGTGTGAAGATGAGGTGAATTAACATACAACACATATAAAGTGTTTAGAATATGATAGGTCAAATGAAGAGCTCAGTAAGAGATAATCCTTTTTCTTCTCTAAACCACTGCTACTTGCTCAATGATTTTTTTATTTTAAATGTCCCATAAATGTAAAGGTATATAATCCAATCTAGGGTTTGTCATGTTAAGTCCAGTCAGTCATTTTGTATTAATGTGATTACTCACTTGGAAAATTTCCTATACTTTTTGAAGAGCAGTGGGGATGGAGAATAGCAACCATTTAAGAGATCAATTCATAGATGTAAGTAAAGAACCAGCAACACTGAGATCAGATAAGTTGAAGCAAACTCAGACTATGTAATACATTTGCATAGGGTAAATGACCACGCTTTATCAAGAGAAGGAGTAATATAAGCCTATGACCACTTCCCAATGACAAAGGATAGCCAAGATGGTCTCCCTTTTCTCCTGAGAATTAGGCCACTTTTCATAGAATGTCAGATTCTAGGACTGGTTCTAAAACTCAGAGCCAGTGGCCAAAAGCAAGGATTATTTAGGAATTGTATGTTTTTCCTTTGACTCTCACTAAAAATTGAATTTTAGAATGAAAGGAAATCAGTCAACATAATAGTCTTTGATTCTTTGTTTTACAGATAAAATTTGATCTAGCATACATGTTCTTAGTTTCACAAATTAAATGGGTTTCCATGATGATTTCATAAATGTGTACAATATCAAAACTAAAGCATAGGGGATATTCATTGGGGGTAAGTTATCATTTACTTACTTGTTTTAGGAAGTCTATATCTTCATAAAGACAGTTCTCAAATTTGACTAATATTTTATACACACTTTTTCATATAAAGATTTTCATGGTTGGCTTAATTTAAAATCCACAACATTTATCAGTTACATGAAAACACAGATGTGCCCATAGTTGAAATTGATGGCGGAAAATACAAATGTTTCCATAGTTCAAGTCAATATTGCTTGAAAAAGACATTTTATTAGGGAAAATATTTAGGACACTGGTTTCAGGAAATTTGTGTGTGGAGCTCCCGATAAAAAGTGAAATTCCAGAGAGAATGCGATCATAGAAAATTAGAGTGAAAAATTTATATTTGTGACTGCAAATACAAACTCTTAGATTCTGAAAACAGAATGGTGATTACCTGAGATGAAATATAGAGATTGAGTTAAAGGGGCTTACTGGTAAACTGCTGAATAGAAAACATAATGTATATACCAATGGAAAAGTATAAAGCTATACCCTTGAGATTTAAGTAATATTTATTGCTATTAGTGATGGATTATAATCCTTTTGTGTCTTTCAAAAGTTGCCAGAAAAGAAAATTTTTTCATGTTTTTCCAAAGTAAGACATGTTACATAAGTTTAATTGATAAAAATACATATTATAAAATATAAAATCATAGATTGGGGATAGAATGAAAAGCAATTACATTATATTTTCTCTCAATATTCTGTGCTATTTCTTGTTATTCAAACAGCTTGAAAATAGACTACCTCAGCTTTTGGGGAATTATCTTTTACTAGGTTGTTTAAATGTTCACAGACTTTTTCATTCAAACTGAAGATACTACTAAAAATTCATATATAATTGTGACTTTCATATTTTTTCAAGTAATATAGAAAAGACTACACAGCCTACCCACTGGAGTAATTTCTGTGCTGCCATCTGTGAAGGTGAGCCTATGAGAGCATACTGCAGACTGCACAGTGAGTAATTTTGCTTTACAATGTCAAATGCAAGTCTGATGTGACTCTAGAATATTATTCATGGATGAATCATTTTTGTACCTTTTACAAGTAAGTATCTGATTGGCAGATTGGGGAGCACTTTAGTCAAACTGAGATAATAAAGATTTTTGAGAGATTATATATTCCATTGAGAAAAATTCTAAAATGGCCCTTGAATAAATGGAAGAGTAGGGATCAAGGCTCTTTGTCATCTGGCTTTCTCTCAGTTCCCTGAAACCTGTGAGGTGCCAGAAACAGGGATCGCTCAGGTAGAAATACATAACACTTTAACATAGCTAGTAGAGCACTACCTCTCTCTTGATAAATTAACAAGGATTCTTTTCTATCTACCATCAAAAAAGTGGATTTTCCTTCTGATACACTTTATTTTAGTTCAGCAATATGTTTGCCAGATAGCAAATAGGGTGTAACAGATAAAAATGGAATAAAACGCAATTGTTATTATATTAGGGTAATACAGACAAATGCATAACAATGTACAACAATGGGATGCATGCAATATGGTTCTAAAAAGCACTTAGATATATATGAGAGGGTAGAAAATTAACTGTTGTATCAGATGAAGCCAGAAATAAGGGAAGAAACTATGGATTCACAGATATTAGAATAGGTTTAGAAGAATGAAAAAAGCTAATTTGGTCAAGTGATGACACTTTCTAGACAAAGAAACTCTATGCACAAAAATGAAGAGTTGCCTACAGTGTGTTCAAATTAAGAAACTAGGGTGATCCTAATTGTCATATCTAAAGGGAAAAGAGCAAGAAATGTAGACAAGGAAAACTAGAGGCAGAATACTATTCACAGAGGTAGGAGAGAAACATAATACATAAATTGGTCATGTGGTATTCAATTTAAAAAATGAAAACATCAACAAAGTTTTAAAAGCAGATTACTATATAACACTTTTGTGGCTATCTGAATAGCATAAAATCAAGATTTTCCCCATATTTTATAATAGACAAGTTTAATGCAATATGTTTTCTTCTTTAAAACATTGTCCTCTTTACCTGTTCATATCACATTTGTTCCTTCTATTATTTTCAGTAATCTCTAAAACTTTTATCTATTATGAAGACTATAGAATGATTTTTATATGTAACTTACATTCACAGAATGTTTTAAACACAAAAGGAGAAAGGTGAACTGCTGAATTTTTCACAGAACGGTATTTATTGAATATGATTGTCTAATAAGGGTTAGAGAGAAGCCTGTGTAATTTGATGTAGCTTTCTAGAGAACTTATTTTTTTATTTTCATATTAAGGTTAATATACTGACAAATTCTAACTAAATAAGGACTCAATAATTATATACTTTTATTGTAGAAATAAGCTGATTCTGTAGAGAATTGGAAACTTTTCTGGGAGAAGTCATAGCATAGAATTGAGTTTACTATTTTCGTCTCATAAGAAAAAAATGAGACTTTCTTAAAGTATACTGGTCAAATACTTGACAATAACCTGAGATATATTTTCTTATAATAAAGAATTTGGAGATGAAGACATTGTCAAAAGCATATTTGTTCCACAAATATAATGCTTCCTATGAAGTTGTTCTTAGGAAATTCTTATTTATTGTTATGGTCTAGCAATCTTAAGAGATCTGCGCACACAAGGGAAAGTGATCTTGAGGAATACTTTTTAAAGTCATTTCAAGGGTGCTCCCTGGTGGCCTAGCAGTCTTGTACAAATGGGAGCAGTTCCATATATGTCCCAAGGTCCTGCGTTCTGGAACGGGGGCCAGGCAGAGCAGCCAATGTGAACAATTAAATAAAGATAGATAAAGTGCTTCTTCCCCCTGTCTCTTCTTGCCTGCCTGTCTGTTCATCTTCATTCTTGCCTGAACTTTTCCTTTTAAAAAAATAAAAGTTCATCTTTAAATTAAAAAAAAAAATTAAATACTTTCAAAGTTTTCTAGTGCCACTAGATATTACATGCTTTATATGAGAAAAGTTATATTTTACAATGGCTTATGTCAATATGCATCATAAACACACAATATGTACCTTGATACAATACTTTCATACATTTCCTAGATATTGAATAGTAGCTGAAATGTATCTATAAACAAATAGCAAAAGTTAAATTATAAAAAAATTGCTTAAATTTAGTCATTGGTTTTAACTCTGATTACTCAGTGTTGACTTCAAAAGAAATTCTTCTTTAGAGTCTACCCAGAGTTTAAATAAAAATGTATCCTCTTAAAGTTAGAAATGAAAATAAATTTATTCAAAATTATTATTGACACTATAAAATCATACAATAATGTCTATGTGCTCTAAATGTAATTAACATAATATACATACAGTTTATTTTAATATTTAATATGCAATAGAATTAATGAAAATTTCTATCTAGGTTGCTTTTGATCATGAAGATGAAATAAAGAAAATGATTTGTTATACATCTTCAATACCTGCATCCAAGTGCTATTGACTGGTAAATAAAACAGTCTTCTCAACTTTGATAACTTCTGAACTTTGAATTCATCCAACTCATGGTATTTACAAACAGCAATTGAGAAAAATGTATTATTTGGAATAATGTACTATCAAGAGCTCTTTTGTGGTATTTCTCTAAATTAAGTAAAGCTCATTTGAATTATGGGTTTTAAATGCATCCTAACAATTTGTAAAGAATGATTACACTGAATTTACTAGTCTCTCAAACTTATAGGGAGAAATTAAGTATTAGTTCTGAGATTCCATAGATAGGAAGGGAATTTGATGAGGTTTGTTAGAAATTATAAATTATTTGAGATAAATAATACTGAACAGTAAAAATCAACATCAGTTATATTGTCATCAATCTTCGTGATAAGGTACTTGCTGTATCTGTATGTATTTGATAATCTTGTCAGCTACTATTAGAAATCATTCGAGACCAAATGCACAGATAAGATTAAAATATGAAGCTAAGGGAAATTCTAACAGTTTTACAACTTATTTCATATTCCCTTACCATTTTTGTAAAGAGATTTTTATCTGTCATGACATTTGTTTTCCTCTTTTGACTCCTGTTAATTTCAGAAAGAATTATTTTACAGCTCAGAGTGTTTTTAACACTCCAGTGAAATCACCAGGCTTAAGATCGTCCAGAGACATTTAGCCATCTGGCATAGAAAGAGAAAAGTTATTTCGTCTTAGGTAATGAATTTGAAAACCGAATCTAGATTAGTATTTCTTAATGTTTATAAGCAAGTAAAAAGCTGTGGACCATTTAACAAAACTGATGGTGAGTATGGACACGTAAAATGTTGAGAAAATGATATCTATGATAATTTATTAAAAAAGAGAATGAAGCTGGAATTTTCAAATTGTTCAGTGAAGATATTCAAATATAACTTGCTAACTAAAAAAAACTAAAAGGAATAAACTGCTTAGTGTTTTATGACTCCAGTGCTTAGGGAAAACATAAAGCAATTTCTATTCCCCTTGATCTGACTGAAAACTAAATCTTTTAAAAGCACAGTTTCTTCCACTTCCTCAGGGTGCTTGATTTATACCTGTCATTCTGTCTTTGTTTGCTGCCTCTCCTCCACAATTACTTTTCTTTCAGCATATAAATGTTTCAATTCTTCTAATCCTTATTTTATAATTTTCATTATGAATGTCCCCATATGGTTTGCCCCAAATATTTCCTTCATTAAAAGTCAAGTCATAGAAAAACTAGTGTAGATAAAATTCCTCTATATTTTTACTTTTTACCTCCAACTTAATATGGAAGCCACTGATGTATTCTGTTTATGATTTTTTAAAAAAATTCTTGTATTCATGAGTAACCTACTGTTCTAATACACACACACACACACACACACACACACACTTTTCTGCTGCATACAAAGTCTATATTGAACAGGCCTGTGTCCTAGCCTTATCTTCTTGGGTCCATTATTCATGTCTTCAATGCTTGCTATTTCCAATTTATCTAACTTCAAAACTCATATTTGTATGTCAATACATTATTTTTCTTTGAATACACAGAGCATTCTGTTTCCTTAGACAGATAATTTCTATATTTCCTTAAAAATCTTTTCTTTTAGAAGTCTTTTTTAAATGTCTAATCAGATTTAGATATCACCCATGTGGTCCTCTATGCCTGAATTCATTGACAAATTGTAGCATTTAACAATAGTATCTTAGTGTTTTCTTTCCAACTAAAATCAAGAATATTTTATTTGACTGTTCATTTTCAGAGTCTAGCACAGTTCCTGGAACATACTAAATAAACGTCTTTTATCTCCATGTTTAAAGAATGGAAAGAATGATGTGATGAATGGAAAGTTTTGCTTAAAGAACTAAAAGGATCAAACTTACTGAAACAAAGAACAGGAAATACATTTGGGAACACAAACAACGGGTTTGAGCTATATGTGACACGTTTAAGAAATATTCAGTTATGAGTTATGTTGGTGACAACTCAGAGGTGTCATGTACGAGGAGAAAAAAGGAACACCAACAATAGAGCAATGGAAAAACATTATAAATCTTGAATAGAATAATTCTGAAATAATAAGAAGGAAATGTAGAATATATAGAATAGAGAAGCCAAAGTGGACAAAGTGAGAATCAATGGGAAAATGGGAATTTCCTGGAAAGAAAAGAGTGCTTAACAACAGATTTAAAAACATCCTCATATTTATCCTTTGATGCCTTTCTGAAACTGGATGAAATGACCAATAGAAAAGTAATAAATACGTTAAAAATTCTTACTGGACATGGGAACTAGCTTCAAGACTACTTAAAGCTATATTTATATATTCTCACTCATCACTCTGTTTCTCATATGTCTATTAGAATTAATAATGTAGCAGAGGGCAGAAGCCTGGCAATGTGAAGCCTCATTAAACATCCATCAAAGAGATAAATGTGTATTCATCCAACACTACTGAGTACCACCTATGTTCCAGGCACTGTACTGAGAACAAAGAATGAAGCACTTAGTATAAAAGACATTCTATTTGTTGTTTCATTATGGGGGAGGGGAACAGGGGAGTCAATAACTAAAGATGTAGCTGAGAAGGAACTTATCATTAGGATGAAAAGAGTCGGATCTAGCAGTTTCCTCTTACTGAAATTAGAAGGTAGTGCTGAACTCAGAATTCATCCCAATCCATAAATTCTATGTTATGGAAGGTGTTTGAAGAAAATTACAGACTCATTAAAGGTTGAATAACATAGTACCACAAGAAAGTGTACCACTTGGGTTCAGGCAGTTTTTTCCATTATGGGACTCACATAGATAAAGGAACTCACCTCACAGAAACAGCTCTCCTTCAGGAAATCAATAGTTCTTTACCATGAAGTCAACATATATTTACATGGAGTTACAACCCACTACACAGATGGGTTTCTAGATCTAGAATGCTGGAGATGGTGACACTAAAAATTATGGTAACAGTAGATCTTTAGATTTTCTCTTCACAGCTTCATTATTAAGGCAACTAGGATTCATTAACGAGAGAGAGAGAGAGAGAGAGAGAGAGAGAGAGAGAGAGAGAGAGAGAGAGGAGAAGAAGAAGAAGAAGAAGAAGAAGAAGAAGAAGAAGAAGAAGAAGAAGAAGAAGAAGAAGAAGAAGAGGAGAAGGAGGAGGAGGAGGTAAAAGAGGAGGAAGAGGGAGAGAATTACATAATTAAGAAAGAGTCCAATAATTGTGGACCCTGATTTAAAGAACTCAGTATTTATAAAGATAAGAGAATTGTACTATCTGAGTTTAATTGAAAGCAAAAAATAAAATCTGTATTGTTACAAAATGCAGATATGCTTTTATTTTACATTTGATAAAAGGCAAGTGACATATAGCATCAATGAGCAATGTATGTCCTAGTTTAACTTAATGCTTGGAGTTCTGAGTAAAAATAAAAATGTTAAGCAATTTAAGGTAAATATTGTATAGATTGTATAACAGACAATGAGTTCTAGTTCCCTAATAGTCAATTGGTGTTGAGAAAGGATAAAGCTATATATAAACAATTATGCACCTCCTTAATATCAAAAGAATGTGGACAGAAGACAACTCTGAAACATAAAGTCACCTTTTTAGTAAAATGATGGAGTTTAATTCTGTATCTTAATGCAATTTCAATCTCATCACAAATGGGGAAGTTGTTAAGTGCTACTGATCTTGAAGGGAAAAAATCAAAGTTGAGTGTAATGTCAATCATTTGGTAGAAATTACAGGAAATTTTCCCGTATATGTAAAATTCAAAGCAAATTGAAATGGAGTATCAGTATACAACCACAAATGGCTTCATTCCAGAAAGAATTCAAACTAGAGAAATAAGAAGAAATGCTGATAAATCACGTGATTCTTATCTAATGATCAGGAATGTTCGATGGAATTGTGGGTAGAATATAAAGACTATTAGATCCAATATGTTGGAAGCCTCCTTTATACATAGCCATTGATAATAATCTGTAGATTGAATTACAAGACTATAGGGAAAATGCTTTCATTATTTGACTTGGGTCGGACTGCAATGCAAAAGTCTCTCACAAGATTCTACCACAGAAATGATGGTGATCAATGTTCATAGAAACTCTTCCATGCTGATTTTACAGAGGAAAATATATGTATTTTAAAAAAATGTAAAAAAAAAAATTAAAAACAAAACATTTGATGTGTAAGCCTTTGCACTAACCTGGCCAATCATGTACATAGATATAGATAGATATATGAATCAAGAAATATCTATATATATAGATATAGACAAATAGATATATGTAAATATGTTTGTCTATATATGCATATATGTATAAGTATTATATATGTATATAAATGTAGATATGTATATACACTAAAAATTTTTCAAATAATGTTTTAATTCAACATCATACAATAACCTTGATGTGAAAAAAGAATGTTTCTTTGTTGGAGCCATTGTCTTTGTGAAACTTACACCTTCTCCCCTCATCTGTGTGAGTTTTCTCTGGGTGCTCTGTTTTTTTCCCACATCTCAAAGATGTGCACCTGAGGTTACTTGGAGTGTCTCAATTGCTGCAGTCTGAATGAACATTTGTGTGTGTGTGTGTGTGTGTGTGAAGCATCCTGCAATGGAAGAGTTTTCTGTTCAGTTTTGGTTCTTGTCCTATTTCTTGAGTTGTCTGGAGAGGATCCAGTCATTAAGACAGTGAATTGGAATAAGCAGGTTAGGAAATGAATGAATGAATGAAAATGTTGTTTAATATTAGAAATAATTTGGATCTTTATTTAGAAGTTTGATGGGGTCTTATAACTAGAAATATACCATAGCAAGTAAACTCTTGCTATATAAATTAACTTATGGCAAAATAGCCTTCATTATACATCATTTCATTTAAAGTTGCCATTTCCAAAACCTAGTGATGACATTAAGTGAGAACTTGCTGTATGCTATCGATCTATTTAAAATTTAGAAGGATTCTCATGAAAAATATTTTTAAAATATTTTAAAATATTTTTTTCAGCATTGAATTAAATAAAATTAGATTACTCATCAAATAAGATAAACAAAATAAAAATGTATGTTATGGTGAATTTATAGCATCAATGAGAAAGTACAAAAATAAAATATTTCAGAGAGAGAGAAGATTTTCTACAAAGGAGAAACAATTAAGACTAGCAGCAAAATATTTATCAGTAGCAATAAATGCAAGAAAATCATGGAATAATATCTTCTAGTTTGCTTCACTATTGTCAATCTAGCATTCTGTTCTCAAGGTAGAAAAATATCATTCAACACTGAAGTCATTTCAGATTTTGAAGAAAAACAGAGAATGCTAGTCACGCTAACTGAAAGACAAGTTGAGTAAAAAGAAAGACAAAACTCTAGCCTAAAAGAAGTATGATGTGAAACCACTAACATGGTTGTCTAATTTATAGAATATGTTGATTTTTAATTATTATAAAATGTTTCCCATTTAAAATCTGCCAGAATGTAAGATCAATGCACAAATTAAAAAATTAGAAGCAAAAAATAAGTAAGGAAAATAGAAAAATAAATAGACAAATGTAAAATTATTTCAAAACTGACTATAGAGAATTTGTTTTAAAATTTAAGATCAGAAGGAAGCATTCTTACTCATAATTTTTAAGTTTATACAGGTTTTAAAAAGCAACAGAGTCAACTATTTCACATGAGTCACAGCACAAAATGAATGAATTAAACATAACCATGTGCTTTCCAATCTGGAGGTGACTTATCTTTGACAGAATAGCAAGAATGGAAGGGTGCAATAGATAGTGGGTTGAGATGTGTGACCTCCTCTAAGAATAAAGAGTAAGGAGAGGGAAAGGCTAACTTTAAAAAAATGATTCCCTTCTGGCTGACTTCTTATCAAACAGCGGACTTTCTGAAAACTTCCATAAAAGCAAGTCATAGAGCAATACTTAAAAAAATCCTTCCTAGTCAATAGAAATGTTTCGTCCCAGCACTATTCCACCAGGGTAGAATATGATACTTCCCTAAACATAAACACAGATATGGAAAATACTTTCTCTGTTTTACCATGACACCGATCTCTAACTGTTAAAGTTTCACATAGTGGATTGTCTCATGGTGAGGAATCTGTCTCCGCTGTACTTGAAACTGAGATGATAAAATAGGGAAAAATCATACTCCCTCTACCCATAGCATAGTCTTAATGTGAATTGTACTTAATTTCACCAAGGAAAGAATTTGTGTTTTCTTAGGTATATGCTTTAAAAACTCAGTATGATCCAGCAGTGTATCTGAGCATTTATCCAAAGTAAACAAGAACAGTATATTAAAGAGACAACTCTACTATCATGTTCATTGCAGCATTATTTACCATATCCAAGATCAGCAAGAAACCAAAGTAGTCAACAGAGAATGCATGGCTAAAGTATATGTACATGTGTCTATATAGTTTGTATACATATATTTTTGTCACTACAGAGAGAGGGAGGGAGGGAGAGAGAAAGAGATTTTTATCCCACCATGAGAAAGAAGACCATCCTACTATTTGCAGCAACATAGATGGAACTTGATGGCATTTTGCTAAGTAAAATTAGACAGTGTCAAGTAATGAAATTACTTCTATGTGAAATCTGAAAGCACTGGACCCATGGAAACAGAGTTGTGTGGCTAGCAGAGACTGGAGGTGGGGGGAAGGGGCAGATGTTGGTTAAAGGGTATAAACTTCCATTATAAATTGATTAAATTCTGGGATTCCCATGTACACTATGATTATGGTTAGTAATGCAGTATTATATGCTTTAAAGTTACAGAGAGTAGATATTTTTAAATATTCTTAGTATACACACAAACATAATTATGCGACAAGAAGGTGTTAGTTAATCCTATTGTGATAATCATTTTGCAGTATATAGTTGTGTCAAATCTTGAAAATAAATATATTAACAAATATTGTTGAATTAAAAAGCACATTAAAATTGGGGTAAAAATCATCTATCTAGTATATCGTCTGTTCTGAAAAATTCATGTGTGTGTGTTTCTGGAAGCAATGTAATAAAATAAAGGATTAGATATTTCAAATCAAAACCAAAAAAAAATTTAAAAAAGGTAATAGTCAATTGTCAGTGTTTCCTGGTCATTCTGATATCTAGTCCTGTTTACCAACTCTATGACTGCTACAGAATGCTCTGTATACTGATTACTTCTGTCTCAACATTTCACCAAATTAAAATTTTAGAAATTCCATGTAAAGAATGGTTTTTAGAGGTTATTATAAAAGGAGTAATTAAACTAGAGAAAAGTTTGGTTCCTTTCATAGGAGTCTTACTCTTAAAATTTCTCTGTATAGGATTCCATCCCTTCTCCCCTACCCTTTCTTCTCCAGCCTTCCCAACCCTTACTCCTGCTCTCTTTTCTTGACCAATTCATCCCTTTCACTTTAACTGAGGATTCTTCCATTTCCTCTAAACTACCAAAATATAAGTAAACCTTGTTTGATAAAGATTCTTGAATTTTTTTTGTAAAATAACTTCATTTCTAAAATTTTTATTTAAATCTATGACAAGCCACTGTCAATAGGTTTTTTGAAAGAAAAGGTGCAAGCAGGAATGGAAGCAGATCAGCAGGCAAGCAGGAAGAGAGAGGAGAAAGAAGCATTTCATTTCATTCATCTTCGGCTGTTACCTAATCTCTGAGTCTTGAACCAGAGAATTTGGGATGTAGGTGGACTGTCTCTGGTTTGAACTGCTAGGCCACCAGAGTGCACATGTTGCTAGATTTTAATCTTTATTTTCAAAAGGGATGTAACTATTTATTATTATTTATTAGAATTCCTAAATCATATGTTTATGGAAACTTACTATAATTAAAGAATAAAAACAAATTAACATAATTATTCAAATTCAAATCCAATCATTAGCAGTTCAGCTATTTTTCTATTCTTGCCTCTTAAGTCAGTATTAAGTAATGCTTTCAATTTCAGATTTTTTTAAAAAAATAACATCTTTATAATTGGACAAAGACTCAAATTCTACACCTTTCCTACCTGCTTTGGGAAATGGTTTTCGGAACCTTTTAATATGAGAGAAGATTAAGGTCAAGGGAAGAGTGTGTGAGTAGTAGGATGAGTCAAGTCTGTAAACTGGCAAAATAAGATGAAAATAGCATTGGGGACAAAATGAAACACGGCTAAGAGCACATTAGTTTGCACATACAAAGTGACAAAGTGCTTATGAAGATTGCCAAAAAGGGCTGATCAGCAAAGGACAAAATTTAAGCTGTTTCATATAAATAATTTAGTACATAAGAAAGGCTTGTAAAGTCTGGAGAAGGAAAGTAGTACACCTAAGGGAGATGTTGACTTCAGTTGTGAAATTTGCAGAATATAAAAATATTTTAAATATAGCAGGCCAGAATAAATTAGCAAAAACTGAAACTATGGAGTTTCCAACATATCATGGACAAGGAACTGCAGACCTGGAAGAAACAGTATATTGAAGTACATATTCATGCAATTATGTAATTAAACATTCAAGTTTGACTGTCTATAGTCCACCTGGATTTCTCTCCTCTCCTCGCCTCTCCTCCCCTCCCCTCCTCTCCCTTGTTTTCAAAAAAATTGCTTTATACTACTTTGCTTTTATGAAGGATTATGTGAGTACCATTTTTAACTGAAAAATCTGAAGAGGATTTTTGTTTTTATGACAAAAAGCAGAACAGTGTTCAGTCCTGGTTTTACAGCAGGTGTTCTAGAGAAGCCTGTGCCCCCTGCAGCAAAGGGCACGCCTTGCAAGTTCTTTACCCTGGAAGTACTTTACACAGGCTGTGTTTGTATCACAAGATCCCTGCTTTTACTCTGTGTTAGCGCAATTTTAGGTTTCATGTGTCATTTAGTATTATTTGGTCAATTATTTTTAGCACCTGAGAATAAGCAAAAATTTTTCCACATAAATTAGTGAGAATTGCTTCTTCACTTTATGCTATTTTGGCTGATGAAAGGTTTTGGAGGAATGTTCTACTTTTGTACAGTGGGGGAAAACTGTTTCTATGCCTAAGTTTCCTCAAATAGAATAATAATGTTTGCATTGGAGGCTTATTTTGAAGAACAAATGAGGTTGCTAAATCCTCATTAATTGTGTGCAAACTTAGTTTTAGATAATAATACTTATTATTGCTATTGCTACTGTTATTTTAGCTGTAATATAGACAGGATGTTATATTAACATAGTATAATTAATAACATAATAATTATAACATAATTATTACATAATAATTACTCATAAAATAGCTCTATCTCTCTCTCACCTTCTTTCTCTCTCTCTCTCTCTCTCTCTCTCTCTCTCTCTCTCTCTCTCTCTCTCTCTCTCTCTCTC